>JXCR01147662.1:121289-153463 GCA_002079205.1 Phalaenopsis hybrid cultivar
TTCACCTATATATATATATATATATATGGTAATGGTCAACACCTTACCAATCTGCTAGCTGGATCCCTACCGAGAACTAGAGCCAGAGGCAAGCCTAGATTGAGATGACCCACACTTTTTCAGCGTCTGGGTGGTTTTTTTTGAGTTTTTTCTTTTATTTTTATATGTGCACATCTTTTACTTTTTTTTGATGTGTGTTGTACCGTGTGGGTTGGGTGTTTAGGCCCATCCATACAAACATATCTGTATCTTTATCTTTAATATATTAGCCCTTGGGCTTTTTCAATATATATATATAGGTGAAGGAGCACTTGTGGCTCCCTACGTGTTAAAATAAGAAAAATTACAAGAAGGGGGAGGGGAGGTGGATCCCCAATCTATAAACCCAAAATAAAAAATACATTTAAGACGCACTCCTAAAGGTTCCACCTCCCACAGTACAACCCACACAAAAAAGAGAACTGAAAAATACAAGTATACCCCAAAAGCAAAGAAACAAAAAATAAATATACTTGAGCAGTGAACATAATAACAGATAGAAAAAGGAGAAGGGACAAAAAGGTAGTTTCATTGCAAAAGCCTTAGTCAACATCCAAAGCTCCATACCAGGCAGACGAAACAACCAAGCAACTCCAAAGTGAATGATAAAAGGGTAGGAGTGAAAATAACATCCAAGTAGAGCCACCAAAAAAGGAGAAACAACTTCAGGCAAACTGCTTTAGAAGAGAATACCACAAAAGTACAGGTAAAGCAAAGGTGGCAGTAAGCCCAAAAGAGTAACCGTAATCTTCCAACAAATTGAGCAAACAAAAAGGATTAATGTCTTAAATAAGGTATATTCAGGGAATCTCCACTAAGTAAAAGCCAGAGAGGGGTAGAAGGGATAAGCCAACAGAAGACACATAGCCTGCATGCCTGGCCAACTAGTCAGCAGGTGAATTTCCTTCTCTGTGAATGAAGCTCCATTGAACAAGCAGGTGGCAATTGTCAATAAATGCTTGAATACATTTAAACATACAGTTAATATCCCATTGGGACGGAGAAACACCTACTAACATCTCATAGAGCAGGTTAGAGTCAGTTTCACTAGTAAGAATAGTGAAATTAAAGGATAAAGCCATTTTTAAAGAAAAAAAACCCTAACATTCTGCTAATAAAGGGGTCCTCGTAGCAACAGGGGAAGCAAAATAACACAACAAATGCCCAACATGATTTCTGAAAATTTCACCCACAGAAGCAGACAAGTTGTTCCAGCTACCATCGACATTGACTTTCACCCAACCAGGAGGAGGAGGCTTCCATCTAACCAAAGGCAGCCTTGGTCTCCTACCTATGGGTGTAACAGAAGCAGAAGCCTTTAGAGCCTTAGAAAAATAGGTCAGCATATAGGAAGTAGTGTTAGAGGCAGTAGGGGGGAGGAAACATATTTATGGCTGTTCCTAGCAGACCATAAAAACCAAAGAACCACCAGGGGAAAGAGTGGAGCATTTCCCCAACGCCAGCATAGGAGTTCCACTCCCTCAAATAGTTAATCAGAGTACTACCATGAGTCCAAGAAATACCATAATATAAACCTAATTGATTTCCGACATTTAAAGAAAAAACACATTCAAAAAAGATGTGTCTATAACCTTCCTCATGATTCCTACATAAAGGGCACATAGAAGCTAATCTTAAGCCCTTAAGTTTCAATATATCATCTAATGGGAGCAAAAAGGAGAAATAACTCCAAAGGAAAAAAGAGATAGAAGGGGAGAAAAGTTTATGCCAAATCCATGAGCCCCAAAACTAATCAGGGTAAGAATGCATCTTTTCATATATCATCTTACGAACAAACTGAGAGTTAGTTTTCTGTCAAACCGAATAGTCTTTGTGGGTAGGCTGAGAAGGAATTTTAGATATTTGCATAGCATTTAACTCCCCAACCAAAAAGCACAGTTTAGTGAAATCCCAACCTTCATGTGTAAAGAGGTCAGAGACAAGCAAATTATTAGTATGAGATGGATGTGTGTAATCTAAAAGAGTAGGCATTCCCCAATTATCATTCCAAAAGGAGATGTTCCTCTCACCAAGATCCCAAAAAATAAAATTTCTAGCAATAGATCTAGCATTCAAGATGGTCTTCCAGATCCGAGAGTCTCCCACCTTCCACATCACATGGGAAGGGTGGGTAGAAGTACAATGTTTTTGATGCATAAAAGAGGCTTATAAGGAAGAGCCCACTCTAAACTTAAATCAAAGTTTGCACATGTTAATCTCCACAGTTTGTTTCAAAGTTTTGAAACCAAAACCCCCAGCTTTCTTAGGTTTGCAAATTTTATGCCAAGAAGCCCAAATTTTCTTAACACCACTTCCAGCCCAAAGGAATTTGTTGAACAACCTCTCCAAAACCTTCAGTGCACTCTTCTCAGGATTGAACACTTGCAAAACAAACAATGGAATGCTTTGAAGAACACTAGAAAGTGAAGTCAGCCTACCCACATTTGAAAGAAAGACATTTCTCCAGTTGTGATTTTATGCTTGATTTTGTCAATGACATCATCCATTTGAATCTGTTTTTTCCTATCCCTAATCAGTTTAACCCCAAGGTATTTTAAGGGGAGAGAGGTTGGCTGATAACCAGTGTAAGAACTCCCCCAATTAGCAATAGAGTTTCTGACATTCTTGCCAAAATAAAGCTAGCATTTCTCAGTGTTAAAAGTCAAACTAGAGCAGTTTTGAAAATCTTTTAAAGTCTGCATTAAACTTTTAATAGCAGCTTTGGAGGCATTAGCAAAAATAACAGCATCATCAGCACAAGCTAAATGGGAAACTAAAGTCTTAGCCTTGTGGGTGAATTGAGTGTAAGGATGTAGCAATTGAAGATGATTTNATTTTGAAAATCTTTTAAAGTCTGCATTAAAATTTTAATAGCAGCTTTGGAGGCATTAACAAAAATAACAACATCATCAGCATAGGCTAAATGGGAAACTAAAGTCTTAGCCTTGTGGGTGAATTGAGTGTAAGGATGTAGCAATTGAAGATGATTTACTAATCTAGATAAAAAGTCAAAAGCTATGATGAATAGAGTAGGGGAGAGGGGATCCTGTTTTTGTTTATATATTTATTTATATCCACGATGTTGGCTAAGCTCGAGAGCTCCGCTAGGGCTTCCAATGGAGATTTCGGTCGCAATTGATTCTACCGCTGGAAGGAGAGGAATCGTCGACTTTCACTCCATCCGTCTGAGTCTTCGTCGGCGTCGATGTCGCTGCCCTCAACTGCGCGCGTCATCTTCCCTCGATATCGCTCCTCGCAGCTTCGTTGTCTGCGCCCGTTTTCTGTTTGGGCTTTGCTCTGCTTTTGCACCTGTTTCGGCTTCGGTGTTGCTGCTTCTGCGCCCGCCCGACAGCTCCTCTTCACTTGGTAGTAGTTTAACAACAACCTCTGACCTCTGATGACATTTCCTTCTTCTATGGTGGAGCCGGACAAAGTCTCATTTGCCCACGTAGTGGGTAACCCTCAAGTGGAGTCCGCAGTGGGATTCCTCTCAAGTTGTAAGGAGTCTCGTGAGGGTACAAATTATTGTCCTTTTATTAAGAAGGGGAGCAGGAAAAGTGGAAAAGAAGCAATCTTTTTCTCTGAATCAGAAATTTCTACTATGAAAGAAAAAAATTCAAGTTTGCTCTTATTAGAAAATTTTAGTGGGGACACCCTCCTATGGATGTTATCAGAAAGAATGTTGATGATCTTAAGCTNAGAAGGAGTCTCGTGAGGGTACAAATTATTGTCCTTTTATTAAGAAGGGGAGCAGGAAAAGTGAAAAAGAAGCAATCTTTTTCTCTGAATCAGAAATTTCTACTATGAAGGAAAAAATTCAAGTTTGTTCTTATTAGAAAATTTTAGTGGGGACACCCTCCTATGGATGTTATCAGAAAGAATGTTGATGATCTTAAGCTNCTCGATATCGCTACACCTGCTTGATGCTGCTCATCACAGCTTTGTCGTCTGTGCCCCTTTTCTGTTTGGGCGCTGCTCTGCTTCTGCACCTGTTTCGACTTCGGTTGTTGCTGCTTCTACGCCCGCCCGACAGCTCCTCTGCACTTGGTAGTAATTTAACAACAACCTCTGACCTCTGATGGCATTTTCTTCTTCTATATTGGAGCCGGTCAAAGTCTCATTTGCCCACGTAGTGGGTAACCCTCAAGTGAAGTCCACAGTGGGATTCCCCTCAAGTTATAAGGAATTTCGTGTGGGTACAGATTATTGTTCTTTTATTAAGAAGGGGAGCAGGAAAGGTGGAAAAGAAACAATCTTTTTCTTTGAATCAGAAATTTCTACTCTGACGGAAAAATTCAAGTTTGCTCTTATTGAAAAATTTCAGTGGGGACACCCTCCTATGGATGTTATCAGAAAGAGTGTTGATGATCTTAAGCTAATAGACAAGTGGAAAGTGAAACTCATAGATAGGAGACATGCGTTGATCCAACTAACAGTGACTGAAGACTACACCAGGATTTTCTCCAAGAAATATCTTAATATCGAAGACAAATGAATGAAGTTACTCGTGCCTAAAACACAAATATAATATTTTGGTTGTGCTCTTGTGCATGTGCACATCATAGTCATTCGATGTGTTGGGTCATTTTACTCGTGCCTAAAGCACATTTTTAATTATACCAAGTCTATGGGTCTGGGTGATACCTTTGACTGCTAGTTGAGTTTTTAATATTTTCGTACTTTCATTGGTGTCGTGTTTAATTAAGATAATTGAGAGTATTTTTAAATTTAGTAGTTGTGCCCCTACAAATATAATATTTTGGTTGTGCTCCTGTGCATGTGCACATCATAGTCATTCGATGTGTTGGGTCATTTTACTCGTGCCTAAAGGACATTTTTAATTTTACCAAGTCTATGGGTCTGGGTGAAACCTTTGACTGCTAGTCGAGCTTTTAATATTTTCGTACTTTCATTGGTGTTGTGTTTAATGAAGATAATCACTTACATCCCATTGTTCTTCCTTTCTGAAGTTTAGTGATTTTTATGTGACATTTTTTCAATGGTTTCTATTTCTTCCATTACAGCACAATTTCACTAAGGAGTCATTTGGTTGAGTGAATTAGTGGTATGCTGTACTTTTTTTGCGGGAATTTGAGAAAATTATGTGTTTGTTAAGAAAATGTACATATACAGTGTAAAGTTTTGATGAATTTGAAGTACATCGTAGTTCATTTTAGCTAAATGTAGAATTCGGCTGATTTGACCAAATTACATCATTCATGTAAAATGTTATAGGCAAGTTGCCGCCACCGCCCGATGTCGTCGCTCGCCGCCGCCGCTCGCTTCCTTTGCTGTCCTACGTCACCGCTAATGCCGTCAACGCCTAGCTTCGCCCTGCCGCAGACGCTGCCACCTGCTACAACCGCTCGTTGCCCATTGCCACCGTAGATGGTTATCGTCGCCAACGCCGCCAGCTGCCCGCCATCCCTGCCGGTCACCACTTGCCGCTCGCTTTTGTCATCTGTTTTTGACCGCCACCCACCGCCGTAGCCGTCGGCCACAGTAACCTTTAGTTGTTGCCGCCCGCCACCGCCGTCTGTTGTCGCCATCGCTGCCGCAGCCGACACATGCTCAGATGAATAATCCCTTAATCGATTAAGTAGGACCCGATGATAAAAAGAGAGTACTCATTCCTATTGTCAGTCTGTATTACTTGTATTTTAGCTTAGATTTGATTTTACACCATCTTGTTGGATATTTAAATTATAGCACTAAAATTATATTTGTCTTTCATGAGAAATAACTATGCAACTCTAGAATGATCATCAATGAATGTAGAGAACCAATAAGAGTTGGTGATAATACTATTGATCTCAGACGATGTCCACATATCACTATGAATTTAGGAAAAAGGATGGGCTAGTTAGTATGGATGATTAGGGTAAGAGGTGCGAGTGTCTTTGGATAATTGACATGTTTAGAATTAATAAGATCCATAATTGAGGAAAGAAATTGCCTTTTAAAATATTTGAAATTTGGATAACATATTTGATAGTTCCATTCCATGATTGCATTGTGTATTCATGTTAGAAGATAAAACTACGAGGAAAACATCTAAATTATTTGAACATGCCCGGCGGAAATCATTTTCTGAGTGGAGCTATTTGTGTGAAGCCATTTACTCCCAGCTATTTAATATGTTTAATTTAGTCCATTAACTCTTCAAATATTATTCAAATAAATGGATCATATTTGAGAAGTTGTAATTATTTTGGATTAAATTTGAAGAGTCAGTGTATTAAATTGGATGCATTTGATAGTCTGGAATTAATCTATCCATAAGTATTCCAAGGACCATTTAGATATTTTCTATACATGTCCTTTTCCATGATTTGCATTCAAATTCTTTTTTTCTTAAGATTTTCTTCAAGGCCTGAAATTCATATTTATATAGTAAATTATCAAATTTAAAAAATTTTATAATTTTGTTGATGTAAAGAATGTCACAATCGAATTTTAGAATTTAAAGCATAAATTCAAATATCCAATGCTAGTAACAATAGAAATGGATCAATATTAATTCGAATAGTGAGGATTTTAAAATATGGTTTATACTAGCAAAAATTGTAGCAGCAGTACCCATATGATCAGCATCTGAGTTGACAATCCATTATCTTGCTTTTCTAGATGTAACTAGGAGAGTTTTCAGAGCGTTTTTTTTTTTTTTTTTTTTTTTTNGTTTTTTTTTTTTTTTTTTTTTGCAACAATAGCTTAGCTCCAACATCACCATTGGTCATAAAGGTCTGTTGAAACTTTGTTGGTTGTTAAAGTATTTTTTGATACTCTTTGCTGAATGGGTTTGGATTAATATAACGTTGGAGTCTCAATGGAGACGACATTGTCATGAACTTTATGATTCTGTGCTATCCTTCATTTTATGGTATGTATTTTTTTTTGCATCTCCGAACAATTGCTATAAATATGTCCATTCTTGTGACAATAATAAATGTAGGGTTTGTGCATCTCCTTTGTGTGAATTAATTCACGGTGTGAATTGGATTCCATGGACTGCAAGGGCCCAATTGTCAGTCTTGAGAAGTATTTGGAACCCCTAACATTACTATTTTCTTCTCTTTGAACCTTATTCAAGGCTCCACGAATGTTACACTCTTTTTTTTACTCGCCCGCAGTCAAAGTACGAGATGTAACGGAGTAGACATTTTAGTCCGACATATTTCCCACCAATACTTATTCCAACTTTGCTAATCATTATCGAGCAAGTAGAAATTAGTCTGCTTACATCGTCATTAAATATATGTTATACTTCAAAATTCTCTAATAGATGTATCATAATAATTAATACAGAAGTGTGCATAATTTAAATCATCAAAATGGGCTACAAAACTTCTAACAAACTTCTTATATAATTAATATGTTCTGAAAATTTAATCTATATCATAAACATATTTCATTATATCATATATGTAAAATTATATCTGAACTCTAGGATGGAGGGCAAGAGCAGATTACCTGTTTATGTCCCAAGCATCTCCTTTTCTTTTTCTGAAATAACAATTAACATAATATCTGTTGAACTATTGACTCGATGGGATAAACAATTCTAATAGAAAGTTTAAGCATATAAGAAAATAACGTAATTTATAATGTTAATCATTTGACCTAATATGCATATAGATATTCATCAATATAGCTAGCTTAGTGCTGTAAAATTAAAATAAATTATATTTGGATAATTACATGAGTAAATGGCATAATCATTGGCAAACTTAAATGCTTTCCAGGAAATGAAATATAACGTTCAAGTGTCGTATCATTTAAGACTGTGTGTTAGTTTGTTGCTATATGAAGGCTGTTGTTGCATTTATTGTCTTTCCCATTCTTATTGTTCAGAGTCTTAGAAATGTCATATGATGTCTGTATATATTTCGCCATCTTGCCTATCGACCATTATAATCACTTATATGATTTGAGTTTAATCTGTAATGACAATTATTTATAGCGCCTTAATGCAAGGTTGGACTATATTGTAGCATGCATCTATTATCAAAAGACCAAAACTCCTTTTCGATAGGCTCATATTATCAGAAATTTTGCCTTTTGATTTGCAGGTCATTATCTGTGAATTTTTGAATAATTCACTTTCTCCCTGAATACATAGATAATTCGCCTATAAATAGGTGAGTACAAGAGATAAAAAAGAGGAAAGAAATCTCCATACAATTAAGTAATTCCTATAATTATGGAATAAACATAAATACCGATAATTAAGGAATTACCCTTTTTATATTATGACTAAATATAGCAAGTACTTAAATAAAATTAAAGAAATAATAATGAGTGTAATTTCACACTCCCCCTCAAGGTGGGTTGTCTAGATTGTACATGCCCAACTTGTTGGTTAGCTCATCAAAACTGGACTTAGGGAGAGCCTTGGTGAGAATGTCTGCGGTTTGGTCTCTAGAAGGAGTATAGACCAATTCAATGATTTCATTGTCTATCTTCTCTGAAATGAAGTTCCGATCAATCTCAATGTGTTTCGTTCGATCATGATGAACAAGATTCTTTGCGATACTGATTGCAGCTTGATTATCACAGAACATCTTGATAGAATTTTCTCCCATAATTCCAAGCTCCTTGAGAAATCTTTTAATCCACATTCCTTCACAGATACCAAGCACCAGTGCTCTGTATTCTGCTTCTGCACTACTTCGAGATACCACTGATTGCTTCTTACTTCCCCATGTCACTAAATTGCCGCATACATACGAGCAATACCCAGAGGTTGATCGTCGGGTGGATATATCTTCTGCCCAGTCAGCATCAGTAATGACTTCTACCTTTTGACTATCATTCCTTTTGAATAATAATTCTTTCCCAGGTGTTATCTTTAAGTATCTTAAGATACGGTTGACAACTCCCATATGTTCCTCAGTAGGACAGTTCATGAATTGACTTACTATACTTACTGAAAAACTTATGTCTGGTCTGGTGTGAGATAAGTAAATAAGTTTTCCAACAAACCGTTGATATCGTCCACTGTCAACAGGTAAACTATCATTCTTCATTCCAATCTTTTTATATGAGTCTATTGGAGTATCTATTGGTTTGCATCCAAGCATACCAGTTTCTTTCAATAGGTCCAATGTGTACTTCCTTTGAGTTACAGCTATCCCCATTTTGGATCTTGCAACTTCCAATCCCAAGAAGAACTTCAAGTCTTCGAGATCCTTGATTTCGAATTCATGGGCTAGAAATTTCTTTAGCTTTGTCAATTCTTCAGTGTGATCTCCGGTAAGAATGATGTCATCAACATACACAATAAGTACAACAATCTTCTTCTCGGATCTTTTTGTGAACATTGTATGATCAGCCTGGCATTGAGTATAACCGCACTTAATTACTGAATTGGTGAATCGGGCAAACCAAGCACGGGGAGATTGTTTGAGACCATACAGAGATCTCAGGAGCTTGCATACTTTGCCACCAGGGAATGCTTCAAGACCAGGTGGTAAATCCATGTATACATCCTCTTCAAGATCTCCATTAAGGAATGCATTTCTGACATCAAGTTAAATAAGGGGTCAGTCTCGATTTGCTGCAATGGAGAGTAGGATTCTAATGGAGTTCAGTTTGGCTACTGGGGCAAATGTCTCTTGGCTGTCAATTCCATATGACTGAGTATAACATTTTGCAACCAGTCGGATTTTTAATCGATCTATGCTTCCGTCTGTCTTACATTTGATGGTAAATAACCACCTGCAACCTACTAGTCTCGTATCCTTGGGCAAATCAAACACAATCCACATTCCACTCTTTTCTAGTGCAACAACTTCTTCATTCACAACTTTTCTCCATTCCGGGTGCGAGAGAGCTTCCTGAATAGAATTCGTAACCATTATGCTGTCAATAGCAGTTACGAAGGCATGATAGGGAGGAGATAACCTTTCATATGAAACAAATCGGGCAATAGGATGTTGAGTGCAAGGAACATCAGAATCATCTTTCACGAGTGGGGTAAGCTCATAATCACTAGTGTCTATAGATTCCGTACCTGAGTGAGATTCAGAGCATTTTGGAGCCGGATTAGATTCTTGGACAACAGCTGAAGCGGAGCTAGGTTCTCTATTCTTTCAGCAGTTCTGTTTCGTCTTGTATAGACCCGAAGTTCCTGAGGAGTGGGTTGTGTAGACTGAGGAGGTTGAATAGGAGAAAGTGTGGGTTGTGTAGACTGAGGAAGTTGAATAGGAGATGGAGGAGGTTTGACAGTCGGTGAGGGACCCGTGTCAGTTGGTAAAGGAACACAGGGCTGTTGTTCACTACATTTACTCTCCCCCTGAATGACAGACCCTTGGTAGTATAATTGATGCTAAAAAAAGGTGACATCCATAGAATTTATAGATCTTTTTAGTTGAAGGGCAATAACACTTGTAGCCTTTCTTGTTAGTCGAATACCCCTATGAATATGCATTTGAAAGATTTTGGGTCTAATTTATTACGGTGTTGTTTGTGAATATGAACAAAGACGGAGCAACCAAATAGTTTGGTAGGGACAACTGAAGAGAGTGTACAGGCATTTGGAAAGGAGAGAAGTAGGACATCAATTGGACTACAGAAACCCAGAATACGAGAGGGCATTCGATTTATGAGGTAGGCAGCGGTCAATGTTGCCTCGCCCCAATAACATTTAGGGACTGATGTGGTAAACATGAGACAACGTGCTACCTCCAACAAGTGGCGATTTTTCCGCTCAGAAACCCTATTTTGTTGGGGAGTATCAACACACGTGCTAAGGTGAATGATGTCATGTTGAGTAAGAAAAGTTCATAGGGAGGTGTTGAAAAAGTCTCGTGCATTATCTGTTTTGAGAGTCTGAATTTTTGTGTCAAATTGAGTGAGTATCATTTGATAGAATGCACGAAATATTGGTCCTACCTCGGATTTGTCACGCATAATATAGATCTATGTCACCCGTGTGTGATCATCAATAAAGGACACCAACCATTGGGCCCCAGAAATATTTTTTTCACGAGGACCCAGACGTCACTATGGATCAGAGAAAAGGGAAGAGTGGGTTTGTATGATAATCGAGGAAATGAAGTACCAGTTTGTTTGTCAAGTTGACAAAATTCGCAATTAAAAGAGGTAGGACTTTTATTAATAAATAAATGAGGAAACAGTTTCCCCAGGTACATAAAGTTGGGATGACCTAAACGATAATGAAGTAATATGATTTCACTATCATTATTAACGCTGCAATGGAATACAAATGTACTAAGCTGATTTAAACAAGACACACTTGATACTGGAATACACCCGGTGGGTGAGACTAGACTGACAGAGGGTTTGTTGAGGAGATAGACCACTACACAACTCAGCACTGCCAATCATCCTCCCCGACTTCAAATCCTGAAATTCACAGACATGAAAAAAATTTAGCAACACAATGACAATCATGAGTGAGCTTACTAATAGAGATCAGATTGGCAATCCAAAGTAGGAACATGAAGCACAAAGTGAAGAATAAATTTAGAGAGATAGGACAGAACCAAGACCAGCAACTTTGGAGGCTGATCCATCAGCAATCCAAACAGTGAGGGTCAGATTACACAGCCGGTAATCCATTAATAAGGAGACATCCCCGATCATATGATCGGAGGCACCTGAGTCAACAATCCAGGGGCGAGAAGAGGTTGAATCCGAGATGAAAGCGGATGAGGAAATACCATGATAGGTAACAAGGTCGGTGGCACCCAATGCCACACTAGTAGGCTGGACTGGTGACAACTGACCGAGCATCTTCTGGAGGGCGTGAATCTGTTCTTCGCTGAATGGGCTCGTTTCTGGAGAGGTTTCAGTGGTGCTGGTGGCAGCTGCCCGATGATCCCGTTTGGGTTTCCCATTGGCGGGTTTGCCATGAATCCGCCAACACGTATCCCGATATGGCCAGTACGGCGGCAGTGGTCACACCACGGGCGGCCCTAGCGTTGACGATTGTTTGTGGATGGAATATGAGCAGCAAGTGCAGACCCGTCGAGGGTTGTAGTGGACAAGAAAGCACCTAACATGACCTTTTGGCGACTCTCTTCACGGCGTATATCGGAGAAAGCTTCACGAATTGTTGGAAGAGACACTTCCAAGGGTACACCTCGAATAGATCTAGTTGATGCCAATACCGAGTAAGAGTATTGAAGTATTGGGTGACGGAGAGATCACCTTGACGAAAGTCTCGAATAATGGTTTCAACAACAAATAGTTCGCTTGTATTGTCTGCACTAGAAAAGGTCTCACGGGCAGCATCTCAGATTTCCTTAGTCGTGGCATAGAGAAGAAAATTTTCGCCAATATCAAGTGTCATCGAGTTAACAAGCCAAGCCATAACCATATTATTCTCGGATTTCCAAGTCTTGTATGACAGATCTGTCGTCATCGGAGTTGGAGCATCACCAGTGAGGTAGTCATCTTTGCCTTTGCCGCATACAAACATCATGACTGACTGCGACCATTGGAGGTAATTATGGTCGGTGAGTTTGTGGTTGGTGATGAGGACAGAATTATTGTCAGAATTGTTGGGCAATGGAGACCCAGCCGCGGAGTGGTGTTTCGAAGTGACATCACTAGTGGAGGAGTTGCAGGCATGGCCGTATTTAGTCATTGAGCACGGCTGGAACTGGTTGTGCTCGGTCGCAGAAGAGAGTCAGCGCGGGAGAGGTCCGACGCAGTATCGGGAGATCCCGATCGCGGGAGAAGCCCGACGCGACGCGGGAGAAGCAGTCGACGCGGGAGAAACAGTCGGCGCGGGAGATCGCGGATTGCGGAAGAGCGCGGGAGATCCCGATCGCGTGAGAAGCCCGATGTGACGCGGGAAGGTCCGATGCGGGAGATCGCGGGAGAAGCCCGACGCGACGCGGACGCGGACGCAGACGATCGGAGAGAGGCACGATCTGTCGAGGAGTAGCGCTCGGATACCTGCGATCGGGGTAGCCGCAAATTAGGGCAGCGCTCGGTAACGACGATCGCGGGAGAGAAGGGTCGTGATTGAGCCGAGCGGGAGAGGCTCTGATACCATGTGAATTTTTGAATAATTCTCTCCCTGAATACATAGATAATTCACCTATAAATAGGTGAGTACAAGAGATAAAAAAGAGGAAAGAAATCTCCATACACTTAAGTAATTCCTATAATTATGGAATAAACATAAATACCAATAATTAAGGAATTACCCTTTTTATATTATGACTAAATATAGCAAGTACTTAAATAGAATTAAAGAAATAATAATGAGCGTAATTCCACATTATCATATACCAACATTACGTTTCATATATTTTTTTTTCTTTTGAACATCATTCACAAGATTTTTTTTTAGCATTGATATCTCCTTATTGTTAAACAACCTGTATTAACTTGCATTTAATGGTATAGCATGACATGTAACAATCGACATCTGGGTATTTAATTTTCATTCTATTTGATTAAGTAATATTTAAACTTGAATTATATAGAAAATTATGAATTTATTTTCAATTGGTGATCATCTGAAATGTAGTAGCCTTAAACTTGATAGGTGATCATTTTCAGAAACTTAACTATACACATTTTGCTAGCCCGCTGAATATAAAGAATCATCTACTTGTATACACATCGCAGATCAAGGAGGTTTTAAGAATTCTCAAGGAGGTTTTAAGAATTAATAAAGCTATGTCTAGAGATAAATTGCTTCCTATATCAGTGATACTGAGTATATCGATTCTCCTCTAGATGAATCTGTTTACTATCTCCCCAAAGTCTAGATCTTTCTTAAACAACCTAATCAAACAACAAATTCTTTAATTGAAGTAATTTTCTATCTTGCAATATAATTTTATATCTGATGTCTTCAAAATAATCTTTTTATCTCAAAAAGATTTCCTCTCATTCTACCTGTCAAGCTTAAAACTTGAATCCAAACTCAATTTGCGGAAGAAAACAAAAAAAATTGGATTTCCAATCTCAAACATTATTCTCTTCTTTACTTTCTCCCATTCTTTTCGTTCTTTTCTCTGTTTTGGTCCGTAGGTGAAGTAATGGGATTGGGAAATCAGGAAAATGCTTAGATTAGTGCTAATATAAGTAATAAATATATAAAGAATTCTAATATCATTTTAAATCTGCAGGCCATCAAAGCCGTTCATGTCGTCTCAGCCATTGCATGTCTGGTTTGTTGGTGTAAAAAAGAATTGTCAAAATACATTAATTTGGTGTACGATAATAAATAAAGGAATATTACTACTAAATACTAGAGGAAATATAAATTAATTTACAAAGGACTATATATATATTATATCCAAATGAACGCAGTGAATTACAAACTTTTATATAAATAATTTTGGTCGTTTTGGGGATGTATGAAAATTGAGGTATATATTTTAAACAAAAAATTATGTAGCTTTTTATTATTTGGGCATTACAATTAATATGGGGAAGATGCTTCATGCATAATATTCTTTCACAAACATATTCAAGTCGAATAGAAATTTGTACACATTTTCCAATTCAATTATATTCCTTTATTGTTTCCTGGTCGTTTCAATTTTGTGCCTCCAAATATGACAAGTCATTGCTAATAATGAGTTAAAGAGTTGAAATTTACCGGCAATTGGTCTTGTTACAAGCCATGAAATAAAAGTTTTGATATAGAATATGGTCAACTTATTGCGAATGTTGGAGCATATGTATTTTGCCTTAGCTCTTTTGTTTTATAAGAAAGTTCTAATTTTCATTTGTGACGAAATTTATTAGCCATGACGGCACCATACTATTTTTTTACTTTTTATATCCATAAATTGGGATCTCTTTCGATTTAAAGTGTGAACTCTTTTTGGAAGATGATCTTACTTGCCTTTCACAATGATCTCACTGGTTGAGACCATTGGTTGAATTGCCCATTAAGCTTGTAGCCAATAGTCGAAAGGATATTGGTATCTAATGAGGCGTTTTCGTAGATTAGGATCAATTAACTAGAATTGGATGTCACCTCAAAGTTGTTGCTTCCTCTAGGTGTGATGGAGATGGAGAAAATGGGAGGATGAATGCAAGGGAAAGCTATGGAAAATTGCTCTGATTCCATATAAAAATGGATGGAAGATTTCAATAATTTAATTCAAGTGTTCTACGTAGAAGTTAGGTGTGAACCATGATTTTTTCATGGAAAAAATTAAAAATACTTAAAAATAAACAATTAGAAATGAAAAAAAAAAATCACATGATTTGAATATTTGAATTCAATTGTTATTATATTTAATGCATAAGGAAGGATGGAACAATACCATAGACTAGTGAGGTGGACGATACAATCTTAGAACTGCTCTGAACAGGTGCAAGCAAATGAACAAAATGATCCTCTGACATTCCAGTATTCGTGGACATCAAGAACAACCAATAGTTCAATTACTGTGCGATTGATATATCATATTTCTTTTTGGAGCGATTTTGAGACTATCCAACTTATTGTTTTTCTCTTAAGTATGTTAATTTTATTTGGAAGTTGTTTGTATTCCTTTTTTTCATTGAACTGGTTATATGGAGATAGAGCTTGACATTTTTTTTCCTTTCTTTTACAATAGTTTGTTACTCAAATAGTAAATGTTCTACTTTTCTAAGTAGTGCTTCTAGTTATTATTTGGTTAGCTTCGTTTATGCCTTGGGTGGTGGGTCATATGAATTTGAGAACTGGTAAATGCAGGATTTTTTAGTGGGATAAAACTTTTCCAATGTTTGACTAGTGTCAAAGATATTTTATCAAATTCGTGTTTATCTGAGCAATATTTTTGATACATTGATTTGTTATTGGAGCAATATTTTTGAGAACTGGTATCTGAGCAATATTTTTGATAGATTGATTTGTTATTTGAGCTTTAAGTTGCTTTGTTTCATGAATAAAGTTAAACTAATTAAATAACTAAACAACTCTCTTGTTATTTCCAAATGGTTGTTTTCCCTGTTGATGTTCGATATACAAGCTATGTTCTTGCCATCTTATACTTTAGGGTTCATACTATTTTTATTATATAGTTTTCCAGTTATAAACCGATGTGGATGAGCTGGAAAAAACTTGAAATTACATGGCAAATATAATTTGTCTAGTTTTATGGCCGATCTTCCTTAGTCTATTCCTCTCTCTTTACTATATAAAAAATGAAGGAGAATGTGAGCTTACTTCAATGATCATGCTATTCATATACATTGTTTTCAGGCTAGACGCTGAAGCAGCCAAACTTAGGCAAAGCATTGAGGGGATCAAATCATTACAAATTTCTTCAAGTGAAAGTAATGACAAAACAGCAGAAAAGACGACCCTTTTGACAATGGAGGTATGGCTAATTTTTTAGTTTTAGTTCTGTATTTTTCTCATGCCCAAAACTTATTTTTATACAATACTAAGTTAGAGTATTTCTCTAATTATTATCATAGAATTTTTATTTTATTTCTTTTTGAGACATTTTACATACATTTTACTTTCGTATTTATTTTAATTATGCAAAAATGTTTTGTATAGGAATGCTGGGATAGAAATTTATGATATTCAAGCCATTTTTTTTGTCATAAGTTGAGTAAACCTTTGTCATTAAAATAAAGGAAAGGTCACAATTATAAAGGAATAGGAGTAATGAAAGAGAATGAATTATAAGAGATGCAGCTATACGGAAATTGAGAAAAACCTAAGAGGACTAGAAGGGAATTGGTTATCTTCTAGATAATGTTGATTTTAGATAACTTATTTTATTTTGCTTTGTTAATCCCAAAATAGGCAAAATTGATAGAGTCAAACTAGATGATTTTCTCTCTATTTTTTTCTTTTGTTAGAAAATTACTTAGCATTTTTTATTTCAAATATTAAATGTGGATGAAAAGAAGAAGTTATTCTAGAGCTCTCTGCTAGTCATCTTTCGTATTTACATTTCTTCAAGTAGAAAATTCACATTCTAAGTTCTTAAAAGCTTAAGACATACAATAAAGACTATAACGCCTCCAAATATCTGAAATAATGCTGCAATAAAAAGAAGAGATGATTTTCTCACTCTTATGAAGTAGTGCTGCAAGAAAAGAAGAGATGGTTTTCTCTCTCTCTTTTTTAATAAAATTATCTATCATTTTTTTATTCCAAATATTAAATGTGGATGAAAAGAAGAAGATATTCTAGAGCTCTCTGCAAGGCATCTTTGATATTAATATTTCTTCAAGTAGAAAATTCACATTCTAAGTTCTTAAAAGTTGAAGACATACAATAAAGATTATAATTCCTCCAAATATCTGAAATAGTGCTGCAAGAAAAGAAGATGTGGAAATCATCTTTATTGTTGCTTTTGCAGATGCCACTATTAGCAGGCATAAGTTTGGGAAGGAGAAACGTCCACTTAGTTGTCCTTGGTTTTTCTGGATGGAAGCTTCAAAAATGAAAATTGAGAGATTGGGAAGAACCCGAGCAACATTAGGTGAAGAGCTAAAGGCCTTTTCTTGATTAAGACGATTGAGGTGTCAGTTCAATTTTGCAAGGCAACTTTTGTAGATTTCATTCCAGGCATAATTTAAGATACTATAATTGAAAGAGAACCTGTAATTGAAGAAATTTGTTTTGAATATGAATTTGAAATGGAAATTGATAGGAAATGTGACGCACCTTTAAAATCAGACTTACCTCACTGAAGTTATGAATGAATTTACTAAAGTTACAATCATGTTCAACCTTTGGAGACCCAACAGCTGAAAAGCCAAGGAGTACATTCTTTTTGATTTATTCAATAGAAACAGATTCCTGGAAGTCATCAGGATCCTTTTCTAATGGACACCTTAATTTTTCATTGTCAGCATTTTCCAGAAAACCGATGTTGATAGATCAATAAAATAGATTTAAACTTGTAAATTTATATGGATGACATAGATATCATTCAATTTACTGAGGTTAGCTTCTATTAACAAGTCTTTTGAAAGTGGATGTTTGTCCGCACAAATCAGCTTCCCAAATTGATATTGAACGAAACCAGAAGCATCCCATTTCCAGTGCAAAATGGGAAACCATGAATTCCAACCCAAACATGTACATAATATCTAGCAGTAGAAGCACCAATGTTCTGATTCTAGTGCTTAACCATGATAGAAAAAACATCATGTTTAATACATCCACTAATGGATCACCAATTTCCCATTTCCAGTGCAAGTGATACTGGACACCATTTTAGCAATCTCTAGTGAAATGACCCCTCTCCAAACGCTTGAAACATTTTTTTTTGTTCTCATCTCAGGATGCTTGAGAAAATTCAGATTTAGTAAAGAATGAAAAGGACCTATTTTGATGTGTGAAGAATTTTTTACCGCGTCAACAAAGAAGCTATCAAAGACTTATATAGAGAGGAGTATACAACTCTCGGCCCCCGCCTAGGCATAAAACCATATCTTCCGCACGTCAACCACCTATCCTCCTTAAAAATACATGAATCTTCCTTTCATGATGTTCCTAATAAGTCCTACACTTTGTAACTAGAAAATTCTCTCTTTTTTTATTTGTGGTTATGTATTGGGGATTTGAACTTTGTGAAATCACTACAATAATTTTTTTTCTTAGATTTTTTTAGGTATATGTCAAATTGGATCTAATTGATTGCCTTATCACTTGCATTCACTTGTCCTATTAATGTTTGAAATTTTAAATATAACTTTTTTTTGTGGGTTTTCTTTATTTATCATCTTCATTGTGGTGCAGGTTTTTTTTATTCATCTGCTTGGCCTTAAAACTTTTACAATTATTTTTACCTTTTTTAGTTGATAGAGTTGTTAATGCATTTGACTAATTGTCTACCCCTATCTTAGTTATGCTGGAAAATATAAACTGCACTTTTCGGGTTTTTATGGGTCATCTTTTTTAACAAAGATATGTTTTGGTTTAGTATAAGGCCTGCTATGGCTTCAAATTGTTTTGGTTGTTTTGAATCTTCAAGCATGTATATTCATACCTTTTACTTTAAAAGGTATTTATGCTTTGTATAGAAGAAAATGTATCTCTTTGTTGTTGCAGTAAGCGTTCACTCAGTTGTGAATATCTTTAGTGTTTTTTATTTTATAGAACAGTTATAACAATATGGCATACTCTTTTTAGGCGATATGAAGATTTTTTAATTTAGCAGTAAGCTTTTTGTTTAAATAACCATGCTCATCTTTTTTGGCACAGTACTTGCTTGGGCTGAAGAGTTGGTTTCAGCTCGTAGAAGTAAAGCCATTTAACATTGCAGGATAATTTTTTTTTTAAATATGCTTGAGAGTGACTTTATGAGGTTTGGGCGTGTTTGACTAATATATTTATATATTCGTAGGCACATTTCTTTTCTTTGTGTGAGCATTTTAGCATGATCTGCTTTATTTATTTATTTACTTATTTTTTTGGTGGCGTGGGAATAGATCTGAGTGGATGAAAACCTGAAGAAAGTTATGCATTCGTTTTTAGGCCTTTTAATAACTGGGAATTTTGAGGCCTTTTTATTGTTTTTTAATGCATGTTTCTAATTTATAAAACTATCATCATCCTAAAACGTTTCTTATGCTTATGATTTTGATGGTAATGTGCAAATTTAGTTATCAATTATATTCAAAGTGTAGTGTCATTCAAAATTTTTTTTTTTCTTTTTTGGGGAATTTTTAGGCCCTCAAAGGCACACTGGCAGAAGTTCGGCTATGTTTCAGAATTGAGGCCTTGCTTCTAAAGAAGAAAATCATAAATCCTGGAGATTCACCTGAAATCCATTATCAAAAGGTATGTTGCCAGATATATACTCCCACACCCGTAGAGTATAAAGTGACATTTTGAGCACATGTGCAAGTGGACATATTTTCAAACTATGCGCTCATATGCTATTTTTTATATTAGTGGAGTTCAGTATATGTAGTGGTGATGGAGTAACATCATATTTTCTTAATTACATATAATCTAAAGATGATGTTGAAAAATGTGCTTGAATTATGTTCAAATGGTATTTCCCATTTTGCTATTGAGTAATGTTAGCATTTTTTTGAGTTCTTAGTATAAATGAAGTTTTTCTTATTTATTTATTTCTGTTTGATTTTTCAAGGATGTCTGCGGTGAAAATTTCAATGGGATAGCCTATTTTATGTATTCATGCTAATTAATGCGATAAAGCTGCAGGATTTCCATTCCTTGTGGTGACATTGTTCAAAGCCTATTACTGAATCAGATGCTGAAATTAATTATCACTTTAGCTATTTCACTTTAATGAATTTCAGGACTTTTCCATTAGATATTCTAGATTACAATTCTGCTTTTGAGATGTTTGCTTAAAATGGAAATGAACTTGGCAACTAGAAATGTACAAAAAATTAACAACAAATGGTTTGTTGTGTCTCACTTCATGAAATTATTGCTGAAGAACAACATCATTATGAATTTGCTTATTTTTTATGTAGCCCAAAATTAGTGATTTGATGTAAAGTTAGCACCGGTTATCTTCTTGATTTATTATGATGGCAATCTAATCTCTTGCAGTAGAAAGAATGGTATGTGAGAATTTTGTTCCGACTTCTATTTGAGTAGAAGCATTGAAATCTCCATTAGCTTTATTTAAGCTGGGGGCTAAAAAGTAATCTTTTTGCACGTACAATATTCTAATTAACCTCTTTTGGAGATTTGTAATTTTTATAGCTAGCTTCTCTATCATGTTTTTTTTTCTAATGTGGTTCTATATGTGATTGTCATTGAAATAATGCTGTAAACTTCTAAATTGAGCTGTAGGGAATCTTGGCACTCGGCAAATGGAATTCAGCTGCGTAGGGTTACGAACTTGAAAAACATTTACTATCATTATCATGGGAAATATAGTGCCTACCTTACACATAGCCTTGCGATGACTTTTTGTTTGTCATTAAAAATTATAAATTGATTTGATTTGGCTATGTCTATTTTTTTGGAGAAATTTTTTCAACAGATGACTTAATTTTTACTTAAATATTATAGTCTAATGCAGCATATTTGGATCAATATGAAAACTTTTTTTCTCTTAATCATTTCTCCTAACCAAGGTTCATGGTAAGAAACCAAGGGGAGGACCCTGTAAAATCCTAGTGTTCTTCTATTTCAACTCGTTTGCAACATATACCAATCTTTCCAATTTTTGTTCAGAGATTTGGCCTTCCACTGCTGCTCAAGCACTCCTTGGTAACTTTGCCTCTGTTATCCATAAGATTCAAATAGTTTTTGAGGAAAAAATTTAGGGAATGATTTTTTTAACCTCGGAAGAACTTAATCTTGGATCATGCAGTTTTGTTTGTCAGCTTTGCAATATTCTTTTTCGATATAATGACCACCAGATAAAAAATTGTCTAATAATTTTTTTTTTTGTCAAAATTTGCTTTGCTTTGTTATTATTATTATTAAATGATTTTGCTTTCTAGCGATAAAATTTCCTTCTTATAATTGTATCCCCTTAATTTGCAGGTCGATAAGCTCAAAGTTCTGGCTGAATCCTTGGCCAACTCTTCCTCAAAGGCAGAAAAGCGTATTTTAGATAACAAGTTATATATTAAATTTTTATTGCGTCATCTTTTTTACTTCTATAGCATATTTATTGAGCTTAGTTTTTAATAAATAATTGTTTGTACTCTTTTTAATAAATTATTCATTGTGAAAGTTAGTTCTTTTTTCCCCCATTTTCTATAAATTTTATTGCCCCTTCTAAGTTTATATGTTATGCTTTGAATCTTTTCTTTCACTGAATTTTTTATTCTTTGACTTCTTAATTAATGACTTGATCTTTGCCAAGTCACATTATCTGCATTGTTCTCTTTACATGTTCATGTATTAACTTCATGTGGAACCCAAAATAGCTAATATAAGGAAATATGGAAATGGTAAGATATTGAAGTGGAGAGAACCAATGTTTAGAAAACCAGACCGGACCGGACCGGCCAGTTCGGCTGTGAACAGGTCATAGATCCAGTTCTGGTTGGCATAAAATACCCCTCTCATATGGAACCACCCAGAACAGCATTGAACTGGCTATTCAACCCCAAAACCAACGAACCTGCTCCGATTCTAAGAAACCGTTTAGTTTGTATTACAAAGAAATTCAATTTACATACATATCACCCAATTTTATTTATTTGTTTATCTAACATATAAACTCTATTCTTTTACATTTATACCATGCAAATTATCCATATCACATAAAACATATCATTATTTTAATTTAAAAAAAATAAAATACATGTTTCATGCATAGTTAAAATGATATGTGCTAAAATTGAATTTAAGGTGTTAGATATTTAAATATATAGGAATTGAGTGGTATGTAAATTTTATTTATTGAAATTTTTAAATACATTTATGATTTATTAGGTCATCCGGTTGAACCTGCGGTGATTGATTTAGCTTAATGATCAAGGTCATCAACTCTTTGCCCATTTCCCTTTTTCAATCATAACTGTCATTGAGACCTGGCTTATGAAGTAGCTAAAGCTTACCTTGCAGAATTTAGTCTGTTCTCTCTATTATGTGGCTATTATAAAGGTGCTTCTTAACAACTTTATTATCATAGAGTTTTACTTTCTTCATCGTCCTTTGAAACAGTGGAAAATGAGGAAAATTAATTTTCTTTTTTGCCTGAGAAGATTCCCAATAGCTTCAGATTAAGACATCCAGTGAGAGAACTTAAAGAATGTGAAGGACTTCTTTTTTTTTTAGCAACATGGATTCACATTGAATTCGTAGTTATAGAATATATCCAGGGGTTTTCCAAATGCAGCTTTGTTTAACTATTATCGATAAAAATAAGAAATAGTAGTTTAGATCTATCAGTTTACTTACTCTGTTAACTTACTTGAACTAGTGAACTGTATAATACTCGCTGATTTTGGTGCTTGTAAGGAAAGAGGGAGATATATGAGGCTATAATGACTGTTGAGATAGATGTATGGTAATATTAGGAATGATAAATTGATGATTATATTTGAGTGATGGTGGGATTAGTATTGCTAAAGAGAAGGCGGTTAAATATAATTAAGGTGGAAGGCCTTTGGGAAGAGAAAGGTAACATGATTGGAAACTGTTAGGAATGATAAATTTATGATTATATTTGAGTGATGGTGGGATTAGTACTGCTAAAGAGGAGGAGGTTAAATATAATTAAGGTGGAAGGCCTTTGGGAAGAGAAAGGTAACATGATTGGAAACTGTTAGGAATGATAATTTGATGATTATATTTGAGTGATGGTGGGATTAGTACTGCTAAAGAGGAGCAGGTTAAATATAATTAAGGTGGAAGGCTTTAGGGAGGGGAAAGGTAACATGATTGGAAACTGTGCAAAAATACCTGAACAAAATTGAAATGTAACACACTTGTCAAACACATAACAATAGTTGATGAAAAATTAAGTTTCATATGGCTACCCTAAAATATCGGGATAATGCTATGACAATGTCTGAGGATAGGTGGTGGGCGGTTTAAGTGAGAAAGCAAAGAATGCTATCTTATTTGATAGTTTTTTGCCTCAAAAACAAGCACTAAGCACCAACAATTTAGGAAATGTCGTTTGCTCCTGCTTTGGGAAAAAAAATTAGCAAGATGTTCAGAGTGTGGTATCCTTATTGAAGGTCAGTGCATATTGATATGAGTAGCTGCCTTTTCTTATCATGATTAGTATTATTATTACCGAATAAGAATTGCAATAATAAGATTTATTGCAAATGGTTTTGGAACTGGAATGATGTTGAGGTTATTTACTTACCTAGAATCTGGCATGGGCTATAAAATTTTATTTTATTGAAGATGATAGATTACTATATATTTTCCTTTAGAAGAAATAACTTGAACCTGAAGCTAATCTTAATCATCTTTTTTATCTCTGTCATCATGATCTTCATTAACCTTGTTTCTGTCATTTCAGGCAGATTTTAGGATATTTCTCCTTTATTCATTCTTTAGTCCTATTTGTGGTGTTAATTTCACCATGTACAAATTATTTTTATATAATTTCTAGCCATATTACTTGGTATAATGCTTTTATATCCCGACTTGTTCATAACACTATCCGTTGGACTTATTGTTGCAACTTGTGTCTTTATTGCATATTCTCAAATTGCATTTTAAACAAGCTCTAAAGATTATTTGCACTTATTGTGCAGCTCTACTTAGTTCTAAAGATTATTTGAATCTTATAGGTATCAAAAGGAAGAGGCGCTGAATTTTCGTGCATCTAAAGCTAATGAAGTATGTGAAACTGAAAAGGTATACGTCTGATGGTATGCTTTAGTTTCCTAGTTATTGTTGCATGTTTGCTTTTCATTAAAATTCTTAGTAAGTTTTTAGAATATGGCCCATTGTAGAATATGGCTCATTGTTGATTCTGCTAAACATAATCATGAACCTTTTATTGATTATCTTTTTGGATCAAAATTTCTAGAAAACCTGCAATACGCCTGTCATGTGTTGGGAAAACGGAAGAGTTGCTTAAGACAGGAATGAGAAGATAAGATGAAAATTATATAAAAGCATGCAATAGCAAAAGTTGGTAAATGCAAAGCTCGTATCAGTTGACATAGTTTTATTACTGAAAGAAGTACTTTAGAAACTAAGAGAAATAAACTAGGAATCCTTATCAAAGTAGATCATGTCCCAAGCTCAACATGTTATAGTTTCATGTCTTCTAGAATGAGCTGGTTTTTGGATTCTCCCTATTAAAGTCAGTCATAGCAAGCTTGATACTTTTGCAGACTTCCTGAAGCAGGCATCCGGTTTAGTCATGTTAGGAGTTTTATTTGCAAAGGAGTTTACATTATTGGATTATATTTGGAGTTTCTACCATTCCTTCCATCGAAATATTCTCATAGTAGCAAGCATGTAACTATTTAAAGATGTTGAAAAGTATGATGCTTTTTATAACTATTTTTGTTGAGGTGCAATATATTCAATCGGCATTGTCTGAGCGGTCCTGGAATATAATCTCATAGAAGGTTTGGTAAAAGTGAAGGCTGAGAAATGATTTTCAATGCTTTCATTCATGAATTTACAGAAGGCATCAACAATGCTTCAATTCCATCCTTGTTTTCCCTAGTTGTCTGAATTGGGAATTCTGTTATAGAAAAAAAATCCGTTACGGAATATTTTTGTTTTAGAATCTAATCGATCAAGGGTTTAAAATGAAATTTCAGATTTTTATACAGGCTTCAGTGCCGTGCACAATTTGTAGAACTGTAGAAAAATCCAATAGAGAATAAAACTTCATTTTCAGAAATCTGACTCTTTATATCGGGATTAGCAGTAAATTTGAAGCAACTGTTGGTAGAAGATGTTCCCATTATGCAGTATCAATAGCATTAATGGCTGTTCTGTTGCATTCAATAAGAATGCATGCATTTTAACAATCCATCACCATACAAAAGCAAAGTAAAATTTGTGAAACTTTTTTCTTGTTTGGTTTGATGTTAAGTTTGGAGTCTAGTTCTTATAAAGAAAGGGAAGATTTCCCACTTGTGTACATTACAAGATTCTATGAAGATGAAATTAAATGTGAATATTAAGTAAAAGTAGT
Organism: Phalaenopsis hybrid cultivar; assembly: GCA_002079205.1. Lineage (NCBI taxonomy): Eukaryota > Viridiplantae > Streptophyta > Magnoliopsida > Asparagales > Orchidaceae > Phalaenopsis > Phalaenopsis hybrid cultivar. The sequence goes on from JXCR01147662.1 coordinate 146,855, forward strand.
AGAAGCATGACATTTTAATCTTTTTGACAGGATTTTGTTGAGCTATCAAGATAACCCTTTCCATTAGGGTTGTTAACAATTTGATTTTGAGTAACTCAAGATCGACTTGAAGCCATTCAAATTAATTCTGAGCCGGGCGAGGTTTATCTTAAGTTGGCTCGTTTCAATCTCAATTTGAGCCAAATGCTGCTTATTAACCTCTATTTGAGTTCATTCATGCTAAAACTTTTTTTGATCCTGATTAACATTTAGGGGATGTTTGCAACCTCTGGCATTTAAGTAGGATTTTATAAATCCTATATATTTGAAATTAGTAAACCATGGGTTGGTTAAATCCCAAAAAATTTATTGGCATGATGTATTTTAATTTTTTTAAATATTGTGAAATTGTTTGACTACTTATTTTAGGATTTAAATTTTGTAGTTTAATTAATTTATTTTTTTATATTAATTAATCATAATAATTATTAATTAACAGTTTATTAAGTTAATTAAGAATTAATTATATTTTTTAGACTAAACAGTCTTTAATTAGTAATTTATTATTCATTGATTTATATAATTTACTATAATTGACATAACATAATATTTTACTTGAGCATTAATTAAGAATTTATAAATCTAATTAAACATAAAAAGTGGATTAAATTATTCGCAACAATAATTTAACTAACTTAAATTTATTTGATTAATTTAAATCATAAATGTTATAAATTACCAACCTTGATATCATTCAATTAATTTAGAAAATAGATGCTGACATTTGGGTTTAATGGGAGTTCTTGAAACCTTTGATTTTGCAAGCATGTTTTGAAGGGCAACATGGGCTATTCTAGTTGCAATCCCACTATAGAAGTGATACTAGAATTAACCCCAAATGTATAACGGAAAGGCAACTTTATTACTGAAATCAAATAGAGATTACAACCAAAGACACTCGAAATAAGAAAATAGCAAAAGACACGACACAAACTCGAGTAGAGATTAGGTCGAGGTTGGTGGTGCTGCAGTTTTAAGAGAAATAACAATTATGGAGGTCTGGATAGTCGGAAGGCAGTGATTGGTTGTCGGATGGTTGGATGGTGGGCAGCAGCGGGGATGGTAAGTGGCTACAACAGGGAGGTGATGGCAGGGTGTTGGAAGGGTCGGGATGTCTCATGGCAGCAAGGAAGGCGGTTAGAAAAGGGTGGAAACAAGGTGGGAGGTGCCTAGAACGTATGACAGCAAGATAGGAGGTTGTTGAGTGGAAGGCAGCTGCAGAAACACAGTAAAGGGGTTGTTTTCCGGGCGGCTGCAGTAAACATAGTGACAACGGCAGGGGAGGGAAGGTTGTGGGAAATAGGGAACAAGAGATACACAACACCTCATGACGAGTTACAGCAGGAGCACCTTGTTGCCTTTGGATACAGTCCTAGAAGGGAGAAATCGAGATGTTGACAATTGTCCGGACAGTAAACGAAGCAAAACTTACTTTCAAACTCTAATATAACACTTATATAAGGATGGTCTAAAAAGGAATGAATGATAACTGGAAAGAAAGCATAAAACGGAGAACAGGGCTATTTTGGCTCATCTCCCATTACTGTAGCGGGCATTCTCCCGCATCAAGAATTGCTGCACAGAGAGATATAGAGAGATAGAGAGAGAGTATAGTGATTTAAGTTGTAGGGGGTATTTCAAAACTAAGGGTTAGTTCTTGGCACTTCTCGACTTTGCATAGTGATTTTAAAGGATAATGATACCAAAGTTAGCCCATAAAAGAGAAAGCGAATAGGGTTACAATCAAAGATACTTGAAACTGGGAAATATCAAAGACAACACGACTCATTTAGGGATTAGATCGAGGAGGTGATGTTGTGTTTTACGGAGGAAAAACTCGCATGGAAGTGGGGGAATGATCTTAAGGCAGCAAGGGACGACTGTGGTTGGTTGTCGGAAGCCAAGAAAGTGGGCGACCGAAGGGTAAGGTGAGGTGGTTGTAGTAGGGAAGTGGTGGCAGAGCGTTCGAAGAATCAGGGTGGCTCACGACTGCAAGAAGAGGAGTTGTGGTGTTGCGACAGCATCGCCAGATGGTTGGGCAGCGATATGGCAGTAAGGGAAGGGCTTGCAGGGCTGCGTGAGTGATGTCAGATGGTGTGCGACGGGTAAAACAATAAAAGGAAGGACTGTTGGGCTGCGACAGTGAATGTGGAGGTATTGGACAGTGAAAGCAGCGAAGCAGGTGACTGGCACAATGAGGGCAACGAAGGGGAAGGATTTTGGACTGCGGGACAACAAAGGGGAGGGATGTCCAGGGGCTGCTGCAGAGAGGGGGATATTTGGAAATATTATAAAGGATTTGGGTAAGGATAAATATCCTCGCAGGATCGAGCAATAGCCAGAGTACCACTTGAACCTTTGGAGACGGTCACTAGCTCGAACAAGTTACAGTTAGAGCACATTTTCGCCTTCGAAACAACCCTAGAAGTGGAACACCAGTAGCGGATGACTATCATGAACAGAAGCATACCCTAAAAACTGACTTTTAAACCGTAATACAACACATATATAGGAAAAGACTAAAAATGAATGAATGATAATAGGAAAGAAAGCATAAGGAAAATAAAACTATTTTGATGGCTCTTCTCTCATCTTCCGTGATTTTGAATCCCTCGATATTGTAACAACTACAGTACCGTGGGAATACAGTGCAAGAAAGCTGCCGCATCAAATAACATTGGGAATTTGAGCTATAAGAGCTTTGTAATATAATGTTTTCATGAAGAGATATGTTTAGAAGAACAACATAGAAAATTCTCCACACAGGGGTTTGGATTTTTAAGGGGGTGTATTAAATCAATATATTGATTTTTTTTTTTGTTATATTATATGCTCAAGAAGCAATGAGGGGCGAGAGGCGGGTGTGGCAATCAATGGCTAGAACATGCAAGAATCATGATAACACTTTATATTTTCTGCAGAGATCTTCATTAGAGACATGCTAAAAACTATTAAATTAAAACTAGAAATTCTAAAATAATCAAAGAACTAAAAACATCACCAATAAATAAATCAAACTCAAAATGTGGATTTGCACCAATTTGCATATCCAACAAATCCATGAGAACTAAGGCTTCTTTTAGGTGTTCTTTGATTTGTTGAAAATGAAATGAATGTAAAAAGTTTGTTGCCTACTATAATTACAATGTATTTGAAATACTTTCGGTTATTTGGTTGTTGTAAAATAAACATTGGAATTTATTATTATTTTTTGTTTGGTTTGAAGTAGATTTAAAACAATCTATTTAATAAATTTTTTTGACTGGCGGTGGCGGAAACTGACAGCTAAGGTGGTTGTGGGCGACCAACGACTGTTAGGCGGCGGTGGTTTGCTTCGAGGGAGGGCCGACGGCTAAGGTGGGCTAGGTGCGGTGCAGAGGGAGGGTAGTGAGCCTCAAGCTGTGGCGGCGGCGTGCGATGAGCGATGGGCTGCTAGCGGTGGCAAGGGGTGGAGGGCAGTGATGGCGGTGGACATCAAGCGACGGACGGCTTGTGGTGGTGGATGGCCAACAATGGCGGACGACTGGCGACGGGCAGCGGGCAACAAAAAACTGGCGATGGTGGGCAACACAAGCGGGGGTCGGGGATGTCATTGATCGAATTTTAAATTCAGCTAAAATGAACAACGATGTAAACTTCAAATTCATTCTTAATTTACTTTGTATTTGTAATTCTTCTTACTAAACATATAATTTTCTCAAATCTCTATAAAAGAATTACAGTACACCACAAATTCACTCAACCAAATAACCTCTTAATGTTTTATTGATTCTCTTATGAGCTATTGGTTAAACTAAATAAAGCTTACATGTCTAGCATATTCATGAGGATAACTAAGGAATCATTTTTAATATTTTGTTGCTATGCGGTGCTATTGGTTGAACTAAAGCCGCCTTTTGTCACACATAGATGGATGCGCAGCTTTGCAGTTGTGTTTTCTATGTTCATTATGCCATGCTGATGTGTATGAAGTATAACATATTCAATAGTGCATTTTTTACAATAATTCTTTTCTCTGTGAAGATGAGTAAATTTGCTAATATGAAACAACGATCAAAAGAAAGCAATGCCAAAACGTGAACGAATGAGAAATATTACAAAACTTAGATGGTGCTAGAGATAAGCTTTAATGGTTTAATCGCTTGTTGAAATGTGGAATTTCCTTCATAATTTTCTTATTCTGAATGCCATTTCGATTTAGATCTGTTGATCCAGATGTGTGCAACGATGATTTTAAACCATAGGACGTTCTTTTTCTTGTTGGCAATGCATCTAGATTTTCTTTCAATCCAAATAATGGAAATGAAAAGAAAAAGTAAACATCCCAAGAGTTCTTGGAAGTTGTCCTTGGCGAGTTAATCCTCCTAGTGAAAAAGGAAATAAATTATTAACTAGAAATCTAATACCAAAAATATCATACATCCTCCAAATATTGTAGCAATTGAAGAAGATATGAAAATATTCTTTCAAATTATCATTGCAAATATCACAACTAGTTTATTGCTTGATGCCTTTGTTAAACAGAGAATTTGTTAGGAATTTTTCTCATATGTATAATCCTACAAAATACTATAGGCTTAGAGTAAACAATAGATTTTCAAATTCAAGGTTCATAGTAATATTGAGCATCATCCTCCTTCAAGAATGAATCGAAATATATGATTAAATAACAACCATTAGTTGACATATGCCAAATAAGGATATTGTGGTTATAGTCACAAGGGATATGATTGACAGAAGAGTAAAGGTTATTGTGGTTATAGCAACGTTAAAATTTTGATTTTAGTCTTTTAAAAAGTAGAAGAGCTGAAAATATTATTTAACTAGGTCAAGACAATAATAAATACCACTGTTGAGAAACTTATATTAAGACCTAAAGGTCTATTTTTTATTTACCTGTTTATCGAAATGGTATGGTTTCCACATTTATTTTCTAATCTCCTTGACCTTATTTACCGATTTATATCTGAAAAAAAAACGTTTCATTATGTTTTAGGAAAATTTGTTGTTTACTTTGAGAATTGAGAAGTTGTCTGAGAAATGAATAGTTGTCTGATGTGATTTTCTTCTACTTGTTACAGGAATTGATTGCTGAGATTGCTGTATTGGAAAAGCAAAGAGATCAACTGGAGGCTGAACTGAAGAAGGTGCTCACTATCCTTCTAATCAAGTCCCAACCCACTAAAAGAAAAAAAATGCTAAAGAAACGCAGGATGAAGAAAACTAAGTGGGAGTGGGTGGAGGGATAGGGAGGGGTAGGGGAATCAGTAAATCCATCCTACCTGCATAAGTGGAGAGAGGCAAGATGCTTCCTCCATTACCATTTGTTTCTCCTAGTATTTATTTCAGTCATGGGTTCAATTATAGGGGAGTTTTGAACGCCTAGCCTTTAAAAGCTGTTGTATCTCCCTTGAAGAGTTTGGGCTGATACTGCCGGGCCTATGTACTTAATCTTATGCAGTTATGACTTAAATTAGTTGTTTCTTTTTGAAAAATATTAGATTAGATTTGATTTTATGCTGCACTAGGATTGAAATCTTCATCACAATATGATTAAAGTAGACTATACTGCATTCAACCATTAAAATACTATCCAAGTTTGTGATTTAAATTGTGAATCTGGTCTACAGTACGCTAAATTGTTTTTGATTTCTTGTACCTTTTTCTTTGGTTAGTTGCTTAAGAAGTTTATTTCTAGTATATGTGTTTCATTTGCTGCGTATATATACGTGTAATGCAAAAGCCCAACAAGTATGCATCTTGCTTCGTGTCGCTCTGTTTTTCCTATATTCTACCGTTACCCCAAAGTCACTTTCTCTGCGTTGCTCTTGTTCTATCTTCCAGTATCTCGTTAACACTTATGTCTAGATTGTTACAATCTTCTAAAAGTGAGATTTAAGTTGGGCTTTGCATGTAATTTTAACGTTGGCTGATTGTTGCAATACTGTGGCAAAANTCATTAATTCTGAGGTAATTTGTGTTTGGAGTTCAATAATGAGGTGTCACATTTCAAGTGGGATTATTGTAATGCATTGGGATTAGCCAGTGTTAAAATTTGTGGGACTAACATGACACGTGACGCCTTGTCATTACACTTTGGATGCATCTGGAATCCTGATTTAATATTTTTTCTTAAACCTTCTATATCAAATCTAAAATATGAGCATTTTAACCTTTGAAAGTAACATCTCTTTCATTTATAGATAATGTAATATGAATATAAAAATTAAAATTTTGATGTTAGATATGTAAATATATAGAAATTGAGTGGCATAGATACTTGTATATATATATATATATATTTATATATATAGAAGTAATTTTAAATCATGTTTTTTAGTAAGTTTTTACATAAATAGCTTGGGATTTGAAGGTTTGATGCAAGGCTAATGCTGGAGAAGCTGAGAGGGAAGAGGCTGATGTTCGTTGGTGACTCGTTGAACCGGAATCAGTGGGAATCCATGGTCTGCCTAGTGCAGTCCGTCATCCCTCCGGGGAAGAAAAACCTTATTAAAAACGGTTCCTTCAACATTTTTCGAGCTGAAGTAAGTAATAGTATGGCATTAATAT
>JXCR01147662.1:153655-300801 GCA_002079205.1 Phalaenopsis hybrid cultivar
TTTAATGTTTATTATTTGGTTTAATATATATGAGGTGGATGCAGGCGGGGATCATTCGATGAGGGATCAACAGAATATGATGAGATTGATCGGCCGGTGGCGTATGGGAGAGTGCTTAGGACTTGGGCAAAGTGGGTGGATGAAAATGTGGATCCCAAAAGGACGATGGTGTTCTTCATGAGCATGTCTCCGCTCCACATCAAGTAAATTTCATGCTCCGACCCTTTTTATTTAAACAAATTCATTATAGCATGCAAATTTTTTTTTATCAAAGCATAGTTAGGATGGATCTCATAATTAATACAATTTTCTTTTAAATTGATCTAACTCGAGTTTAAATTTGATTATGTGTGATGCGTGCCAGAAGATTCACTGTGAGTAATTAGATAGTGTTTCAACATTGCACGAAAATCATGCATGCACTCAAATGATAAAAATAACATTTAGAGACCACAAAAGTTTTTGAACTTGAAAGGAAAAAAAAAACCAAGAGTTTTAAACTAGCTGAAATAATCCAATATGAGCTAGTGATTACACATCCATGTCATTATCTCACCAGGGCTTAGAGTGCAACACATGAATTAGTGCATTATCAGGACACATCTTTCTGTGTAGTCAGAACACTCTGTTTTGAGTGCAGTACATGGATCACACACTGATCGTATAGGGAGCATTATATGATTTTTAGGGCATGAATCCAACGATGGATGAGGGATAGCCGGGGTGGACCCAGATTTTGATTCTTTTTAACCATTTTTTCTCTTTAAGCCTATGAAAAGGCCAAAAAATGGAGGAAAAATTAGATTCTCCCAACCTATTTATGTGATCAATAGAGCTCTCCTTGAGATTATTTTTTCTCACCGCAGAGTCTCTCAATATGTTTGTGTTACCAATGGAGCTCCACTTGATGTTTTTATTGCCCAGCTTAAAGTCTCCCACCCTGTGTGTGCGGTTAACAAAGCTCCCCTTAACATTCTCATTGCCTACTTTGGAGTCTCCCAACCTATTTATGCAATCAAATGAGCTCTCCCTTAAGCATTGTCGTTGCACTTTACAAAGGAGATTTTTGGACATCCTAGGTGGTAACATCTATGCAACCTATTTATGCAATCAAATGAGCTCTCCCTTCAAGATGGTAACATCTATGACATCCCACCCACCTAAAAACACGAGAAAAATCAAGAATTTGGAGTATACAATTTTGCTGTTGGGGGATGACTTGATGTTAATCCAAAAGAAATTTTATTTCTTGAATGATATGATTGTGAAGTTTTATGTCCCAACCGATTGAGTCTATTCTCATCCCCCAATCTACATTTACATTTATGTGAAGACGTTGCGGAGGGAAGACTGTGTGTGTGTGTNTTTGTTAGGCAATGGAAATAATCATCAGGCTGAATGTGTTTTAAAGGAAATGTGATTTGAAGGTGACACTGAAGATTTTCGCTTAATTGGGAAAAACTTACTACTGGCGAATGTGGTTGCTTTTCTTTTTAAAACAAAGAGTTGGATTTTTGCACAAGTAATCATGTAATACAATGGTCCATGAGATTTTTCTAAAAATGGTCGGAGTCAGTATTTCTCAATTTTTTTATTGAGCAACAGACATTGGGCTGAATGTGTTTTAAAGGAAATGTGATTTGAAGTAGACACCAAATATTTTTGCTTAATTGGGCAAAATTGACTACCGACGGATGTGGTCGCTTTTCTTTTTAATGCAAATAATTGGATATTTGCACAAAGAATCATGTAATACAATGGTCCATGAGATTTTTCTTAGCAAAGAATGATTAGGGATTCCACAAGAAATGGGAGAAACTAAAGCAAGTACTAATCGTGATTCTAAAAAAATGTGTTTACTCGTAAGTGCAACAAGGTCTAGGAAGCCGGGGAGTTATGAGTAGATGTAAAATTTCATTTTCATGTATTTCTTTAATCTGCATGACAAAGAGTTGTTTGTTCTATATGGATAAAACAATGGATCTTTAAATGAGGCTCAACCTTTCTTTGAGAGAGTGGAACTTTGATTTTGTCAAGGTTAAATTCCTCCAAAGCAAGTGTAAGTGTTAATATGATTATGTAGCTATAGGATTTGAGGTTCTAGAATCTCATATGACGTAGTGTAGGATAGAGCTATCAATGATAGTGACTTTCTTTTCACTGCAACATGAGCACTCAGAAGTGTGATGTCACAAATAATCAAAATAATCAAGCAAAGTATGAAGCTTTGATTGCTAGGCTTCGACTGGCGTATCAAATAGGTGCTCGGGATTTACTAGTTAAGTCAGACTCACTGCTGCTCGTAAATCATGTCAATGGAAAATTCGAGGCAAGAGAGGAATTAATAGTTAAATACTTCACCAAGAAAAAGAGGGGAATTAGATAATTCAATAACTTCTGAACAGAGCATGTCGGTCGGGAGGAGAATCATGTCGGTGATATCGTATTCAAACGCGTTTGTTTGGGTGGAATACCTCATAAAACCTTATCGACCGAGAATTGAGGAGCCTAAGACCATTGAGGCGGCGGTCGAAGGAACAAAAAGTTGGATCCATATATCATCTATTTGGAGGCTGGGAAGATATCAGAAGACGTTATAGACTCGAGACATTTAAAATCAAGGTTGCATTATATCTGATGATTGAAGGAAACTCTTTAGGTCATTGGTCACTTCAGTGCACTTAAGGTGTTTGAAGGAAGATGAAGCATGGGATGCCCTCCAAGAAGTACGCTTCGGAGAATGTTGTAGCCATTAAGCAGGTAAGACTTTGGCTTATCGTGTGCAACGACAAGGTTACTTCTGACCTATGCTTAGGAAGGATGCAGAGGAAGTTTCAAGGAAATGCAAATAATGTCAGAAGTACACACCTTTGCATAGATAGCCAACACGAAACCTTAGCCGGTCTCCAGCTCCTGGTCGTTCGCCACTTGGGGGTTGGACATCCTAGGTCCATTTACTCTATCGAAAGGCTAACAAAAGTTTCTCTTTGTAGTGGTTGAGTACTTTGTAAAGTGGATCGAGGCTAAACTATTCACTTGAATCACAGTGGAGGCAGTTCAAAATTTCATTTGGTCAGATCTTATATGCAGATATGGATTGTCGTTGGTCATCATCAAAGACAATACGACTCAATTTTCAGAACAACTAGTGAAAGATAGTTGTGCAAGTTAGGGAATTGATCTGAAATTAGCTTCATTTCACCACACTTAAATGAATGGGCAAGCCAAACCAGCAAATAAGATCATTCACACTTTCTTAAGGAAGAAAGCCAAAAAAGAAAATGGGAACTTGGTAGATCTACTCTTGTCAGTACTTTGGGCTATTCGAATGACAAATTTGATGACGACCAATTAAACCCATGCATGTTGACTCATAGGATGCAAGCAATACTATCGGTCAATTACGACCATAATAGCCAAAGGGTCTCACGGCTTCTTAATTCACCGAGAAGAGTTTGGTTGAATAGTAGGAAGCTAACAAGGAGGGGCCAATACTAGCTCGCAACCTCAATGAGGAAAATCAAACCAACTCAGCTCTTCGGCAGGAAGAAGTGAGAAGGCAAACCACTCGGTACTTCAACAAACATGTTCAAGAGAAGATATTCTTTCGAGGAGCCACTCGTGGACATACAATCGACAAGCTAAATCAAGCCTGGAGCAGTCCGTACATAATTAGCCAACAAATACCTTCAGGTGCTTACAAGCTAAAGACTTATGCCAAGAAGGAACTCTCTCGGGACATGGAGTTGAGCTCTATCGGTTATGTACAAGTTAAAAGGAGTATCATTTACAACATGTTATCTATTATTTTATCAATACAATGAAATTTGAAGTTAGATAATTGTTTTAAAAAAACTCAGGTCTCTCTAGCACTCGATGAACTAGGTTAGATTGAATAACGCGACAAATTTCAATGCTCAGGGAACTCGGATTGACCGAGTGATAAGGTACACATCAATTGTGATCTATTGTAATGTAAGAAAAACTATCGATTATTCACACTACCTTGAGTTGCAACCAATCTCCAAAGTCGATAAGATTTATGTTTTTGGGATGATTATCTGCTCACTAGCAAAAAGATTCTCATAAGAGTATAGAAGAAAATCATCTAAAAAATAGGTCTTGGTGGTTACCCTCAAAGGTAACAACAAGATTTGTGACTAGTGCAAGTAATAAACCTAACAGAGATGGAAATCCAATTGATCGAATGAGACACCGTTAATTAAGACTTATGAGGAACGACCAATCAATATATAAAGAAATCGATTGATTTTAAAAATTAATCATCGATAAAAATAAAATTAATGATCGATCGATGCAAAAGACGGACAATCGATGCAAATTTCTCTATCTTCATTTGGGATCTGGCTCTGGAGATGATCCAATATCCACTAATGGCAAGATTACTAGTGTGAAAATGATTACCCCGGATGCAAGTCTCTTCGAGAGGCAATAATCTGGTCAAATGATTAGAATGGAAGACAAAAAATTTCCCCCGTTTGGCAAACATCAACAAACTCACTTCCAAGATGAGCAAACGATCAATAGATATGTGATATCACAAGCAATTCAAAACAAGAAAGAAAGAAGATTGGACGAAAAATTTTCATATATATATATAAAGAGAGAGAGAGAGAGAGAGAGAGAGAAAATTACAACTGTTTAAATTTTTTTCTTCGATAAGATTTTGTAAGAGTTTTGAAGCACATGAGACTTCATCTAGTTGTTGACCGATCTTCACTGTTGGAGCTTCCCTCGATTTCCTCCTCTTCTGACGAGTATTTGCCTTCTCTAGGATGAGGTTGCGAACTCCTCTAGCTTGGGGAACTTGGTGTAGACCAGGCCACGATAAATCTTTTGGTTGCATAATTCAGGCCTTGTCAAAATTACTTTTCCAGTTTAAACATGTGTTCTTCATTCAAAATAGATAAGACAACGTTCTCCTTAAGCTCATTATTATCTTTTATCAGGGCATCCATTATGGTGAGAGAATCCTTTGCTTCAACAGCAAAATTATCAAGTTTAACTTGAAGGAGGTCTATATCATCCTGAGCCCTTTGAAGGTTAGCTTCCATCGAAGCAACTTTAATATGAAGCAACACCAAGTGCCAATCTCTGAAGATGGGCTGCTTGCACATCCATCAGATGGAATCAAGTCGAGTGTTGTAAAATCTCTTGATGACACCTTTACTTTAGGGCTTGGTCAAAATTGTCGGACGATAACAACTTCACTAGGACTGGCGTTATTCCCCCAGTCTCATCCAAATTGGAGAACTAATCCTTCAAGGTGTCCATCAAATTGAACCGTTGGTTGGTGCCGACCCATAACCATCCTCCTCCCCCCTTCTCCAGGAGCTATTTGAAGGACACCTTTTTCTTGCAAGAGAAGGGGGAAGAGGGATGTTGAAATCTTTCATTGGCTTTTTTCCTTGTCGATTGATGGTCTCTTCTATGGGAGATGACGAAAGATCATAACCTAAAGAGGGTTATGTTTCTTCAAGGGTAGAGCCAAACAAAGTATAGTATCGAGGTGACTGGCCCTACTTCTCTCAAACAACATCAGGATGAATGGATCAGTCACCTGTGAATACAGTGGAAGGGAAACAAGTGGTGGTGCATCAGTCAAGCGGGAGCCAGTCGGTTGCTCGGTCCCGACTTTTCTTGAAGCTTTATCGTCGAAAGAAACATTCTTTCCTTCACCTTTCCTTGCATCAAATGAATGAGATTGAGGACTCCACCAATTACAATGTTTTGGACTATTACCGAGATTTTTGACAAAGAAGTTACAAACTTAACACCACTGGTGTTGGAAATCACAGCGGCAATAGTACTAGGGAGTTGACCCTCTATAAAACAATCTTCAATAAGATTAACTTTTTATGGAAAGAGCTTAAACTTTTGCTGCTTTGCAGCCAACATTTCTGAGACTGTTTTTGATCAAACAGCTTCCACGACATTCGAGGCAAGCTACGGGGTCCAAGGTTATTTGACCCTTTAGCACCTGATTGATGGTTCCCTATGCAGTGTGCTGTGGAATCAACAGTTTGCGTTATGTTAGTATCACTATGACGGTGCGTAGTTCCTACAACATGGACTTGATTTTGTCCACTAGCATATCAACCAACTTGGTTTAATTCCTCAAGCCGCCGATGTAGGAATCAATCACAAACTGTTCCTTCCATTCCTCAACTTTGTTTTCATCTCCAAGCAATTGAAGCTTCATTTCGGTGGAGAACATGGCAAAACCATCTTTGTTGACCTTGAAATAATAGAAATGGTTGAAAATTGATTCTCGACGACAAAAGACCATGAAGTTCATAATGGCAACGATGGAGTTAGAGAGGACCTGTGCCTGAATTACTTCATATTTGTTGAAGATGCTCCATAGATCTGAGCAAAGAGGCAATCAAAGCCTGTATTTGAACTGTTCCTAGTTGAGGATCAAGTTTAGATTGAAACTTGTTGTCTATTGTTTCGACTCCCAAGCTTGCCGCAAGGCAATGTTCTTGATAGAGATGTACTTCTGCATTTTCATGACATAATGTGTCGATGGCGGGATATGTTCTGAAAAGAGTGGGAGAATAATTCACGACCATCAGACGATTGAAGAGATAAAAATTCAGGAGATGAATTCAGAGAGAAAAATGTGCAAAAGACAAAGCTGGTCTCAAAATTTATTTATAGGGTTGGCACAAAAATTGAAGCATCTTGAAATGATAAGTGTCTCACCAACATCATTTCACAATAATTAAAATATTATTTTATTATAAATGAAATGATTACATTTTTTAAGGTTAAAATTACAGTTTTCGAAGGAAATACTTAATAAAAGGATCTTCTGCCCCTTCAATCGAGGCATATCCCTGCTAGAGCATCCTCCGGAAGACCAACTCCCTGCCCAACCTAATTTGCTCCATTCGGTCGACGTCTTGATGAAATTCGCTTAAAATGATCGACTCATGAATGGGCCTTAACTCAGCCTATACATTGCTTCATGCGCCTTGGAGTGCAATGACCTCTGCCTACAACCTTGCACAACAAGCCAACAACTCCTACATCGCCACTTCAACAGCCTCTCTAGTTGCTTTGGTTGAAGGGCCGACCATTTCCCTCATTCGGTGCTCCATTGAATCAGAGGATAGTAGCCGACTCTCGAAATACTTCTACTGGAAACTGCTGATGATCGATCGATAAAGCCCTCGGTCGATCGACTGGAGAGCTGCAACGGTAAATTTTTGTGATTTGGCCACAAACGTTAGGGCAGGGTCAACAACAAGATTCTTGAATGGCCACCATCATAACAAATCTTCAGCGTTGTCGACTTATATGTATTGAGAGTAATGTCAAGGAGTTAGTAAAAGCAATTGAAGTTAGAAAAATTTACATTGCCAAATATCTATTCAATTCAGAGAAGGCGATGAAAAATTTGTATCTTCCTTCTGCAGGACCTCCATCCTTTTTCTATGAAGGAGGTGAGGGAAAATCAATAACCTTCTTTTCTTTCAACCTCCCTTCAGTTCCCTCAGTCCTCTCAAAGGGCGAAGCGGCTCGCTAGCTTTCCTCAACAATCGCTCCCATTCTTGGGCCAGAAGTCAGATCCTTCTGGTGAGGGTCCACGTTGGACTTCTTCGATACATGACTACAAGGACATTCCAAAGAAGCAACCTGATAGACCGACTGAGGTTTAGGTGTATGTCGCTTCTTTTTTTTAAGGTTTTCTTTTTTCTTTTTTTCTACTGTAGTTGAAGCAAGAAGTCTAAAGCCTTCTAAAGCTAACAAACAAACATCAACATCTTTTTTGCTCGAACTGTCAGCCATAATGTCACTCGTAGGATTCAAATAATGGTGAAAGAAATGAATAAAGTGCAGGGCCTCAACCCTTATTTATAAAGTTCACTGGACACAAAAACATAAGGGTATAAATAAGGGTGAATTGATTATAAAATTAATTTCTCAATTATTATGTCATTTATTGCTTAATAATTTTCTTATTCTTATCGTAGTTGTCGCCATCCATGAGCAGGAAAATCAAAGAATTAATATGTATGCACCGTAAATGTCAATGTGAACCTCAAAGGGATCGAATGACTAGGAATGGAGATCCATGCGATTGCAGTTTCGAGTCAAAGAGCGAATATCAATTGATAAGTAGCTGACTGACTATTGCAAACAATTGACCGACCACTATAGACCTATCAACTGACAGAACACGCGACCATGAGAACTCGACTGAACAATCGAAAGACTTTGATGACTTGGTTGGATCTCTCTGAGAAAGCAATATGATGTACATGATCGATCGACACTATTGGTCGAACCCAAAATGTCAGACGATTGAAAGACATCATATTTCTCTGCACTCTGATGTAATTGTCATTCGATAGAATTCAGTTATATGAGCGGTTATTATAATTATTCCCCCTTCATATAACTATATTTTCATATTCCTATGAGTAAGAGACCACGACATGACTAAAAGGACTTTCATCTATTTTCTCTCTCCTCTCAGCTCTAATCTCTCGAGGAACAATTTAGGATTCAACAAACTTATATTTTTACCAGCTTAAACATCGTTATATGCTTTTCGTGATTCGTGCGCTATAAATTTATATGTATCATTAACTTCAAAATAAATGCAATAAATTTTAAATTTATCTAAATATAAT
The DNA here is from genome assembly GCA_002079205.1 of Phalaenopsis hybrid cultivar. Lineage (NCBI taxonomy): Eukaryota > Viridiplantae > Streptophyta > Magnoliopsida > Asparagales > Orchidaceae > Phalaenopsis > Phalaenopsis hybrid cultivar. The sequence goes on from JXCR01147662.1 coordinate 162,322, forward strand.
ATATCAAAAAATTATGATATAATTTTCCCCCCTATCATTAACTCGTCTTTCATTAAAACTGTACTAAAAATATTGAACTAATTGAGTAGGCAGCATTTTGCTAACCGATGATTGGTGACCCGCAGCTCGAAGGAATTCCTTTGAATAATGTTTTTCATCTCAATATGAATTTACCCAAAAAATTATTATTATTATTATTATTATTATTATTATTATTATTATTATTTCTTCTTACTAAGTTACATAAATTCATATGAAATTATTATTTTAATATAAAACATGAACCATTCACAAACATAATCTTTCTCGTCATTAAAGCACTAAAATTAATGAGCTCCTAAAAGTCTTAAAATTTAGGGTGAGTTTGGGGCAGCTTGTGCATAAAATGCTTATCCTGAAATGCGACCCGCAGGGTTCGACCCGCGGCTTGTATTTAGTATAAAAACTGAAACACAATTTCAGACAAACTGAGAAACGCGCAAACCAAACAGTACGACGGCGTTCAGAAAATGTCGCCCGCACTTATAAGCTGCCCCCAAACGAGCCCTCTGTATTACTTAACTATTACGTTTATTATGTTTTTTTCTTTTTGATCCTGTGCGACATTAATCATTTGGACTGAAATTAAATACTTGAAATTTGAGTAAAGTGTTGTTACTTTTATATATGCTTTGAAAGTAAGCAAAGCATTATAAAAAAGTGAGGAAAAGTAGCTTTATGCGGTCCGCAGCGCATAATGTTTTTCACGCCTCTCGTGTCATTTCTAATGGGCCTTGGCATCTCATTAGTTTAATTATTATGAGAATTTGAGCAAGATTCAAAAAATTATTGATTTAAACTTAATGTGAATATTTTGCAATTCGGGACTAAACAAATTTAATGTCGCCTAAAGTTATATCACGTACAAATAGGGCTGTCAAAACAGCTCGTTGTTCGCGAACAACTCGTGTTCAGCTCGTGTTCGGCTCGTTCGCTAAGTTATCGAGCTGAAAAAGAACAACACGAGCCAATATTTGTTCGTTCGTGTTCGGCTTGTTTTGGCTCAAAATATTACTAATCAATTATATATATATGTTTAATAAGTAGTATTTTTAAAAAAATTAATTGAATACAAAGCTATAAAGATTTATAATCAATTAGACGTATTAGTTAAGAAAATAAAATAAAAATTATTAAATTGGATTCAAATGATGTTTTAAATCTTGCCCCAATCCTTAATATCTTATGATTACGTGGTTAGGGTTGTCAAAATGACTCTTTGTTCGTGAGCGGCTCGTGTTCGGCTTTCTAAGCAAACGAGCCGAACTCGAACACACTTTTTGAGCTCGAAATATCGCTCGTGTTTGACTCGTTTACACCCCTACGTACAAATCATCCAAATAAATTCTAATTTGATTCTATGCATTGAAGTTATTTGAGGGAATTAGAAAACCTCCCTCTCATTGAGGATCCACACAAATAGTTCATCAACTCGATCAATTGTTCTCCCCAATAGAACTCGCTTAGGAAACTAATTGAAGTTTTCTTTCGGTGGAAGCCGTCGTTAGCAATGTGTAGACCTTTAAATATGTTGGTAATATTATTTTTTTAATGTAATTATAACATATAAGCCAACTTTTGCTTCTGCCTATAGATGATAAATGGTGCAGTATGACAACATGGAAATTAATGTTAAATTGTGTAACATAAGGAAAAACTAACATGGAAACTCTCTCTTTCGCCCTCTTTTTAAATTATGTTCTATTATTTGATTTAGCTCACTAGCCCGCCTTAGCTTATAAGGGCTTTATCAAATTCTTTGAATAACATATATTCAAGATATGTGTATTTTTTTTTTATTTTGGACCATAAAATGATTTATTTATTGAAGAAGTTTAGCAAATTCTTTCTTGATCAAATTTGAAATTGAAATCCTTTTAGCGGTATCGAATATGAAATTTGTCAAAAAAGTAAGAATAAGAAAATGAATTGCTATGACACTTATGAGAGATTCATTCATAGTAAGTGATTTAATTACTTCTTCACTTATTGCTAAATACAATACATGGAGAAATATTTGATAAAGTTGTTCTAAAATATTTTTGATGGTTCTAAATGCCACTACTTGTACCGTTTATTTTGGATTTGAATCACTTATGTTAACTGGTAATCAATTAACATTGAAATTTAATGCCTACATGTAGCGATGACGCCATCTCAAGATGGTATAGTTTGAAATGATAATAATCAATGAAGTTGACCTTGTTTATATGATTCATAGTCTCCACCATTGATGCTCATAGATAATATAGATTTGATAAGACAAGTATTGAGATAACCTCTATTTACTGTAATTCATCATGATTATTTCTTTCTTCTCATGGCCAAACTCTTAGTGATGTTATTAATGATACAATCTTTTCACTTCTTTATCTTAATGATAACATCACTTATATTAGTGATCTAGAGAATGCCATTTAAATGAGTTGTATTAAGAGTAGAAGACATGAAATTTGAATATGATAATTTTCTTCCATTTTTATGTATGTCAAACTCTAGTAATTCAATCGACAACTTTAGCTAATTAAAGCGAAGAATATAACTAAATGGATCTTGGCTAAATGCTACCTAACTAACATGAAAACTCTCTCTTTCGCCCTCTTTTTAAATTATGTTCTATTATTTGGTTCAGCTCACTAGCCCGAATAGCTTATAGGGGCTTTATCAAATTCTTTGAATAACATATATTCAAGATATATGTATTTTTTTTTATATTTTGGACCATAAAATGATTTATTTATTGAAGAAGTTTAGCAAATTCTTTCTTGATCAATTTTGAAATTGAAATCCTTTTAGCGGTCTCAAATATGAAATTTAAAAAAAAAAGAATAAGAAAATGAATTGCTATGACACTTATGAGAGATTCATTCGTAGTAAGTGATTTAATTACTTCTTCACTTATTGCTAAATACAATACATGGAGAAATATTTGATAAGTTGATCTAAAATATTTTTGATGGTTCTAAAAGCCACTACTTGTACTGTTTATTTTGGATTTGAATCACTTATGTTAATTGGTAATCAATTAACATTGAAATTTAATGCCTACATGTAGCGATGATGCCATCTCAAGATGGTATAGATTGAAATGATAATAATCAATGAAGTTGACCTTGTTTATATGATTCATAGTCTCCACCATTGATGCTCATAGATAATATAGATTTGATAAGACAAGTATTGAGATAACCTCTATTTACTGTAATTCATCATGAATATTTTTTTCTTCTCATGGCCGAACTCTTAGTGATGTTATTAATGATACAACCTTTTCACTTCTTTATCTTAATGATAACATCACTTATATTAGTAATCTAGAGAATGCCATTTAAATCAGTTGTATTAAGAGTAGAAGGCATGAAATTTGAATATGATAATTTTCTTCCATTTTTATGTATGTCAAACTCTAGTAATTCAATCGACAACTTTAGCTAATTAAAGCGAAGAATATAACTAAATGGATCTTGGCTAAATGCTACCTAACTAACATGGAAACTCTCTCTTTCGCCCTCTTTTTAAATTATGTTCTATTATTTGGTTCACCTCGCTAGCCCGAATAGCTTATAGGGGCTTTATCAAATTCTTTGAATAACATATATTCAAGATATATGTATTTTTTTTATATTTTGGACCATAAAATGATTTATTTATTGAAGAAGTTTAGCAAATTCTTTCTTGAACAATTTTGAAATTCAAATCCTTTTAGCGGTCTCAAATATGAAATTTAAAAAAAAAAAAAGAATAAGAAAATGAATTGCTATGACACTTACGAGAGATTCATTCGTAGTAAGTGATTTAATTACTTCTTCACTTATTGCTAAATACAATACATGGAGAAATATTTGATAAGTTGATCTAAAATATTTTTGATGGTTCTAAATGCCACTACTTATACTGTTTATTTTGGATTTGAATCATTTATGTTAACTAGTAAACAATTAACATTGAAATTTAATGCCTACATGTAGCGATGACGCCATCTAAAGATGATAAAACAAAATTTCTCTAAGAGTGTCATTTTGAGACTTATCTCTCATGTAAATTAGTAAAGTCGGAGTCATACACAGTAAATGCTCTTTCTATCTAGATTGTTGAGGTTCACTATCACTTAAGATTAAGATTTTGCTCAAGGTTTAATGGAAGAGAAATGAAACTATCTCTAACACTTCACTCATTTTTGTTCTTTTGTTTTCCTTCAAGAAGTTCCACTTCCTTCACAACTTCAAGCAATAATATATCAATTAATTTGCCAGTATGTATAAGCTATTGAAGAAATTATAAATTCTCTTAAACATGTGATAATAGATAATTGAATCTCCTTAACTTTTTGTTACTTAATTCCAATGGGATTTCTTAAATGTACAAGACATAATCCTTTCTCACTTAGGTAGCATTTAGCCAAGATCCATTTAGTTATATTCTTCGCTTTAATTAGCTAAAGTTGTCGATTGAATTACTAGAGTTTGACATACATAAAAATGGAAGAAAATTATCATATTCAAATTTCATGCCTTCTACTCTTAATACAACTGCTTCAGATGTCATTCTCTAGATCCCTAATATAAGTGATGTTATCATTAAGATAAAGAAGTGAAAAGGTTGTATCATTAATAACATCACTAAGAATTAGGCCATGAGAAGAAAGAAATAATCATGATGAATTACAGAAAATAGAGGTTATCTCAATACCTGACTTATCAAATCTATATTATCTATGAGCATCAATGGTTGAGACAATGAATCATATAAACGAGATCAACTTCATTGATTATTATCATTTCAAACTATACCATAATCTTATAAGTGGTCTAACGTTATATTTTTCACAAAGACCAGTATCGCAACATAGAGGATTATAAATACCTCAAGATTCTTCTTGAATGGTAAATTCTTGCTAATATGTTTAAATAATTAATTTTTTATTGCAATTGCGGGATGGTGTCCAAGTATAGAATTCATCATAGAGAACCTGTAATGAACTTGTACCATCACTGAGACCCATTTTAATCTTTACAATACTTAAATCCCACCAAATTTGAAGCAACCTATTTAAAGCCTCCAAATATACAGAGCTATGTCTCATACATGTCGTTGGAGTTAATTCTAAATATACCCTCTCTGTTAAGCCATCAAATTCAGCTAAAAAATATGAATTATATTCACCCATTAATTAGGAGCATCTATTTGAAGGACTCAAAAACTTGCCCAAAAACACACTATAAGTACTCATTCAAGGGACTCACATGCAAGTCCCTTCACTAGCAGCCCAAATTCTAGGCATAAATTTAACCTCTTTATAATTATTTCATTTTATTGATTCTATATATATATATATATATATCATCTATCCTAAAATCTATTTATAAGAAAATAAATTTGTGATTGGATAAGAAAAAAATAAAAATTGATGACACCAGAAAACTAATTAATGTAAAATCTCATATATAATCTCTTTCTTTCATTAAATTATCTTCCTTTGACAGGAAAGGACGGGAATCTCTCTATAAAATCTGTATAAGACACTCTTCATTTCCCTTTTTCTTATATTAAAAGCATAATCTATCATTTAATAAGATCTTGATATTCATTAATGAATAATTTTGAATCCAGTCAAGATAATTTAAAGCCAAGCAACAGACAATAAAGACAAGTATTCAATTGTGGTGCTCCTTAGCCTTTTAAACTGATATGCAGCTCATCCAACTAAATAATATTCATACTTTGTAATTAATGACGCATGTATTATGTAAATATATATAATTTATTTCAGCATAGTTTATTTTAATTCTCTACATTCTGATGTGAAGGAGGTGAGCTCCAAGGGCCAAATGGGCCCTAATTTTATCTCTACATTCTGATGTACAAAATAAAAATCATGCAGGAGCGAGGACTGGAACAACCCGAAAGGCATTAAGTGCGCGCTGGAGACAATGCCTGTGCTGAACCGAAGAGAGCCGCTACTCGTGGGGACGGATTGGCGGCTGTTCCATGCGGCGGCGAAGGGGATCAGTTCTATGCGGAAGACGGTGGGGCTCATCAACATCACGGCCCTATCCGAGCTTCGTAAGGACGCGCATACGTCGGTACACACAATCCGGCAAGGGAAGATGTTGACGGCGGAGCAGCAGGCAGAGCCAGCCCTTTACGCCGACTGTATACATTGGTGCTTGCCGGGCCTCCCGGATACTTGGAACCATTTTCTCTATGCTCGCATTGCTTCCTNGGGACTTTAGGAGTTCTGGTGGGATCATCTGGACTTGATCATAAGGATGCATATAAATTTATTAGTCCTATTATTATTATTATTATTTTCTTAATTTTGTAAAGTGATATCGAAGTATTTAAATATAATAGAAAAATTAGTGTACTTGCGTATCATATAATCAAATAATTAATAGATACCTTTGCACAGTTTTATGAACCGTTTAATTGAAAATAAGTGGCTCTTAATGCATAATATTTGATGTATTATATGTTAGAAGTGGATATTCCCGCCTCCAAATCACGTAAATTTGTGTTCCACTATAGTGTTGCTATTTTCTGGTGTTAATTTTTTCGTTCTATTTTTCGCTTCGTCGATCGTTCTCCTGTTTGACTCTATAGATCTCGCAACATAACATTATATATCTATTATTTAAAGCGGGGTGATGAACAATCTACATGAACTCAAATGAGAGAGGTGATATTGGAAGGAGAATAAAATATTTAATCCTGCAGCCTTCACAATATATTTAAAATCTGAGAAATTTATATACAAAATTACACAATTTTTACACATTTACATATTTAACACCAAAAATTTGATAATCACGAGCAGAGTACTTCGTCGTCAAACACATATATATATAAACACTGAAAAAGCTTCAAAATAGCCTACGACAGCGGTTTACACTGCTAGTAAATATGCTGGATCGATTTTTAAACAACTGTACTTATGTTGTTGTTGTTGTTGTTTGCCAAACAAGCTATAAATGCATGCCACGCGATCTATAAACGCATGGTTACAAAACCATCGTGTAAAATGCAGAAATGTGGCGGTTTTAAGCTTCCACATTTCTACAAGTTTTACGGAGGTTTAAACTGCAACATTGTGTGTTATTACTGCAATTTAAACATCTATGCCCTGACAAAATTAATCAAATCCTCAATCAATTTTAATTGTATTATAATTACTCTGTCATCTTTATATGTTTAATGTTACAATGCATCAATTAGAACAAAAACCTCTAATGTTGAAAGTTGGATATTATGTTATCACACATAAGTTTGGCAAAATAAGAATTAAAGGAATAAATCACCTTATGAAATAGCATAAAAAATGCAAGTATCATTTGTATTAAAGTAAAGGTTTCATCATTGACAAAATATAAACGTTTCGCCATCATTCATCTTGCTTATGCTTTAATTAAGGAAAGGATAACAATGACAACATCAAAGTCTTAACGGTGGATAGAGAAATAAAAAAGTTGATTGAATGCTGATAAAATTTCATTGAAAATATGAATGCTAAGACTAAGCAAGATCCCCGACTATTCTCTAATTCTCACCATGCCGACAACATTGTCTTACCAAAATGCCTCCTCCATTGTCCACTTAAACACTACTTTTCAAAAAATTGTTCTTTATCTTTCTGCAAGTAAACTAGTAACTATGAAATCATAGAATTATAATGATCGAAATTGATTTTAAAGATTTTAAACTAAGAACTTTTACACCATATTCGATCGTCGGGTGGTGGATGCTGCATATTAAGTCTCTGCATGGATCATCTCATCTTATCAAAGAATGAGGCAAACTCTCGCATCTCAGACCTTATACCTTAGATGTCATCTTCCACTCCAACTAATTTAGCAAAACTACTACCTCCATTATTTTTGTCGTTTGGTAGTGGTGCTATTTGAAAAGTAGAGAGTTGAAATGAGTTCAAACCCTACGTGTACATACTCTGTCAAGATGCTCAAGACCTATGATTATCAGAAAGACCTTGCATTTGCCTTGATATTTCCATCCACAGCTGTAAAGCATTTTTTTTTTTTTTGCCAAAACTCACAACCGTGCACCTATATATGACAAGTAAATTTTTTTTTAAAAAAAATGAAGTCATCAATACACGTAAGTGAGAATAATAATACTCATATGAGTCTAGCATTATTTAATGACCAAAATCCATTCTTATGCATCAATTGATTCTACATGGTTGTAATCAGTCATGAATGGACAGCATAATATTGTAGATTGAAACTAATACACTTCGATAAAGTCAACTCATACCATCTCTTTATTTCTCTTAATATAGCTTCCCAGACCCATTGTGTGAGGAAAAATTTATTTCTTTGCATTTTCTTTGTTCTTCTCTTTCCTCGCATGCAACAAAAAAATTATCACAAACATTCTTCTATTTCAACAAATCATTAGATTCTTTTGTTGCCAAAATTAAATGCTTCGTTTCTCTAATTTTAGTTTTTCTTTATGATTTTTCTAAAATCAATCTAAATTACATTGTAATGAAGTACTTGTCATCATGTTTAAATAAAATCATTAAATCAAACCAAATTAAATAAAATAAAAAAATCATTAAAACATTAAACTATAATCAAAATATCAAAATTGAAACCAATTTACCAAATTAAATGCAAAATTAAAATCATAAAATAAAAAAGTAAAACCAAATTAATACCAAAATTAAAAAAAATAAATAAATAAATTTACCAAAATCACAAACCAAAATCAAAAGTCAAACCTAACCAAAATTATGAAAATTTTGATTAAAATAGAAAATTTTAAATCCAAATTGATTAATAAATCAAAATGAGAAAATCAAAATCAATTCATAATAAAATAAAATTATAAAATTTGGAATAAGCAATTTTCATAAATTCCAAATCCACCAAAATTCCAAATCCTATACCCAAACCAAATCCAAATTTAAATCTTTTAAACCAAACCTAAACCCAAACTTAAGTCTATTTAAATCAAATCCAAACTTAAGCCCTCCTCATGACAAATCTCAAGCCACCAAACTAAGCTCTCATCCAAACCAAACCCAACACCAAGGAAAGCTACTCCAAACTCTCATTGAATTTAGGCCATCCCATATCAAAGTCACAACCACACTAAAGTCATTCATGCCAAATAAACATTAAACCAATACAACAAAATCAAATTATTCAAGCCATCAGATTCAACACCATGTCTACCTCAAAGAAAGAAAATTAAAAAAAAATTAAAAAACTAATTCAAATTCATTCAAGCCCATTTGAGCTAAAATTATTCATGGTCTAACCAAGCTCTACTCAACACACCGAGCCTTTCCTGGCTTTTGCAAGACCTATAAAAGTCCCCAAACTAATAGCAATTAATGCATCAAATAACTCCAAATCCTTAGCAAAATATACTCAATTCAATCTCAATCACTAGCCTAAGTTCTTAGCAAATCTTTCCCTCCATTTTAAGCTCCTCAATCCTCCTTTGATTCTCCACTATTCTCCACAAACTGAGCTGGCGAAAATTTAACCAGACTCACCCACTTCTTAATATTCAAAATTAAGACTACCATCAGGTTCAAAAAGCATCTAAACCTAATCCACTATCAAAATTTCACCACCCCAAGCCTTCAAACCGACTTCAAGACCAAACTGAGGGAGTATTTGGTTAGGCACATACAAGGACATTCAACCAACTCAAATTGGATTTAGGGGAGCTTTGTGAGCTCAAGGAAGTCATCTCTACCCAATATAATTGAAGTCTCAACTCTTAGACAAAGGCATACATCGAAAACTAAGAGATAGGCCTCGGTTGTGGACCATTTTGAAGAAAGGTTCAATTTCAAGGTATTCTAGCCATATGATCTTCTCCCTAGAGTTCTAGAGATCCTTTTGGATGGAAAGAATCTTTTAATAGCCATAGGATCTCTCAGATCTTAGGTTTTCCTTCGAAAGACTTGCATTTATTGTCTTTTTTGAGGAAATGAATGGATGTCTTTTCTTGTGTATTTAAAACGAAGTGCCTTGATTAGATCAATAGAGGATTGTAGGGGGTGGGGGAGATCAGAGCAGCAAATCATGGGTTGAGATAGCGGAGCCAATTAATTTGGAGTGAACCACAAGGCCTCGTGTGGAAAGGACGACACAGGTGGAGCTTGCTTAGCAGCTGGGTCAGCATGTTGATTTAATTAGAAAAATTCCCCCTTTTCTGAATTAATTAAATATAGAAAAAATAAAATCGATTAATAAAATGCATAATTGAATAAATAAAAATTACAAAAAAAACAAAAAACAAAAAAAAACCCTAAACTTACTGAAACATAAGGAAAAAAATAAAATCAAAACAAAAAGACTCATAATTAACCCCGAAGTTAATTAAATTCATTAAATCATTAAAAAATAATTAAAAATCAAAATCAAGGCAAAATTAAGTGAAATTTGAGACATTTCTAGCCTATGACTATATGTGCTCCAATAATTTTCCTAATCATGGAAACCAACAAATTAAAAAGAAATCATAGTTTCTTATGATATTTCCAATTAAATTGAAGAATAAATATAATAAATAAAATAAAAAAATCAAGAAAACATTTAATCACTTGGAAATTAAAGAGAATAGTGAAAATAGTGAACTTATATAATAAAACATTGGTTTAAACCTCTAGAATCTAATAAACCACTTAAAGAATGTAACAATATATATGTAAATGAGTATTTTACATTTTAATCTTTTTATTTCCATATCTAATTAAAAACAGAAAATTAAACTTCAAACTTGAATGATTTGATCTATTAAACACATGGAATGAAATGGCTAAACAAAATTTCAATTTAGATGTCAAAATTATATGTGAAGGTAAATTTGTAATTACTTAAAATACAGAAAATTACATCTCACAAATTCTTGAAAAATAAAATTAATGCAAATAATGGTATAGATGATTCATTTAATATTCAAAACATTCATAGAGTTTAGTAAAATCAGCAAGTCGAGTCAACTAGGCTTTAATTAAAATTGAATGAAAGTTGGAAAAATAAAAAATATATATATACTTTTAAAGTTAAGTTGTGCATTTGGAAACTTTAGAATTTGAGAAATTCGATTGAAACTCATTAATAAAATGTAGGGTCTGTTTGGGGCAGCTGCATCTTATTGAATAATCTGCTGATAAGCTAGGTACAGTGTCTATTACAAATTTTTTTTGTGTGGAAAAGTCAGACTACAGCCAGAAAGCTACCACCGCACCTAGATAAGTGCGGTGTGAAAACACTATTTTCAACATTTTGAGAACACATAAGTTGCCAAAACACAATTTACCCAAATAGGTCAGGTGTGTTTTCAAAACGCCACCGCACCAAATAAGTTGTCCCAAACGGACCTTTAAAATAATAAAAATATAGTGAATTCCTTAATTTGAAACGTGAGGAAAGTCATATTTATAATATCTCTAAAATTACAAATATGGCCTTCTCCACTTTTAAACCTTTAATTTTAATATTTGAAAATTAATACATGTAATATCTGAATTCAAATAATCACTAATCAATGAGCAATACAATCTTACTAATGGTATCAAAACTTAAAACTCACTACTCTTTGGACTCGCAATTTGTTATGATGACAATATAACTTAAAGTTACATTTTTTTTCTATTCTTTAACTTGATGTTTTATTTATTTCCAAAGTCATGGTCATTGCTTCCATACAAATTGCTACTCTTTATTTCATTACCCATAACATAGTAACATAGTTATTTTAAATAATTTCCACAAAAAAATTTAGATTTCTAGGATTGCATAAAGAAGTAGGAATATGTTTATTTTTTTATACGTAGTTTGGTACTAAATAGTATCATAAAAATGAATCTCATGTTTAAATGTCATAATTGTATCAAAATATAAATCTTGTGATAGAATGGGGTTAAGTAGTAAAAACAACTAACATTCTTTGTCAAGATTATGAGAGTTCACTAAATCTTGCTATTGATTTATTAATAGTAAATATAGATTGAATTGCTATCCTTTTTGGTCATCATAATATGAATTATACTCAAGAGAGGATGTAGTAATTGTTTTGCAAATGTGTTGAATGAGAAGTTGTGGAATGTTTTGATGAAGAAAATAAAAAAAAAATCCCATTTAAAAAAAAAAAAGAATAAATAGAACATCGATTGTTTGAAAAGATTTTAATATGATAATATTAAAAAGTGTTGTTAAAATGCTAAAATGTTATCATTGCATGTTTCATACAAATAAGAACAAAGATGGTGTGATAATTTCATATAAATGACATTAATAGATTNTCGAAATATAAACAAGCTGAACGCAAGCTGAACCTGGGCTCGCTCGTGTTTGGCTCGTTTACACCCCTACGTACAAATCATCAAAATAAATTCTAATCTGATTCTATGCATTGAAATTATTTGAGGGAATTAGTAGACCTCCCTCTCATTGAGGATCCACACAAATAGTTCAACAACTTGATCAAATGTCTCCCCAATAGAACTCACTTAAGAAACTTATTGAAGTTTTCTTTCGGTGGAAGCCGTCGTTAGCTATGTGTAGACCTTTAAATATGTTGCTAATATTATTTTTAATGTAATTATAACATATAAGCCAACTTTTGCCTCTGCCTATAGATGATAAATGGTGTAGTATGACAACATGTAAATCAATGTTAAATTGTTTAACATAAGGAAAAACTAACATGGATTCTCTCTCTTTAGCTCTCTTATTAAATTATGTTCTATTATTTGGTTCAGCTCACTAGCCCGCCTTAGATTATAGGGGCTTGATCAAATTCTTTGAATAACATATATTTAAGATATATGTATTTTTTTTTAAATTTTTCGACCATAAAATGATTTATTTATTGAAGAAATTTAGCAAATTCTTTCTTGATCAATTTTGAAATTGAAATCCTTTTAGCGGTCTCAAACATGTAATTTGTCAAAGAAGTTAGAATAAGAAAATGAATTGCCATGACACTTATGAGAGATTCATTCGTAGTAAGTGATTTAATTACTTCTTCACTTATTGCTAAATACAATACATGGAGAAATATTTGATAAAGTTGATCTAAAATATTTTTGATGGTTCTAAATGCCACTACTTGTACTGTTTATTTTGGATTTGAATCATTTATGTTAACTAGTAAACAATTAACATTGAAATTTAATGCCTACATGTAGCGATGACGCCATCTCAAGATGATAAACCAAAATTTCTTTAAGAGTGTCATTTTGAGACTTATCTCTCATGTAAATTAGTAAAGTCGGAGTCATATGCAGTAAATGTTCTTTCTATCTAGATTGTCGAGGTTCACTATCACTTAAGATTAAGATTTTGCTCAAGGTTTAATGGAAGAGAAGTGAAACTATCTCCAACACTTCACTCATTTTTATTCTTGTTTTCCTCCAAGAAGTTCCACTTCCTTCACTAACTTCAAGCAATAATATATCAATTAGTTTGCCAGTATTTATAAGCTATTGAAGAAATTATAAATTCTCTTAAACATGTGATAATAGATAATTGAATCTTTTTAACTTTTTGTTACTTAATTCCAATGGGATTTCTTAAATGTACAAGACATAATCCGTTCCCACTTAGGTAGCATTTAGCCGAAATCCATTTAGTTATATTCTTCGCTTTAATTAGCTAAAGTTGTCGATTGAATTACTAGAGTTAGACATACATAAAAATGGAAGAAAATTGTCATGTTCAAATTTCATGCCTTCTACTCTTAATACAACTGATTCAAATGTCATTCTCTAGATCACAAATATAAGTGATGTTATCATTAAGATAAAACACTAAAAAAGTTGTATCAATAATAACATCACTAAGAGTTCAGCCATGAGAAGAAAGAAATAATCATGATGAATTACAATAAATAGAGGTTATCTCAATACCTGACTTCTCAAATCTATATTATCTATGAGCATCAATGGTTGAGACAATGAATCATATAAACGAGGTCAACTTCATTGATTATTATCATTTCAAACTATACCATAATCTTATAAGTGGTCTAACTTTATATTTTTCACAAAGATCAGTATCGCAACATAGAGGATTATAAATACCTCAAGATTCTTCTTGAATGGTAAATTCTTGCTAGTATGTTTAAATAATTAATCTTTTATTGCTATTGCGGGATGGTGTCCAAGTAAGGAATTCATCATAGAAAACCTGTAATGAACCTATACCATCACTGAGAACCATTTTATTCTTTACAAAACTTAAATCTCACAAAATTTGAAGCAACCTATTTAAAGCCTCCAAATATGCAGAGCTATGTCTCATACATGTCGTTGGAGTTAATTCTAAATTTACCCTCTGTGTTAAGCCATCAAATTCAGCTAAAATGTATGAATTATATTCACCCATTAATTAGGAGCATCTATTTGAAGGACTCAAAAACTTACCCAAAACACACTATAAGTACTCATTCACGGGACTCACATGCAAGTCCCTTCACTAGAAGCTAATTCTAGGCATAAATTTAACCTCTTTATAATTATTTCATTTTATTGATTCTATATATATATATATATATATCATCTATCCTAAAATCTATTTATAAGAAAATAAATTTGTGATTGGATAAGAAAAAAATAAAAATTGATGACACCAGAAAACTAATTAATGTAAAATCTCATATATAATCTCTTTCTTTNAGATTTATAATCAATTAAAAATATTAACTAAGAAAACAAAATAAAAATTATTAAATTAGATTCAAATGATATTTAAAATCTCGTCACAATCCTTAACATCTTATGACTACGTGGTTAGGGTTGTCAAAATGACTCTTTGTTCGTGAACGGCTCGTGTTCGGCTCGCTATGCAAATGAGCCGAACGCAAACACACTTTTTGAGCTCTCGAAATATAAACGAGCCGAACGCGAGCTGAACTTGGGCTCGCTCGTGTTCGGTCCATTTACACCCCTACTTACAAATCATCAAAATAAATTCTAATTTGATTCTATGCATTGAAATCATTTGAGGGAATTAGAAGACCTCCCTCTCATTGAGGATCCACACAAATAGCTCATCAACTTGATCAAATGTTCTCCCCAACAGAACTCACTTAAGAAACTAATTGAAGTTTTCGTTCGGTGGAAGCTTTCGTTAGCTATGTGTAGACCTTTAAATGTGTTGCTAATCTTATTTTTTTAATGTAATTATAACATATAAGCAAACTTTTGCCTCTGCATATAGATGATAAATGGTGTAGTATGACAACATGGAAATTAATGTTAAATTGTTTAACATAAGGAAAAACTAACATGGATTCTCTCTCTTTCGCTCTCTTCTTAAATTATGTTAGGGGCTTTATCAAATTCTTTGAATAGCATATATTTAAGATATATGTAATTTTTTTTTTTTTATTTTGGACCATAAAATGATTTATTTATTGAAGAAATTTAGCAAATTCTTTCTTGATCAATTTTGAAATTGAAATCCTTTTAGCGGTCTCAAATATGAAATTTGTCAAAAAAGTAAGGATAAGAAAATGAATTGCTATGACACTTATGAGAGATTCATTCATAGTAAGTGATTTAATTACTTCTTCACTTATTACTAATTACAATATATGGAGAAATATTTGATAAAGTTGATCTAAAATATTTTTGATGGTTCTAAATGCCACTGCTTGTACTGTTTATTTTGGATTTGAATCATTTATGTTAACTAGTAATCAATTAACATTGAATTTGATGCCTACATGCAGCAATGATGCCATCTCAAGATGATAAATCCAATTTTCTCTGAGAGTGTCTTTTTGAGACTTATCTCTCATGCAAATTAATAAAGTCGGAGTCATACCAAGTAAATGCTCTTTCTATCTAGATTGTCGAGGTTCACTATCACTTAAGATTAAGATTTTGCTCAAGGTTTAATGGAAGAGAAATGAAACTATCTCAAACACTTCACTCATTTTTATTCTTTTGTTTTCCTTCAAGAAGTTCTACTTCCTTCACCAACTTCAAGCAATAATATATCAATTAGTTTGCCAGTATTTATAAGCTATTGAAGAAATTTTAAATTCTCTTAAACATGTGATAATAGATAATTGAATCTCTTTAACTTTTTGTCACTTAATTCCAATGGGATTTCTTAAATGTACAAGACATAATCCGTTCCCACTTAGGTAGCATTTAGCCAAGATCCATTTAGTTATGCTCTTAGCTTCAAGTAGCTAAAGTTGTCGATTGAATTACTAGAGTTAGACATACATAAAAATGGAAGAAAAGTATCATAATCAAATTTCATGCCTTCTACTCTTAATACAATTGATTCAAATGTCATTCTCTAGATCACTAAGATAAGTGATGTTATCATTAAGATAAAGCACTGAAAAAGTTGTATCAATAATAACATCACTAAGAGTTCAATCATGAAAGAAAGAAATAATCATGATGAATTACAGTAAATAGAGGTTATCTCAATACCTAACTTATCAAATCTATATTATCTATGAGCATCAATGGTGGAGACTATGAATCATATAAACAAGGTCAACTTCATTGATTATTATCATTTCAAACTATACCATAATCTTATAAGTGGTCTAACTTTATATTTTTCACAAAGATCAGATACCTCAAGATTCTTCTTGAATGGTAAATGCTTGCTAGTATGTTTAAATAATTAATTTTTTCTTGCTATTGTGGGATGGTGTCCAAGTGAACCTGTACCATCACTGAGAACCTGTAATGAACCTGTACCATCACTGAGAACCATTTTAATCTTTACAAAACTTAAATCACACCAAATTTGAAGCAACCTATTTAAAGCCTCCAAATATGCAGAGCTATGTCTCATACATGTCGTTGGAGTTAATTCTAAATATACCCTCTGTGTTAAGCCATCAAATTAAGCTAAAAAATATGAATTATATTCACCCATTAATTAGGAGCATCTTTTTGAAGGACTCAAAAACTTGCCCAAAACACACTATAAGTACTCATTCAAGGGACTCGCATGCAAGTCCTTTCACTAGCAGCTAATTCTAGGCATAAATTTAACCTCTTTATAATTATTTCATTTTTTGATTCTATATATATATATATATCATCTATCCTAAAATCTATTTATAAGAAAATAAATTTATGATTGGGTAAGAAAAAAATAAAAATTGATGACACCAGAAAACTAATTAATGTAAAATCTCATATATAATCTCTTTCTTTCATTAAATTATCTTCCTTTGACAGGAAAGGACCGGAATCTCTCTATAAAATTTGTATAAGAAACTCTTCATTTCTCTTTTTCTTATATTAAAAGCATAATCTATTATTTAATAAGATCTTGATATGCATTAATGAATAATTTTGAATCCAGTTACAATAATTTAAAGCCAAGCAACAGACAATAAAGATAAGTATTCAATTGTGGTGCTCCTTAGCCTTTTAAACTGATATGCAGCTCATCCAGCTAAATAATATTCATACTTTGTAATTAATGACGCATGTATTATGTAAATATATATAATTTACTTGAGCATAGTTTATTTGAATTCTCTACATTCTGATGTGAAGGAGGTGATCTCCAAGGGTCAAATGGGCCCTAATTTTAGGAAAATATTTATGTACATAAAACGTATGCAGCGCTGCGTACGTCAGGGGGTATTCAGGGGGTTGGGTTATACCCTTCTGTAACATCCGTGTAACTCCCCCGTAACCTCCGTGTAACTTATTTATACCCAAGATATTACAAAAGCGCGGAACTCATTTGTAGGTTACAGGTAGTTTACAAAAAGGTTACAAGGAGGTTACAGAGGGGTATAACCCTGATATAACCCCCCTGTACACTTTAAATAACCCCTGAACATATGCAGCCATGATATTTCCCCTAATTTTATTTTTCCCTAATTTTATCTCCACATTCTGATATAAAAAATAAAAATCATGCAGGAGCGAGGACTGGAGCAACCCGAAAGGCATCAAGTGCGCGCTGGAGACAATGCCTGTGCTGAACCGAAGAGAGCCGCTACTCGTGGGGACGGATTGGCGGCTGTTCCATGCGGCCGCGAAGGGGATCAGTTCTATGAAGAAGACGGTGGGGCTCATCAACATCACGGCCCTATCCGAGCTTCGTAAGGACGCGCATACGTCGGTACACACAATCCGGCAAGGGAAGATGTTGACGGCGGAGCAGCAGGCGGAGCCAGCCCTTTACGCCGACTGTATACATTGGTGCTTGCCGGGCCTCCCGGATACTTGGAACCATTTTCTCTATGCTCGCATTGCTTCCTCGGAGATTTCTAACATTTAGTATTATTATTTGTTTTTTTTTTTTTTTGCATTATAAATTTTTTGCTTTTCATTTTTGGTTTGGTGATGAGGCTTCTAATTTTTTCGGACTTAAGGAGTTCTGGTGGGATCATCTGGACTTGATCATGAGGATGCACATAAATTTATCAGTCCTACTATTAATATCGAAGTATTTAAATATAATAGAAAAATTAGTGTATTTGCGTATCATATAATCAAATAATCATAGATACCTTTGCACAGTTTTATGAACCGTTTAATTGAAAATAAGTGGCTCTTAATGCATACTATTTGATGCATTATATGTTAGAAGTGGAGCCCGATCCAACCCCCGCTTTCGCTCACCCGATCGCGAAACATCGCGATCTCCCGCTCCGCGCTCCCGCTTCGATCGCGAAACAGTCGCGACCGTTCCCACCTCCAAACCACGTAAATTTGTGTGTTCTACTGTGTTATTACTATTTTTCAGTGTTAATTTTCTCATTCTATTTTTCGCTTCGTCGATCATTTTTTTATTTGATTTATATATATACCACATCAACTAGTGTATATATCTATAGATCTCGCAACACAATATTATATAGCTATTATTTAAAGCGTGGTGATGAACAAGTTTTACGGAGGTTTAAACTGCAACATTGTGTGTAGCTTTTTAATAAAAATTTTATTACTGCAATTTAAACATCTATGCCCTGACAAAATTAATCAAATCCCCAATCAATGTTAATTGTATTATAATTACGCTGTCATCTTTATATATGTAATGTTACAATGGATTAATTAGAACAAAAACCTCTAATGTTGAAAGTTGGATATTATGTTATCACACATAAGTTTGGCAAAATAAACATGAAAAGGAATAAATCACCTTATGAAATAGCATAAAAAATGCAAGTATCATTTGTATTAAAGCAAGGATTTCATCATTGACAAAATATAAACGTTTCGCCATCATTCATCTTGCCTATACTTTAATTAAGGAAAGGATAACAATGACAACATCAAAGTCTAAAGGTGGATAGAGAAATAAAAAAGTTGATTGAATGCTGATGAAATTTCATTGAAAATATGAATGCTAAGACTAAGCAAGATCCCCAACTATTCTCTAATTCTCACCATCCCGACAACATTGTCTCACCAAAATGCCTCCTCCATTGTCCTCTTAAACACTACTTTTCAGAAAATTGTTCTTTATCTTTCTGCAAGTAAACTGGTAACTATGAAATCATAGAATTATAATGTTCAAAATTGATTTTAAAGATTTTAAACCAAGAACTTTTACACCATATTCGATCGTCGGGTGGTGGATGCTGCATATTAAGTCTCTGCATAGATCATCTCATCTCATCTCATCTCATCAAAGAATGAGGCAAACTCTCGCATCTCAGACCTTATACCTTAGATGTCATCTTCCACTCCAGCTACTTTAGCAAAACTACTATCTCCATTGTTTTTGTCGTTGATAGTGGTGCTATTTGAAAAGTAGAGAGTTGAAATGAGTTCAAACCCTACGTGTACATACTCTGTCAAGTTGCNTCGACTGTACCTTTATTTTCTAAGCTATCAATCTCATTTAATGACTCGAGCGTCGAAGTATCTCTTTAGGAACAGTTCTCAGTAAAATCATTTTTTCTTTGGCTATGTTTGTGTGGGAAGCTGAGTGATTATTTTGAATAACAGACCCTGAGGGTCTCTACTGACTTTAAACTGTTTTCAGCTCGTTATAGTTTTACATTACTATGAGAACCCATCCCACTTGATGTAGAATGGATCTCTTGTGAGAGTGAGGATTAGCGTGGATCTCGCTCATTAGCAATTTTTGCATGATTTTTTCTTTTCTTTTTCTTTTTTGTTCTTTTTTTCCTATTTAGTTATGTATAATTAGGGTCTTGCTATGAGGGACCTATTTATATGTTAATGTTTTGACGATATTTTACTTTGTTTATGTACTTTGAAAATGTTTTCTTTTATTTCCTACTTTAAGAGTGTTGTATTTTTTTTCTTTTGCAAGTGGTGTGTTTGTATATTTCTCAAGAATAGTTGGTTGATTTCCATCGCTATTCCCACCTCATTTCATCGCTTGTCCATTTTTTTAACTAGACAACCATTGAAAACGGTGTTGAATGTTGTTTACAGCAGCAAACTGCCCTTTTTCTCCTTCAATTTCACAAGCTGTCAAGTTTCAGCCTCATTCGTCCTCCCACTCCAGTTACCCGCCTTTTAGTTTTCCCTTATACTCTCCAGGAGCCTTAGAACAGTTTCATCTAGTATTAGAACTCGACAGTCCCTAATTTTTTAGGGATTTATCCTTTCTGCCACAATTCTCAAAAAATAAAATAAATAAATAAATAAACCCTAACCTAATATCTCTTCAAAAAAAGCAAATCCTCACCATACCCACACCATTCTTACCCCAAGTCTAAATTTTCAAAATCTAACATTTCTACCTTTACCAAAAATTCATCTTGAAACTTACCACCATAACCTAAGCCATCAATCAACCTTTGATTGCAATCCTACATCCACCGAAACTTGATCGGGAGAAAAAGATGTCGCCAAGGTGAAACTCTCAATGAAGTGTTCAGGATATCACTATGGAGGATATGCAGCAAAAAATCCTTCAATTGTAACAAAGGTTGATTGCCATTGAGAGAAGACAACTTGGTGAGATCTCCCATAACCACGACGGTGACTCGCCAAATCAAAGGGAGAAAGTGAATCATTTCCATTTGAAAGTTTTTAGTGATGAAGAAGCATTACCCCGACGATTTGATTTGGAATATCATAAAAGCTAGGATCTTAGAGTAGCTTTTACCATATTTTTACCGTCTTATGAATCTGGATGAATTTATCGAGTATCTCCAAATAATGGAATGTATATTTGAGTACAAAGACTTTCCATCTTATAAGAGAGTTAAATTTGCAGTTATCAAGCTTGGGAAGAACAATTTTTTGTGGTGGGAGTATCTGAAGTGTATTCGACAACGAAAAGGGAATATTAAGATCACTGTTTGGTCTAAAAGATGAAACGAGGGTTGTATTGCAAATTCTTTCTTCTGCATTACTAACAAAATATGTTTATAAAATCCACTTGCGTCAGAGAGATTTTTCTGTGGAGGGATGCACATTTGAATTTAGTCAACTCATGTTGAAATGTGAGTTCGTGGAATTAGAGGAGCACAAAGTAGTGGGGTAGCTTAGGGGGCTAAGGTCATTTATTAGTAATGTGGTGGAGTTGCATCCGTATTGGTCTTTGCTCGATGTACATATAATGGCAGAGAAATAGTAATGCCACCAGGTGATCGCCACACCTTATAGATAGCGTTTGATCCCAGTATCAGGTTGCAAGAGTACACCATTGGAACAACCATGCTAACCTTGCCCGAGAAGGTACTAATACAGAGTGGAGAAAATGTGGAACCCACCGGCACTCACAAATTCATCACAGCCAGATAGTGCTTCTTTTGTCATGGTTTTGGACGCATTGCATCCAGTTGCCCAAATAGGAAGGTGATCTCATTTTTTGAATAGTGAGTAGTTGAAGAAATTGACAGCGATATAAAAGAGAATGGAGACGTTAGAGACGAATATCAGTTATCAGTCGATAAAGGAGAGATGCTAATGATTCAAGCTGAGCCCATGAGAGAGGTTTCAACATGACTAGCATTGATTGTTCTATAAGGTAGGCAGTCCAAGGAGTCCATACTAGAAAATGTGCAACTCTTGTTGAAGGAGTTATGATATCCTGACCGAAAGTTTACCTCTTTGGTGATTGCCACTAAGAGTAGTTCATTATGTCATAAATTTTATGCTAGAGTTGGTTCTACCATATAGACTTATTTATTGGGTACACCATGCTAGTACAAGAAATGGGAGGAGTAGGTGATATATTTAATGGCTCAAGTCTTGGTCAATGAGAATGCCCATCCGTGTCCAATTCTAGTTGTGGTTGTACCAAAAGAAGGATGTCTATTTATTCTATCGAGACAGTTTTAGGAATGAAGTATGTTTTTAAGAGTTGCATGAAATAGATATGAGCATAAATTTTGCAATTGGATTCTCAAACACAACAAAGGGATGATTTTATTATAATGGTGGTAGATCAGGTCAAAAAACTTCCTGGGAAGAAGTTAAAGCTCCTGCTTTCCGAGGAGAGTGATGAAGAGCGGATCTCCCATGGTTTTGCAATTTTACAGTCTGTGGGACTTCTGCAATCTCGGGAGTGAGGATCAGCAGGGATGCCACTCGTTAGCGATTCTGCATGATTTCTTTTCCCTTTTTTTTCTTTTTCTTTTTTTTTCTGATTTTTTCTTATTTCATTATTTAGAATCAGGGTTCTTGCTATTAGGGACCTACTTATATGTGGGTCTGTACTGTTTTGAGGATTTTTTATTTTGTTTATATATTTTGGAGATATTTTCATTGTTTTTCTGCTTTAGGAGTGTTGTATCATTTTTCTTTTATAGGTGGTGTGTTTTGACCTTGCTTAGGAACAGGTGGTGTATCACCCTCTCCGTTTCGCTGCTTTTCTCTTGTTTTCGACTGGACAGACATCGATGTTCCTGATACCTATTGTTTATAGCATAAAACTGCTCTCTCTCCACTTCTATTTGTTGCCCCCGCCGGCATGCCGCTCGCGCTGAATTTCAGCCGCCATTCCTCCCACTCTCGTTAGCCATGTTACAGCTTCCCTATTGCCTTTTTGATGTTCCCTCACACCTTCTAGAAGCCCTAGAATAGTATTGCCACACTGCTGATTGGCAGGATACAAAACAGTCATTTAGTACCTTTCTACAAGGAGCTACCACCCTTTTGCCATGATTTATAGAAGGTTGGCCCTTTTTTTCTTCATGGAATTGAAACCTTCTTTGTATTTCATTGTTTTGGACATCAGAGAACTCTTGAAATCTCTCTCAAGCATTCGGGCGCAACTAAAGGTCACGCCACTTATAGGGGCATCCTAGCAGGGCCCTCCATGCCAATCTTACAAGCTTTGTATTAGCCGATTTCAATTTCTGGCTGTAGATTTCAAAGCTTGAAGGCCTTATATTTTGTCCAAAGGCTGATGGCATGTCAATTTTAATTTAAGTTTTACTTGA
Source organism: Phalaenopsis hybrid cultivar (assembly GCA_002079205.1). NCBI lineage: Eukaryota > Viridiplantae > Streptophyta > Magnoliopsida > Asparagales > Orchidaceae > Phalaenopsis > Phalaenopsis hybrid cultivar. Next base: position 185,725 of record JXCR01147662.1, read on the forward strand.
CTTGAACTGAAAACTATGTGGATTCAAATCAACTTACAATAACTGAGGAGCAACTTTGAATACTTGCATCATAATAGGTATTAATATGTTAAAAAAAAAATTTGTTTTCTACTTAAGGTCGATAGGCATCCACCAAACTCGCTCGTTCTTTATAGAATACATTGGTTATCAAATATTATTCCCCCTTATGAAAGGCCTGTAATAATTTTCTTTTTAAGAATGCATCTTGTCAAAGTAATGGAAAGCAGAAGTAGGATGGGATACCATACTGATACTCCCCATCCCTTGTAAATCAAGCACTTATTTTACATTTACACATCAATCTAGGAAAAACAATTTACTTTGGTTCCTCTAAGACAGGATATAACAATGATATTCTTTTAGGTAATTACATACTCGGATGTTTCTTATTATTTTGTAACTACAATTGTCGGTTGAATGCTACAGTGCAACTCTCACTGAAAAGTTCTGCTTTTTTTTTTTCTAATATTAACCTGAAACTTTTTTTGCTTGTCCCCTCTAATGTAGTGATGAGTTGGACAAGTGGGGCAGCTATTTGTCGGAGTTGATCAAATTCCGGCTTTCAGCATTGAAGGTGAATTTCATTTGCTTTAATTACATTTCATTAATTCATCGTGCGTGTGTGCGGGTAGGCGCGGGCGAGGCCGTGGGTGAGTACAGCCGCGGGTCAGTGTGTGGGAAGGCATGCGTGCGTGGGTGTGTCTGTAGGTCGGTTGGCGCGGTCCACCAAGGAGAGCCAAGAAGTATCCTGGAGATATTCTTTAAGTGGATATCTTAGTCCAAGAGTGTAAGAAGTTTTGAGTTTGTTTAGAAAAATTAAAAAATGAGACATTCTAAATGTACCGGAGATGGTATTCTGTAGTGTGAGTTTTCAAGAGCTTAACGTGATGATATGACCTTCTATAAGTGTGAAGTGTTTCATAGATTAATTTTGATGTGCAAAAAGTGTTGAAGATAAGTCTACTAAGCATTCAAGTGTTCTAGAAGTTGCCAAATTAAAAAATAAAATGAGGCATTTACACACATACCACTAATTCTTGTATATTTACATGTCTATTACCTAAATTTTACTTTTTAAATTTACATCAACCAAATCTTTCATATCATATAAAAAATACCACTAGTTTAACTTTTAAAAAGTGAGATGCACCTTGTCATGCATAGGTAAGGTGACATACATGTAAAAATTGAATTATTGGTGTTGGGTATGGAAATACATAGAAATTGAGTGGTATATATGTAAATCTTCCCAAAACAATGTATAAAATGTATTTCAAATGGAGTGCCCGACATGAGGTCCTGGAGTATGAGTAACCAGGAGTTCAATTTGACAATATCACCTTTTAAATGTGTGTTGGTGTTTGGTAGATTAATTGTGATTTTAGGGAACCATAAATTTTAGAAGGAATTTCCTCCTCATTTTACTTTAATGGTCATTGTAGGATGAACTTCTGCCTTCTGTAAATAAACTAGGGACGTTTATTGACAACTTGAAGAGATTCAATGAAAGGTATTAAGTTATATTAGAGCTTGGTAGATCTCTCTTTGTGGCAAAAGCACCTCAATTTTGTGTTTTACAGGTCAGAAATGATTACTGATGTTAATCATGAAATTTTAAAAGAGACAAACCCAAAGAAATTTCTTGAGGAGGAATATTTGGAAGCCGAGAGGAAGGTAATTATATATTGAATTTGTCATTTTTTATAGATTATAATTGATCATGAAATGGACTTGCATGATTTCATTGTTTTATTTATTCTCTCGTCTTTTACATCATTTAGCTAAAGATTTTTAATCTACATTCTGAACGCAATTTATTGTAATCTCTTATGACTGTTTAGATCTCATGAGTTAGATTTTCTTTATGTTAAGAGTAGCTAGGCGCAATAGCAACTCTTACACGACTATTTATTATTTTAAATCACCAACAAAATTATTGAATCAAATCGTACCAATTCTCCACTTGATTCAACAGTTTTTGGATATTTGTTGTGATTCATTTCTAAACTTAACTCTGCAAGCCCTTATTCTGTCCAAGCCTCAAATGCCTAAACATAAGGTTGTGAATTTAGCTCGAAGATTGTTAATCGCTCGAAAATTGATTCGAATTTTTAGCTCAGATCGAGGTCGGATCGAAATAAACGATACGTGCTACGAGCCAAAATTTTGAATCAAATTTTTTTTAGTTGATTTCAAGCCAACCCCAGAACGACTCGAAATAACAGTTCTAATGTAAGCTCAAAGATTGTTAATCACTCGAAAATTTATTCAACCGGATCGAGATCTGATTGAAATGAACGAGCCAAAATTTTGGATCCAAATTTTTTCAAGCCGATATTGAGCCGACCTCAGCTCGGTTCAAAATCGGATCGTTAGCAGCCCTATCTAAGCACCACACAACCATACAATGCCTATATGACATCAAACATCATTGTGCACTAAGATGAAAATCCAATAATACCATAAGTGCATCAACCACTAAAAATCTAAAATATATCTGTTGTGTTGGGGGTTGACGAGTTTATAAATAAATATACTGATGATAAACTTTCACTTTCTAGTTTTTAATCTTAGGAATACAAGTTGGTTGTATGATTTCTATGAGTGCGGTATATGTGCAAATATTTTATTGTGAAGTTTTCTCCTTGGACTGATATAAAGCATAATGTTTGATGCTTTTATTTCTTTTTCTTATTTCATTTGCATAATTTGAAACTTTCTTAGTAGTGATCTTGAAACTAAATTACAATTGCTTGCTAATTTTAGGTGATTTTGATCTATATACCTTTATCTTTTTAGATTATTTTTTTTTCGAGTTTTAATTCTAGTAATTACATATTTATCTCTATAAGCGTGAGCTGTTAAACTATTGGTTGCCCGTGTTCTTTTACTTCTCTAGTCATTGTGCATTAATCCCTATTTCGCATCATATTAATTTTATTGCGAAGTCCTTAATCTCGAATTCCATCACTCTCCCTTCAAAGAGTTTATAGACTGATACTTTTTATAATTTTTCTTACTACTATTTATTGTTTTCTATCTCCCCAGATAGTTACTGCCTTCAGTGTGGTTGATCACATGAAAGAAATGTTTTATGCAGAGCAAAGATACCAATCCAGGTATCTCATTTCCTATGATCCACATTATTGATTATTCTTCACTTAAATCTCCTATTTTATATGGAAGATTTACGTACAGACCAGTCAATTCCTATGTTTTTACGCATCTAACACCGCAGCTTAAATATGTACATTCATGGCAACCTTACCTATTCATAGAAAGATGTATTTCACTTTTTAAAAGTTAAAATGCTGGTATTTTGTTTTTGTGAGACGAAAAATTTGGATGCTAAAAGTGTAAAATTCGGTGTTAGATATGTAAATACATAAGAACTAGGTGCCCATCTGATATTCTAGAATTGTTTGGCTTATTTTTTAAAAATTTTATAATCAGGAGAGATGACCCTGAAATCAAGGAATNTTAGGTGCCCATCTTATATTCTAGAATTGTTTGGCTTATTTTTTAAAAATTTTATAATCAGGAGAGATGACCCTGAAATCAAGGAATTATTCAACAAAATTGAGAAAATTAAAGTAGATTTTAACTCTACTGAGAGGCCAATACNAGTCAGAAGAACTTCATTTTTATGATCCAAAACTTTCATATTTATCTATTTCATACTTAAACTTTCATGATTACTTATATTATATGAAAAGTAGCACTGATTATCACTTTTTAACAATCAAATCCATCGTTTTTAAATAATATTGTAAATATAATATTTTAATTTTAAAATGGTTGGTAGACAATAAAGCATTTAGAGTAATACAAAACTTGCTTTGCGTCTCGATTTGCTAAATCACCCCCTAATATAAAATCATCCAAAAGCAACATTTATGGTGTAAAAAAGCCACTAAACTTCAATTTTTAAGAAGATTTACATACTTTATCACTTGGTTTCTCAAACACACATTCACACATGCAGAGTAAAATGTCAAAATAATCCCCGACTATTTATAGGGGCTGATTAGATCTTAGAATCTATAAAATGTAAAAATAACGCTCATCTATTTTAACATTAAGCTTAAATAGTCTTCCATGAAGACTATTTTACCCTCAGTTTAAAAAATTTATAAGTTATTTTGACACTTCTATAAATTGTGAACTAAAATGGCCTCATATAAATTTACCCATAGAGAGAGAGAGACTCCACTTTTTCATTTAAAAGTTCAAAAAGTGATATTTTTTTAATGTCATATGAATGATTTAAATGTTAAAAATATAAATACCATACTTTGAGCTTCAAGATATATAAATACATAGAAAATAGGTGGCACATATATATATATATATATATATANAGGAAAAACAGTTTACTTTGGTTCCTCTAAGACAGGATATAATAATGATAATCTTTTAGGTAATTACATACTCGGATGTTTCTTATTATTTTGTAACTACAATTGTCGGTTGAATGCTACAGTNTTCTTTTAGGTAATTACATACTCGGATGTTTCTTATTATTTTGTAACTACAATTGTCGGTTGAATGCTACAGTGCAACTCTCACTGAAAAGTTCTGCTCTTTTTTTTTCTAATATTAACCTGAAACTTTTTTTGCTTGTCCCCTCTAATGTAGTGATGAGTTGGACAAGTGNTCTAATATTAACCTGAAACTTTTTTTGCTTGTCCCCTCTAATGTAGTGATGAGTTGGACAAGTGGGGCAGCTATTTGTCGGAGTTGATCAAATTCCGGCTTTCAGCATTGAAGGTGAATTTCATTTGCTTTAATTACATTTCATTAATTCATCGTGCGTGTGTGCGGGTAGGCGCGGGCGAGGCCGTGGGTGAGTACAGCCGCGGGTCAGTGTGTGGGAAGGCATGCGTGCGTGGGTGTGTCTGTAGGTCGGTTGGCGCGGTCCACCAAGGAGAGCCAAGAAGTATCCTGGAGATATTCTTTAAGTGGATATCTTAGTCCAAGAGTGTAAGAAGTTTTGAGTTTGTTTAGAAAAATTAAAAAATGAGACATTCTAAATGTACCGGAGATGGTATTCTGTAGTGTGAGTTTTCAAGAGCTTAACGTGATGATATGACCTTCTATAAGTGTGAAGTGTTTCATAGATTAATTTTGATGTGCAAAAAGTGTTGAAGATAAGTCTACTAAGCATTCAAGTGTTCTAGAAGTTGTCAAATTAAAAAATAAAATGAGGCATTTACACACATACCACTAATTCTTGTATATTTACATGTCTATTACCTAAATTTTACTTTTTAAATTTACATCAACCAAATCTTTCATATCATATAAAAAATATCATTATTTTAACTTTTAAAAAGTGAGATGCACCTTGTCATGCATAGGTAAGGTGACATATATGTAAAAATTGAATTATTGGTGTTGGGTATGGAAATACATAGAAATTGAGTGGTATATATGTAAATCTTCCCAAAACAATGTATAAAATGTATTTCAAATGGAGTGCCCGACATGAGGTCCTGGAGTATGAGTAACCAGGAGTTCAATTTGACAATATCACCTTTCAAATGTGTGTTGGTGTTTGGTAGATTAATTGTGATTTTATGGAACCATAAATTTTAGAAGGAATTTCCTCCTCATTTTACTCTAATGGTCATTGTAGGATGAACTTCTGCCTTCTGTAAATAAACTAGGGACGTTTATTGACAACTTGAAGAGATTCAATGAAAGGTATTAAGTTATATTAGAGCTTGGTAGATCTCTCTTTGTGGCAAAAGCACCTCAATTTTGTTTTTTACAGGTCAGAAATGATTACTGATGTTAATCATGAAATTTTAAAAGAGACAAACCCAAAGAAATTTCTTGAGGAGGAATATTTGGAAGCCGAGAGGAAGGTAATTATATATTGAATTTGTCATTTTTTATAGATTATAATTGATCATGAAATGGACTTGCATGATTTCATTGTTTTATTTATTCTCTCATTATGTAGGTTATTCTCTCATCTTTTACATCATTTAGCTAAAGATTTTTAATCTTCATTCTGAACACAATTTATTGTAATCTCTTATCACTGTTTAGATCTCATGAGTTAGATTTTCTTTATGTTAAGAGTAGCTAGGCGCAATAGCAACTCTTCCACGACTATTTATTATTTTAAATCACTAACAAAATTATTGAATCAAATCTTACCATTTCTCCACTTGATTCAACAGTTTTGGATATTTGTTGTGATTCATTTCTAAACTTAACTCTGCAAGCCCTTATTCTGTCCAAGCCTCAAATGCCTAAACATAGGGTTGTGAATTTAGCTCGAAGATTGTTAATCACTCGAAAATTGATTCGAATGTTTAGCTCAGATCGAGGTCGGATCGAAATAAACGAGACGTGCTACGAGCCAAAATTTTGAATCAAATTTTTTTTAATTGATTTCAAGCCAACCCCAGCACGACTCGAAATAACAATCCTAATGTTAGGGCTGTGAATTTTAGCAAATTTAGCTCAAAGATCGTCAATCACTCGAAAATTTATTCAAATTTTGGCTCGGATCGAGATCTGATTGAAATGAACGAGCCAAAATTTTGGATCCAAATTTTTTCAAGCCGATATTGAGCCGACCTCAGCTCGGTTCAAAATCGGATCGTTAGCAGCCCTATCTAAGCACCACACAACCATACAATGCCTATATGACATCAAACATCATTGTGCACTAAGATGAAAATCCAATAATACCATAAGTGCATCAACCACTAAAAATCTAAAATATATCTGTTGTGTTGGGGGTTGACGAGTTTATAAATAAATATACTGATGATAAACTTTCACTTTCTAGTTTTTAATCTTAGGAATACAAGTTGGTTGTATGATTTCTATGAGTGCGGTATATGTGCAAATATTTTATTGTGAAGTTTTCTCCTTGGACTGATATAAAGCATAATGTTTGATGCTTTTATTTCTTTTTCTTATTTCATTTGCATAATTTGAAACTTTCTTAGTAGTGATCTTGAAACTAAATTACAATTGCTTGCTAATTTTAGGTGATTTTGATCTATATACCTTTATCTTTTTAGATTATTTTTTTTTCGAGTTTTAATTCTAGTAATTACATATTTATCTCTATAAGCGTGAGCTGTTAAACTATTGGTTGCCCGTGTTCTTTTACTTCTCTAGTCATTGTGCATTAATCCCTATTTCGCATCATATTAATTTTATTGCGAAGTCCTTAATCTCGAATTCCATCACTCTCCCTTCAAAGAGTTTATAGACTGATACTTTTTATAATTTTTCTTACTACTATTTATTGTTTTCTATCTCCCCAGATAGTTACTGCCTTCAGTGTGGTTGATCACATGAAAGAAATGTTTTATGCAGAGCAAAGATACCAATCCAGGTATCTCATTTCCTATGATCCACATTATTGATTATTCTTCACTTAAATCTCCTATTTTATATGGAAGATTTACGTACAGACCAGTCAATTCCTATGTTTTTACGCATCTAACACCGCAGCTTAAATATGTACATTCATGGCAACCTTACCTATTCATAGAAAGATGTATTTCACTTTTTAAAAGTTAAAATGCTGGTATTTTGTTTTTGTGAGACGAAAAATTTGGATGCTAAAAGTGTAAAATTCGGTGTTAGATATGTAAATACATAAGAACTAGGTGCCCATCTGATATTCTAGAATTGTTTGGCTTATTTTTTAAAAATTTTATAATCAGGAGAGATGACCCTGAAATCAAGGAATTGTTCAACAAAATTGAGAAAATTAAAGTAGATTTTAACTCTACTGAGAGGCCAATACTAGAAATTGAGGCTCTTGCAGAGCAGGCTGCACGCAAGGAGAAGCAACATAATCCTTCTCTTGCTGCAGAGTTAATTCCCTCACCCAAATCTGCAAATGAGTCTCCAAAATCTGCAAAGTTCGCCCCAGACAAGTCCGCAAAATTAAAATCTTCGGGCAGGGAACTGCAAAATGATCCAGGATCAGAGCTGGCTAAATTTGAGGAGGAATTTGGAAATGTTGGGATTGATTTTTCCAGTGAAGAAGTTGGGGGTTGGGAATTTGATGAACTTGAAGAGGAACTACGATCTGAAGCAAAGAAATAGTAAATTGTGTTCAGTTTTCAGCCATGAAATGAAGTCTGATAAGAAGCTTTATAATTGAAAAAAAAAAACAGAGTATAAACTGTAGAAATATGTGAATATATATCTTCAATGCGTCATGTATTTAATGTACCGGTTCGGGATGNGAGTATAAACTGTAGAAATATGTGAATATATATCTTCAATGCGTCATGTATTTAATGTACCGGTTCGGGATGATTTGTTTATTTGTTGTAAGATTTTCATTCAATTGAAATTGTTTTGATGGACATTTTTTATGCCAAAAATGATCAATTTTAGTCGTCGAAAAATCTCGATGTTTTGAGTCTGAAGAACTTCATTTTTATGATCCAAAACATTCATATTTATCTATCTCATTCTTAAACTTTCATAATTACTTATATTATACGAAAAGTAGCACTCATTATCACTTTTTAACAATCAAATTCATCGTTTTTAAATAACATTGTAAATATAATATTTTAATTTTAAAATGGTTGGTAGAGAATATAGCATTTAGAGTAATACAAAACTAGCTTTGCGTCTCGATTTGCTACATCCCCCCCTAATATAAAATCATCCAAAAGCAACATTTATGGTGTAAAAAAGCCACTAAACTTCAATTTTTATGAAGATTTACATACTTTATCACTTAGTTTCTTATATATTTATATATCTGACACCTAAAATGTCAAAATAATCCGGGGCTGATTAGATCTTATAATCTATAAAATGTAAAATTAACTCTCATCTATTTTAACGTTAAGCTCAAATAGTCTTCCATGAGGACTATTTTACCCTCAATTTAAAAAATTTATAAATTATTTTGCACTTCTATAAATTGTGAACCAAAATGGCCTCATATAAATTTACCCATATATATATAGAGAGAGAGAGAGAGACTCCACTTTTTCATTTTAAAGCTCAAGAAGTGATATTTTTTTTATGTCATATGAATGATTTAAATGTTAAGAATATAAATACCATACTTTGAGTGTCAAGACATGCAAATACATAGAAAATAGGTGGCATATATATATATATACAAAGATATTACAAAGAAAACCTCTCTCACAGTATGAAAATATACACAAAAGAGAATCCAAAAAGGAGAACCAACTCACCATTCTCTTTCCCTCCACTTTCTACCCAAAAAAACAAAAAAAACAAAAAAAAAAAATTCTAAACCTCTAAAGCTTGGTTTGAGCGAATAGCGAGGGAAATGTTTGCGTCGTAATACGCACGCAACTCTATTTAAGTTCTCTATTAACTCTTTAATACCCACATAATAACTTATGAATAACATCTGAATAGAACCCACGAAGATTATTAGAAGATTTTTTTAATTATCGGAATAAATAACTAAATGACCTTCTTACAGGATTATTATGCACGCAAATCTAAGTATGTAACAATATTTCCCCTCTTTAGCATTGCGTCTGCCAAAAATTCATTGGCAGAAACGGCATTATTTCACCGTCCTAAATCGCAGAATATATGCGAAGCTGAGCCGCCGGCTAAATAGCATAAATGGGATCAACCTCGGAATCAGAGAAGTCATAGTTATGCCAGGAACTGGAAGTGCTCCTCCTGGACAACTTATCCCTCTTCCTTATCGACCGACTCCTCTTCGACCTCACCACATAATACGTCATCGTCCCCAACACCCCCGCCATTATCACCCCCCCAATCAATGTCACCAATATCGCCGCCCAAATCGACCGCCTCCCCACCACTATATACGCCGCCGCTATAAACGCCACCGTCGTGCACACCGACGCAAGCCACATCAGCTTATTGATCACCTCCACCACCCTCCTCTCCGACTTTGTCTCCCCTCTCACCAGCGTTATCTGAACCACCACAACCGCCAGCGACGTGAACAGAGCAATCGCGTTGAAAATGAAGAATATCTTGAAGGAGCTCGTTCCCACCGTCACTGCCATACCGCTGTTGTAGTCGCCGCCGGGCACGGTGAAGATGGAGGCGAATGCGACCGTGGCGAAGAGCACGGCGACCACCGTGACGGAGTTGGTGGCGTTGTTGATGCCCTCTCGGTGCAGTTTTCGGAGCTCCTTGGCGATTCCGCTGACGTTCTTGTTGGTCTTCCGGGTCTGCTCCAGCTGGGTGTGGACGTCCTGCTTGATTTCGGTGACGGTTTTGCGCAGCTCGTCGCGGGGCTGGTTGAGCTCGTTGGAGGGAACGGCGCCGAAGTGGGAGAGTATGTCTTTGATGTCCTTTGATTCTTCGGAAAGGGGGAGAGATTCGGCAATGTCGAAGGCGGTTTTGTGGTCTCTTGTGAGAGCGTTGACATGAATGTCTGGGAGAGATAACAGAATGCTCACTATCTGCAGGGAGGTTCCAAAAGATTCAATATTTGCTCCAAAAACTACTAATGTAGAAGGAAAATTGTAAGTTAACAGAGATCAATCAAGTATGACTACATCAAAACGACAATCTTTGTTGTACCAATCAAACATAAAGTAAAATAAGAAAGAACACATTTTGAACCTTTTAGAAGAATGGTATATCTTTAAAAAGATTCAATATTTGCTCAAAAGACTTCAAATTTAGGGAAAAAAAAATAATTGAAAGTTTACAGAGATCAATCACATGGAACTAAGTCAAAAAGACCAATTTATTGTTGTATCCACTTCAAAAAATATCATTTAAATCATTTTAAAATCCCACAAAGAACAAAAATAAAAGTTCCGCCAATCAAACATAAAGTAGAAAAAAGAAGAATTACCTCTGATCTCTTTTTTCTTGTCGCAACATGCAAAGCCGTATTCCCCGATCGATCCGGCAACATAACAGTCGCCGGATCGGCATCCACANAGTGGAAAAAAGAAAGAACACATTTTGAACCTTTTAGAATGGTATATCTTTACAAAGATTCAATATTTGCTCAAAAGACTTCAAATTTAGAAGAAAAAAAAAAATTGAAAGTTTACAGAGACCAATCACATGGAACTAAGTTAAAAAAACAAATTTATTGTTGTAGCCACTTCAAAAATATCATTTAAACCATTTTAAAATCCCACAAAGAACAAAAATAAAAGTTCTGCCAATCTGTCGAAAGATCTAATTCAAAATTCAATATTTATCGTCTTTCCTTTTCTACAGATATTATTCTCCTTCCTTATTTTTATTTTGCTTAATTAGTCTTGGAATGCAATAGGAATTTCTTTGAATTTATTTAGTTAGTTTCTTTATCTAAGGAGGAGAGACTCCTATATATAAATGCACCTTGAATTGAATAAAAAAAAAAGAAATAAAATTTTCTCTTCAATTTCTGGTTTTATGGTATCAGAGCTGGAGATAAAATTCTGAAAAAAAAAACCCTACTCTTCGTCCCTGCGCAGCCACTGCTCACTTCCGCAAGCCGCGATCGATCCCGCAAACTGCGATCCTTTTACCGCGAGTCGCGATCTTGTCGAACCTTCGGCCTATCTCTGATTCCTACTTCTTGAGCCGCGGGGACTTCTTCCGCCGCTTGCAAAGCCGAACCATCTCTTCTTTTTTATCATGCTTTCAATCCATGAGGCTTTCTTAGAAATTCGCCGCGAAGAAACTCGAAGAGGAGTGATGCTCAATAAGAAATCCATTCCTACCAGCATACCCGAGACTTCGGCATTCCAATCGGAGGCTTATATTAGCAAGCGGACTGTTCCATATTCACAGAAAAATGAGGAGAAACCACGGGTATGGTGTGATCATTGCAGCAAGCCACGACACACTAAAGAAATCTGCTGGTACCTCCACGATAAACCTGCAGACTGAAAGCCAAGAAACAAGCGCAATCCACCACTGCTAATGATGTTGCCGAACAAACCAACTCATTTAACAAAGAGCAAATCGATCAACTCCTGAAACTGTTAAACCCCAGTTTGGCTACTGGTACCCCAACTTGTTCAATGGTACATGCAGGTAGACAACTAAACCCTTGAATTATTGATTCAGGAGCTTCTGATCATATGACTAATTTACACTATCTATTTCATTCATACATCCCATATTCTGGCCATGAAAAGATTTGTATTGTTGACGGTATTTTCTCTCCATTGTTGGAAAAGGAAACATTAACATGTCCATGAGTATAGGTCTTAAATCTGTACTTCATGTTCCAAAACTCAAATGCAATCTTCTATCCGTCAGCAAATTTTCAAAAGATTCTAACTGTCGTATAATTTTCTGTGAATCCTCTTCTGTTTTTCAGGACCAGAAGTCGGGGATGATGATTGAGAGAGTTAAAAAGATATGAGGACTTTACTATTTTGAGGAGACTGTTCCTGGTAAAAATAAGGTTGAAGCTTACAACATTATGAGGTTGAACCCTGCATTAGAGAAAATAAGTTTTTTCTTATTTAAAACATTTATTTCCAAATTTATTTAAGGGTGTTAATTGTGTTTTACTTCAATGTGAAACATGTTATTTGGCAAAAAGTCATCGCATAAATTTCTCTCCAAAACCATACTCTCCTTGAAAACATTTTTACATAATCCATAGTGATGTTTGGGGACCTTCAAAAGTTAAAACATTATCTGGGAAAAGGAGATTTGTGACTTTTATTGACGATCACACCAGAATATATTGGGTTTATCTTATAAGTAAAAAATCAAAAGTTGAAAAACTTTTTTAAAGATTTTTACAACATGATTGAAACTCAATTTGAAACTAAAATATGCATCCTTAGATTTGACAATGGAACTGAATATTTTAATGAATGTTTAGGGGAGTTCTTAATAAACAAAGACATAATTCATCAATCTACTTGTCGTGACACTCCAGAATAAAATGGAATTACTAAAAGAAAAAATAGATAATTTACCTGAGGTTGCTCGGGCTATCATGTTTTCAATGAATGTTCCAAAATATTTATGGAGGGACGTTGTTTTAACAGCATCATATTTAATAAACTGAATATCAACTCGAGTTTTACAATATACAACTCCTCTAAACAAACTGAAAAAAAAAGATTTAAGACTACGAATGTCTTCAAATATTCCTTTAAAAATATTTGGATGCACATGATTTGCTCATATTCTGAATAATTGTCGATCAAAATTGGATCCAAAATCTGAAAAAATGCATTTTTTCTTGGATATGCCTCAAACAAAAAGGGTTACAAATGCTTTAATCCTGTCACAAAAAAAATTTACATTAGTATGGATGTGACCTTCATGGAAAAAATTCTCTTCTTTCACAAAAATCCACTTCAGGGGGAGTATAATACAGATAGAGAAGATGATTCTGACAAGTTTATAACCCATTACCAAAAATTTTTGTAATATCAAGTACACCTGAGGTCTGTGAAAACAAAGAACCAGAAATAATTGTTGAAAATAAGGAGAACCCTAGTCAAGAGACACCTGAAAGTATCTTGTCTAATACATGGGGAGAAATATCGCACAATACAACAACAAAACATCTTGTTTATTCCAGGGAGAGACTCCATAAAAGAAATCGGAATGCTTGGGTGCAAAACAGCTGAAACTCCGATTGAACCAAATAAAAGTTTACAAGTGATAAATAAAATAGATGGTGTCAATAAAAAACAATATCAGATACTAGTGGGAAGACTAATATACTTGTCACACACTCGTCCTAATATAGCATTTGTTGTTAGCATGGTAAGTCAGTTTATGCATTCCCCAAATACTCATCACTTGGAGGCTGTCTATCGGATCCGTATGTATCTGAAATGAACACCCGGAAGAGGACTACTGTTCAAGAAAAATGAGCACTTACAGGTAGAAGCATTTACAGATGCAGATTGGGCTGGAAGTGTTACAGATAGAAGATCAACCTTAGGGTACTGCACTTTTCTATGAGGGAATTTAGTAACCTGGAGGAGCAAGAAGCAAAGTGTCGTGGCAAGAAGCAGCGCTGAAGCTAAATTCAGATCTGTGGCTCATGAGATATGTGAAGTTCTATGGATTAAAAGAATTTTCAAGGAATTAAAAATCCATAGTCCACAACCAATAAAGGTGTACTGTGATAATAAGTCTATCATCGCCATCGCCCACAATCTTGTCCTTCATGATAGAACAAAGCACATAGAGATAGACAAACACTTCATCAAAGAAAAAATTGACAAAGAAGATATCTGCATGGTGTATATTCCCTCCAACGACCAAGCAGCGGATATTTTAACAAAGGGTCTTCACAAAAAATAGTTCGACGGTTTAGTATGCAAGTTGACTCTGAAAGATATCTTCATGCCAACTTGAGGGGGGGACTGTTGAAAGATCTAATTCAAAATTCAAAATTCAAATTACAATATTTAATGTCTTTCCTTTTCTAAAGATATTATTCTCCTTCCTTATTTTTATCTTGCTTAATTTTTCTTGGAATGTAATAAGAATTTCTTTGAATTTATTTAGTTAGTTTCTTTATCTAAGGAGGAGATATAAATGCACCTTAAATTGAATCAAAAAAAGAAGAAACAAAATTTTCTCTTCAATTTCTGGTTTTATAATCAAACATAAAGTAGGAAAAGAAGAATTACCTCTGATCTCTTTTTCCTTGTCGCAACATGCAAAGCCGTATTCCCCGATCGATCCGGNTGTGAAAAAAAGAAAGAACACATTTTGAACCTTTTAGAATGGTATATCCTTACAAAGATTCAATATTTGCTCAAAAGACTTCAAATTTAGAAAAAAAAAAAACACATGGAACTAAGTCAAAAAAAACATATTTATTGTTCTAGCCACTTCAAATTATCATTTAAATCATTTTAAAATCCCACAAAGAACAAAAATAAAAGTTCTACCAATCTGTTGAAAGATCTAATTCAAATTTTAAAATTCAAATTACAATATTTATTGTCTTTCCTTTTCTACAAATATTATTCTCCTTCCTTATTTTTTATCTTGCTTAATTAGTCTAGAATGTAATAGGAATTTTTTTGAATTTATTTAGTTAATTTACTTATCTAAGGAGGTGAGACTCCTATATATAAATGCACCTTGAATTGAATCAAAAAAAGAAAAAATAAAATTTTCTCTTCAATTTCTGGTTTTATGGTATCAGAACGGGAGATAAAATTCTGAAAAAAAAAACCCTAGTCTTCGTCCCTGCGCAGCCACTGCTCGCTTCCGCAAGCAGCGATCCTGCAAGCCCCGATCGATCCCGCAAGCCGCGACCCTTCTACCGCGAGTCGCGATCCCGTCGAACCTTCGGCCTATCTCTGATTCCTACTTCCTGAGCCGCATGGACTTCTTCCGCCACTTGCAAAGCCAAACCATCTCTTCTTTTTTATCATGCCTTCAATCCATGAGGCTTTCTCAGAAGTTCGCCGCGAAGAAACTCGAAGAAGAGTGATGCTCAAAAAGAAATCCATTCCTACCAGCATGCCCGAGACTTCGGCATTTTAATCGGAGGCTCATATCAGCAAGCGGATTGTTCCATATTCACAGAAGAATGAGGAGAAACCACGGGTATGGTGTGATCATTGCAGCAAGCCACGACACACTAAAGAACCTGCTGGTACCTCCACGGTAAACCTGCAGACTGGAAGTCAAGAAACAAGCGCAATCCACCTACTGCTAATGATATTGTCGAACAAACCAACTCATTTAACAAAGAGCAAATCAATCAACTCCTGAAACTGCTAAACCCCAGTTTGGCTACTAGTACCCCAACTTGTTCAATGGTACATGCAGGTAGACAACTAAACCCTTGAATTATTGATTTGAGGGCTTCTGATCATATAACTAATTTGCACTATCTATTTCATTCATACATCCCATGTTCTGGCCATGAAAATGTTCGTATTGCTGACGGTATTTTCTCTTCCATTGCTGGAAAAGGAAACATTAACCTGTCCAAGAGTATATGTCTTAAATCTGTACTTCATGTTCCAAAACTCAAATGCAATCTTCTATCTGTCAGCAAACTTTCAAAAGATTCTAAATGCCGTATAATTTTCTGTTAATCCTCTTGTGTTTTTCAGGACCAGAAGTCGGGGATGATGATTAGGAGAGTTAAAAAGATAGGAGGACTTTACTATTTTGAGGAGACTGTTCCTGGTAAAAATAAGGTTGAAGCTTACAGCATTATGAGGTCGAACCTTGCATTAGAGAAAATAATGGAATTGCATCTTAGACTAGGTCATCCAAGTTTTTCTTATTTAAAACATTTATTTACAAATTTATTTAAGGGTGTTAATTGTGCTTTACTTCAATATGAAACATATTATTTGGCAAAAAGTCATCGCATCAATTTCTCTCCAAAGCCATACTCTCCTTGAAAACCTTTTTACATAATCCATAGTGATGTTTGAGGACCTTCAAAAGTCAAAACATTATCTGGGAAAATGGTATTTGTGACTTTTATTGACGATCACACTAGAATATGTTGAGTTTATCTTATAAGTAAAAAATCAGAAGTTGAAAAACATTTTAAAGATTTTTACAACATGATTGAAACTCAATTTGAAACTAAAATATGCATCCTTAGATTTGACAATGGAATTGAATATTTTAATGAATGTTGAGGGGAGTTCTTAATAAACAAAGGCATAATTCATCAATCTATTTGTGACACTCCACAACAAAATGAAATTACTGAAAGAAAAAATAGTCATTTACTTGAGGTTGTTCGGGCTATCATGTTTTCAATGAATGTTCCAAAATATTTATGGGGGGACGCTATTTTAACAACATCATATTTAATAAACCGAATGTCAACTCGAGTTTTACAATATACAACTCCTCTAAACAAACTGAAAAATAATTTTTTAAGTCTACGAATGTCTTCAAATATTCCTTTAAAAATCTTTGGATGCACATGATTTACTCATATTCCGAATAATTGCCGATCAAAATTGGATCCAAAATCTGAAAAATGCATTTTTTCTTGGATATGCCTCAAACAAAAAGGATTACAAATGCTTTAATCCAGTCACAAAAAAAATTTACAGTAGTATGGATGTGACTTTCATGAAACAAATTCCCTTCTTTCACAAAAATCCACTTCAAGCGGAGTATAATATAGATGGAGGAGAAGATTTTTGACAAGTTTCTAACCCATTACCAAAAATTTTTGTAACATCAAGTACACATGAGGTCTGTGAAAACAAAGAACCAGAAATAGTTGTTGAAAATAAGGAGAACCCTAGTCAAGAGACACCTGAAAGTATCTTGTCTAATACAGGGAAAAAATTTGCGTACATCAAAAGGTACGCAGAGATGCGTACATCAAAAGGTACGCAGAGATGCGTACATAATAGGGTACACGGGGTTTATACGGGGATTACAAGGTGGTTATAACCCGTTGTACCTCCCGTGTAACTCCCTTGTAACTCCGCTGTAACCTTGTAATCTCAATGGATAAAATAAAAACGCGGGTTACAGCTGAGTTACACGAAAGTTACAAGGAAGTTATAACACGCTTGTAACCCTCATATAACGCCCGTGTACCCTATTATATATGCATCTTTGTGTTCCCCTTGACGTACGCAATTTTTTTCTCTAATGCAATGGGAGAAATACCGCACAATACAACAGTAGAACCTCTTGTTTATTCCAGGGAGAGGCTCCATAAAAGAAAAAAAGTTCAAACTGAATCTTTAGCTCCCTCCCAATCTGAAGAACCGAATGATGGTCCTTAAGAAACACAGGTAATTTCTGATCTTGATCTTATTTTTTCACCAACAGAAGCTCAAGATTTATAGATTATGAAGCTGGATCTTCTTATAGCCTTTAGAAAAGGAACACATTCTTGTACTACCAAATATCTCATTTCGAAATACCTATCCTACAAAAAAATCTCACACAAACATCAAGCTTTTTTGTCAAAAATTTCTAATTTGTTTGAACCTAGAACAATACATGAAGCTCTTAGTAATTCAAATTGGAGAAGAGCAGTAAACAAAGTGATTGATGCTCTTTTGAAAAATGGGACCTGGGAAATTGTCACGCTACCAAGAAACAAGTCTATTGTTGGGTGTAAATGGGTCTTCACTACTAAAGTCAAAGCTGATGGGAGTATCGAAAGATATAAAACAAGATTAGTAGCGAAAGGATTCACTAAAACTCATGGAATTGACTATCATGAGACATTCGTTCCGATAGTCAAGATCAATTCTATTTGGGTTTTATTGTCCATAGTAACAAACCGTAATTGGCCCCTACATCAGCTCGACGTCAAAAACTTTTTTCTAAACGATGAATTAGAGGAAGAGGTATTCATGGATCTTCCAACAGGATTTAAGAAGAAGTTTGGAGAAGACAAAGTGTGCAGATTAAAGAAATCCTTGTATGGGCTCAAGCAATCTCCTCACGCCTGGTTTGAGAGGTTTGGACAGGTGATTACAACATATGGATACACTCAGAGTCAAGCTGATCATACTATGTTCTACAAACATTCAGAAACGGTTAAACTCGCTATACTCATTGTCTATGTATATGATATTATCCTTACAGAAGATGATACTATGGAAATTGAGAAATTAAAAGAAAGATTGGTCACAGAATTCGAGATTAAAAATCTGGGAGATATAAAATACTTTCTTGGTATTGAGTTTGTCAGATCTAAGGAGGGGATCTTTATTAATCAGCGAAAGTATGTACTCGACTTACTCGGTGAAACCGGAATGCTTGGGTGCAAAATAGCTGAAACTCCGATTGAACCAAATAAAAGTTTACAAGTAACAAGTAAAATAGATTGTGTCAATAAAAAACAATATCAGAGACTAGTGGGAAGACAAATCTACTTGTCACACACTCGTCCTGATATAAAATTGGTTGTTAGCATGGTAAGTCAGTTTATGCATTCCCCAAATACTCATTACTTGGAGGATGTCTATCGGATCCTTAGGTATCTGAAAGGAACACACGAAAGAGGACTACTGTTCAAGAAAAATGAGCACTTACAGGTAGAAGCATTTACATATGTAGATTGGGCTGGAAGTGTTACAGATAGAAGATCAACCTCAGGGTACTGCACTTTTCTAGGAGGGAACTTAGTAACCTGGAGGAGCAAGAAGCAAAGTGTCGTGACAAGAAGCAGCGCTGAAGCTGAGTTCAGATTTGTGGCTCATGTGATATGTGAAGTTCTATGGATTAAAAGAATTCTCAATGAGTTAAAAATTCATAGTCCACCATCAATAAAGGTGTACTGTGATAATAAGTCTGTCATCGTCATCGCTCACAATCCTGTCCTTCATGATAGAACAAAACACGTAGAGATAGACAAACACTTCATCAAAAAATAAATTGACAGATGAGATATCTGTATGGTGTATGTTCCCTCCAACGACCAAGCAACGGATATTCTAACAAAGGGTCTTCACAAAAAACAGTTCCACGGTTTAGTATGCAAGCTGGCTCTAAAAGATATCTTCATGCCAACTTGAGGGGAGTGTTGAAAGATCTAATTCAAAATTCAAAATTTAAATTACAATATTTATTATCTTTCATTTTCTAAAGATATTATTCTCCTTATTTTTATCTTGCTTAATTAGTCTTGGAATGTAATAGGAATTTCTTTCAATTATTTAGTTAGTTTACTTATCTAAGGAGGAGAGACACCTATATATAAATACACCTTGAATTGAATAAAAAATAGAAGAAATAAAATTTTATCTTCAATTTCTGGTTTTACAATCAAACATAAAGTAGAGAAAAGAAGAATTACCTCTGATCTCTTTTTCCTTGTCGCAACATGCAAAGCCGTATTCCCCGATCGATCCGGCAACATAACAGTCGCCGGATCGGCATCCACAAGTGCCTTGACAACATCACTATTAGTGCCCTTCACTGCCATATGCAAAGCAGTTTGACCTTTCTTATCCGTCCTCCTTGCAAGCTGTTGATCTTTCCCAATCAAAGCTTTTACAATCTCTACATGCCCTTGCCGAGCAGCGAAGTGCAGGGCATTTTTTCCATTAGCTTTCGATAGCTCCACCAAGCTGTTGTCTTGATCTAGCAGAAATTTCACTACTTCTGTATGACCTCTAGTGGCTGCTGATATTAGCGGAGTTACGTTAGCAGGACCGAAGGATTTGCTGAGCGTCGGATCGTGCTCCAGAAGAGCCTGCACAATTGCTGTGTTGAAGTTGTAAGCATAGATCTTTAGCTATGGAAGAACACTATAAACTCAGATTCAACAAATATGACAGAACAAAGAAATAAAAGCATGAGAACAATTAAATCCATCCTATATTCAGCCAGAAGTGAAAAGTTTTAAGAATTGCTCAGTGCTGTTATCGTCTTAAAAATTAAATCTTGCTGGGTTATACATATACCATTAATCACGGCAAGAACAGAGGGCATTGTCCATAAAAATAGATAAAGAACAGAGCTTGGCGCCCATAAGAGATTGAGGAAGATGAAATTGATAANTCATCCAATATTCAGCCAGAAGTGAAAAGTTTTCAGAATTGCTCAGTGCTGTTATCGTCTTCAAAATTAAATCTTGCTGGGTTATACATATACCATTAATCACGGCAAGAACAGAGAGCATTGTCCATAAAAACAGATAAAGAACAGAGCTTGGCGCCCATAAGAGATTGAGGAAGATGAAATTGATAAGACGAACTCGAAGCCAGGCTCACCTAAGTGCCCTTCTCTGGCGGCAACGTGAAGCGCATCGTATCCAGACCTGTTCTTCATCACTAAGGTTTCCTTGCTCGAATATCTGAGCAACTCGATCACCACATCAAGAAACCCTTTTTCCGAAGCTATGAGANCGCGGCAACGTGAAGCGCATCGTATCCAGACCTGTTCTTCATCACCAAGGTTTCCTTGCTCGAATATCTGAGCAACTCGATCACCACATCAAGAAACCCTTTTTCCGAAGCTATGAGAAGCGCGGTCTCCCCCACCTCGTTCACCTCGCCAACCATCGCCGCCCTGATCTCCGCCACCTCGGCGTC
Organism: Phalaenopsis hybrid cultivar; assembly: GCA_002079205.1. Taxonomy (NCBI): domain Eukaryota; kingdom Viridiplantae; phylum Streptophyta; class Magnoliopsida; order Asparagales; family Orchidaceae; genus Phalaenopsis; species Phalaenopsis hybrid cultivar. Next base: position 206,715 of record JXCR01147662.1, read on the forward strand.
GAACTCCTCCCCTCCCGCCTCTCCAGTCATCTGCGAATCGATCTCCCTCAGGATCTTATGCATGGCCGCCAGATCCCCGCGCTGCGCCGCCAGATGGAGCTCGGTATCGTTGTGCCTCCCCGTCACTTGCTTCACGTACTTCTTCTTTCCCGCGCTCTCCATCCGCTTCACCGAGTTCAGCAGAACCAACGCAGGCGCCGCCGGCGACGCCGCCGTCGGCGACGGCAGCGGCGACGAAGTGTTCGTTTTGGGACTCTGAATCATCTACTCGGGCTCCGAAACTCCTCTGTACCACTCTCCAATAGAGATTGATCGCCCAAAATTGGTCAAAATTTAGAGTATTGAAGTTCGGTAAGGCATTTGACAGAGCGGAGATGCCGAGCTGAAGTTCTCCCGCGTGGGGAAAATGTTAAAAAGGTGAGAAAAAGAGAGAAGAGGGGGANTGAAACTCCTCTGTACCACTCTCCGATAGAGATTGATCGCCCAAAATTGGTCAAAATTTAGAGGATTGAAGTTCGGGAAGGCATTTGACAGAGTGGAGATGCCGAGCTGAAGTTCTCCCGCGTGGGGAAAATGTTAAAAAGGTGAGAAAAATAGAGAAGAGGGGGATGAGAGAGACAAGGGGCAGAGATTTCACAGTTCTAGTTCTCATTATTTGAACCGCCTATTAATTAATTATATTTTTAAAATAAAATTTACATGCATCAAGCATACCTACCAATTTATATGTATATATATATATCTAATACATAAATTTTACTTTTTTTATTTATATTTATATCAACCAAATATTCCATATCACATCAAAAAAATCGGTATTTTAGGTACATGCAATGTGACATGTATGTAAAAATTTGGCTCAAAATGCTTGATATGCAAATACAGAGGATTTGAGTGGCATGGATGCAACTTCTCCTTGTTAAATGAAACTAAACTTTAAAGTAGTTCTCAGGTTGTTATATTTATATATTTTAAATTGTTTTTAAAGGATGAATAGGAGAAATTATTATTATTATTATTTGATAATTATATTTTAATAAATGATTTTCTAGTCGATTGTTATTTAATCATATTTAAATTTACAAAAAAAACAAAAAAACTATTTTACTATATCATTCTGATCATTTTTTCCCTACCCTTCATTATTTTTATTTTAATATATATATATATATATATATAGAGAGAGAGAGAGAGAGAGAGAGAGAGATTTTAATATGTTGTATTATTATTTAGGGGCATTTACAACCATTGACATTGTCAAAATAAGTCAGCTTTGACGTTGACTATGATCGCAAAAATGATTAGACTTGATGTTATTTTTATGTTTATTTAAACACTTTAATTGCTACATATATAGCTAATAAATTTAATATGTGAAATGTATAAATCTTAATATTTTACATGTTGTGTCTAAATCTCCTAAAATGTAATATAAGCATCCCATGCATATGTAATTTGATTGGTTTTTAATTTGGGGAAATTTCATGCACACCACATAATTTTTTATGTATTTACATATCTAATACATAAACTTTCATGGTTACATCTACATAATTCAAAATTTTTAACATCAAATAAAAACTACACCCTTCTTAACTTCATATGGATGCGTTCGTTAGCACCTTTTACTAGACTTTATCACAAAATTTATTAAATGCAGCTAGACATAAAGATGTATGCTTTGCGTGAATTTATGAATTTTTGGATTTATAGTCCTAAATTTTACTTTCGAATTGACTTAAATCTAGATTTACTAAGTTATGGGATATGATGTGTTTAAAAGTATTATTAAGGTTGTGTTTGGGGCAACGGTGTGGTAGCGGCAACGCAGTCTTTTCTATTTAACAAAACTCTATTTTATCATATTTCAAAAAGCTGCAACTAAAAGTTATGTTTTGAAATTATACAGGGCTAAGTGTGGTGGCTATTAAAAAGCCACGGTATGACTTAAAAGAAAAAAAAAATTGTAATAGCTATCATAACCTTTTGAATAACAACAGTTTTTTTTTTTATATATAAAAACTTTACAGCTACATCTTCGAACCGCTGCAGCTGCCTTAAACAGACCCTAATNCCATATTTTCAAAAAGCTGCAACTAAAAGTTATGTTTTGAAATTATACAGTACTACGCACCTAATGTAACATGCGTAGTCAATAAAATAATGCCACGACACCCTGCGCGACAGAGAAAAAAAAAAGGCGCAGTAACACGGGGAATATTCCCTTTCGTGTTAGTGTTATTGTGTATTATTCATGTGTTATTGTGTTCTAGGAATATTCTTGATGTTATAATAACACAATAACACATCAATAACACATGAATAACACACAATAACACATGAATAACACGGGTAAGAATATTCCCCGTGTTATTGCGCCGTTTTTTTCTCTGTCGGGAATATTCCTCGTGTTATTCAAGTGTTATTGTGTGTTATTCATGCGTTATTGTATCATGAGAATATTCTTAGTGTTATAATAACACAATAACACATCAATAACACATGAATAACACGCAATAACACATGAATAACACGCAATAACACATGAATAACACGGGGAGGAATATTCCTCGTGTTGCTGCGCCGTTTTTTTCCCCTATCGCGCGTGGCGTGATTTTATTGGCTACGCACGGTATTTCTAAGTGCGTAGTACTGATGTAATATTTTTTCGCTAAGTGTGGTGGCTACTAAAAAGCCACTGTATGACTTAAAAGAAAAAAAAAAATTTGTAATAGCTATCATAACCTTTTGAATAACAACAGTTTTTTTTTTATATATAAAAACTTTACAGCTACATCTTCGAACCGCTGCAGCTGCCTTAAACAGACCCTAATCATTCAAAGCTAAATCATATTTGCGACCAAACTCTCCCTAAGAATGAAACAAATCTTGTAACATCACCTACCATGTTATGAATACTAAACTCGGGATGTTAAATATGTAAATACATAAAAATTATGTGGTATGCGCATAAATTCCCCTTTTAATTCATATTTAATTAAAAAATATATATATTTTTGAATTCGCTTTCCAATTAAAAGAGCCCTGCGCTTGTATTCACTGGTGTTCTAATCTTTGTACTCTTTTAAAAAACAAATTGTTTGATGATGCGTTGAAGCCGTCTTGATCCACAACAGTCTGAAATTATGAATTGATCCGACTATTTTACAAATTTAATCAATTAATTTTTTTTTTAAATCATAACTTTTGATTTATTACTTATTAAATAATTTAAAAAAAATCCAAAATATTATTATTATTATTATTTAATTTTATATTTTTTACAATTGCAGCAGCGAACAGCTCATTAAAATTTCAGAGATTCCTGCTTGGGCGGATGCTGGCGCCGTCGGGCCCGCCAGTGGCGTGTAAACGCATTATTTATGGGAGGCAAAGTCGTGCGCACATTTTAAACGGCACACTCGCCTCATGGGGAAGTGTTCTTTATTGGATGAAGACGTAAAGTAGGATCATATTGGAGCTATTTACTTAAATATTCTTTTATTGTAATATTTTAATTGAATGTAGCTTAAATATATCAGAATTGGATTACATAACATTTTGTTATGAGTCAAGCAAAGAATCTCAAATTATTGGGTTTGAATGCTCACACGCCTATACCATGGATTGGAGTTGATTTGGTTAAGTCATAAATGGTTTGTGTTCAGTTCGAGCTTGAGCCAGGCTACTATATGTGTTCATACTTTGCTTATTTTTTTTTTTTTTGTGTTTGATAGATCCTCAAAAAATAATTTTAATTGTGTACGAATCTTGGAGCATTTAAAATAATAAACATTCTAGATTCAAATTCAAGTCATCCGGGACCCCGGTTTTAGCAAGTTTATAATCAAGCTGGTCTTCTAGACAAGGTGAGTCCAATGAAACTAAAATTAGTTTGATTCAAGTTCGATCAAACTCACACCAAGTCCATTTAAGCACAATTGGAGGTTTTGGATGGACGATTAAATGGTCAAAAATTTCTAAATTTGATAGGTTTATAGTAAAATCGAGAGTCTCGTCGAGCTGAATTCAACTATCCTAAGATTTATTGACTATAACATCATTAACATACTCAAATGCCCATCAAATAGCATTTAATCAAAAGGAACGTTTTGGGCCAACTGATGGGTTTGCCTTAGATTCATCGACATTTACCAAGAATGCCTCTCACAAAATCTATAAATAGACTCACACTTTCTTCACGAAAAGGTAACTTGGGACTGAACCCAAAGAACAAAGTTGAAGGAGCTCCAAACTCTCCACCATCATTTGACCGATGTCGATAAGTCGCCGCCGCTACCAAACCACCTTTGTCCCTCCACCGTTGGGCCACCGTCAAATCGTTTGGTCAATTGTTGCAGCCGGTACGCCATCGCTGCTTTCCAGCCACCACCGACTAGCCACAGCCATAACGTCGTCGAGCTATCGCCACCGTCAAACCATCGCTTCCTAAACATAGTTGTTGAGCCACCTCCACTGCCGCTCTTTGGTCGCCGCCATCTAGCCGCCACTACCGAAGACACTCGCAACATATTTCTGGCACATGACCGCTACAGTCAGCTTTCCTTCATAGCAGCAAGGGTGTCGCCACTTTCCCAACGTTCTCTGTTACTTCCCTAGTGAAAGTCTTGTACTTCTTGTGAAATATTACTTCCAGCTATTCAAAGGTCGGTAATGTCTTGTAACTTATATTGATATAGTTGAATTATTTCAATTGAGCTTGACCTCATAGTTTTTGTCCCTTCGACTTCTTCACATAAAAACTCGTATCTAATCTTCACACAACACTAAGACGTTAATATATTAGTTTAACATCGTAAGTTTAGGAGCACAAAAAACTTTTCACACTTGATTATATTAAAAGAAATTTACATACCAACCCACAATTCTTATNGTTTGAATGCTCACACGCCTATACCATGGATTGGAGTAGGTTTTGTTAAATCATAAATTGTTCGTGTTCAGTTCGGGCTTGTGCTAAGTTACTATATGTGTTCATACTTTGTTTTTTTCTTTGTTTGTGTTTGATAAATCCTCAAAAAATTATTTTAATTGTGTACGAATCTTGGAGCATTTAAAATAATAAACATTCTAGATTCAAATTCAAGTCATTCAGGACCATGATTTTAGCAAGTTTATAGTCAAGCTGATCTTCTAGAAAATGTGAGTCCAATGAAGCTAAAATTAGTTTGATTCAAGTTCGATCAAACCCACACCAAGTCATTTAAGCACAATTGGAGGTTTTGGATGGACGATTAAATGGTCAAAAAGATTCTAAATTTGATAGGTTTATAGTAAAATCGAGAATCTCATCGAGCTGAATTCAACCATCCTAATATTTCTTGATTATAACATCATTAACACACACAAATGCCCATCAAATAGCATTTAATCAAAAGGAACGTTTTGGGCCATCTGATGGGTTTGCCTTAGATTCATGTGACATTTACAAAGAATGTTTTCACAAAATCTATAAATAGACTCATCCTTCACGGAAAGGGAACTTGGGACTGGACCCAAAGAACAAAGTTGAAGGAGCTCCAAACTCTCCACCATCATTGGACCAATGTCGATAAGCCACCGCCACTGCCAAACCACCTTTGTCCCTCCACCGTTGGGCCACCGTCAAATCGTTTGGTCAACCGTTGCAGCCGGTACGCCATCGCTACTTTCCAGCCACCAACGACTAGCCACAGCCATAACGTCGTCGAGCTATTGCCACCGTCAAACCATCGCTTCCTAACCATAGTTGTTGAGCCACCTCCAATGTCGCGCTCTGGTCACCGCCACTACCGAAGACACTCGCAACATATTTCTGGCACATGACCGCTACAGTCAGCTTTCCTTTATAGCAGCAAGAATGTTTCCACTTTCCCAATGTTCTCTGTTACTTCCCTAGTGAAAGTCTTGTACTTGTGAAATATTACTTCCAGCTATTCAAAGGTCAGTAATGTCTTGTAACTTATATTGATATAGTGGAATTATTTTAATTGAATTTGACCTCATAGTTTTTTGTCTCTTTGACTTTTTCACATAAAAACTCACATCAAATCTTCGCACAACACTAAGATGTTAATATATTAGTTTAACATCGTAAATTTAGGAGCACAAAAAACTTTTCACACTTGATTATATTAAAAGAAATTTACATACCAACCCACAATTCTTATNAGTTAAAGATGCATATAATTTGCAATTAAAATATGAATATTTAAGATATAATGTAAGGTTGGTTATTTAATTCTTTTATAATTAGTGAAAAAAGTTTATTTTTTAATTTCACTTTTAAATCATGTGCGAAAAANCTCATCATGTCAATGAATATTAGGAGTTATATAGCAATCATTTATATGGGGTCCGATAAAATTTATGGATGAATAGGAAGGGGGTTTTAAACGAGTCTATTTGAGCTTGGATCACTCTTAGCTTGAGGTTTGAGTTTGAGTTTGATAGATTAATCGAGTTTGAGTTAGGGCACGAGCTTAAGTATGTGAATTTGAGCTAGGCTGATGAAGTGACTTGTTTATTCTAAAAGAGAGAAAATAATATTAATTTGAGCTTGTTTATTATTAAAAGAAAAATAAAATGAGNGAGCTTAAGTATGTGAATTTGAGCCAGGCTAACGAAGTGGCTTGTTTATTCTAAAAGAGAGAAAATAATATTAATTTGAGCTTGTTTATTTTTAAAAGAAAAATAAAATGAGCAAATAAGAGATAAACAATATTAAATCAATTGTTATAAAATATAAAATATACATTTTTAAATATTTTTAATAATTTAAGTATATAGTTTTAATATTTAGTATATTTTAAGAATATTTTATATTGATATTTGCTTAAACGAGACAACTGAAGGCCCAATCATTCTCCCTTAAAGTAAAAAATGGATGTTACTGTCACAAATGTTGACACATGGTGTAAATAATAAGGTATAGGCAAATGACTCGATTAATGCTAACACTGGACAACACCATGAAAATTGACATTTGTAGTAGTCTCCTCATTGACATTTGTCAACTATGCTACTGGTAGCGTATGCGTTACAACCATTATTGGTTCTCGGAAGGATAGCGACATTAACACACACCATCGTAATCAAGATCAATGTCTATCATCACTACATAGGCAAATGCTTGCCTTCATNCTAGCGTATGCGTTGCAACCATTATTGGTTCTCAGAAGGATAACGACATTAACACACACCATCGTAATCAAGATCAATGTCTATCATCACTACATAGGCAAATGCTTGCCTTCATTATCATTGGCCTTCCCTTCTATGGAAAAAATGACTTGGCAAACCATAAATTCTCTTTTGAAAACAACCCTAACACTTCAAAGCACATTTACATAGTTTACATCTATTATTTTGTTAGAATGTATTCTTTAATTACAAGCAATCATGTTTTTTTTTTAAATATATAAATTTTATCAGTACAATCATTTCAATCAAAAAGGACTCGTGATTTATTCCTCTAAGTTTGTAAGATACAAAAATTTTATGTCCTCTATGTGTAATCTTCTCCAACTAATATCTTCATGCATGCATGAGATTTTCGCTCAATATTAAAGTCTTAAAATTCCCTCTATTTTTTCCAACATATAACAAACACATTTTGCTCTCTTATTTGGTGAAAAAGTCATATTTTGGTTTAATGTTAAAGATGCATATAATTTGCAATTAAAATATGAATATTTAAGATATAATGTAAGGTTAGTTATTTAATTCTTTTATAATTAGTGAAAAAAGTTTATTTTTTAATTTCACTTTTAAATCATGTGCGAAAAAAAAATAAATTATTTTAAATATTATATGGTAGAAAATTCATTACTATATGAAATGGGATTTAAGTCATTTGATTCCAGACTTATCCTGTGAATCACACTCAAAGAATATAATGTAAAATAGTAAAGAGAAAGAGAAAGGAGAGCGTCGCGACTTACCCCTATGGGGCAAATTGGGGTATTCCCGAGCTCTTGCGACCCTTTTTATATAATCAAATATTTTTNAGTAGAGAAAGAGAAAGGAGAGCGTCGTGACTTACCCCTATGGGGCAAATTGGGGTATTCCCGAGCTCTTGCGACCCTTTTTATATAATCAAATATTTTTTATATATGTGGGAAGGGAGACAACCAAAAGCAGCTCTTATATGAAAAGACATCCCTATTTATTGTTAAGGGGTATGGAGTGGAAAATTACATGGTTACCCATGCTTTTATTGGGAGCTATAGGATATTTTCAGCATATAAAAAATAAATGAGCATATGGCTCCCTACCCTATCATTCCGTCGGCAAGAACTTNGTATGGAGTGGAAAATTACATGGTTACCCATGCTTTTATTGGGCGCTACAGGATATTTTCAGCATATAAAAAATAAATGAGCATATGGCTCCCTACCCTATCATTCCGTCGGCAAGAACTTGTAATCCTTGGGTCGGACATGCACATTTGGCAGAATCTATTGATTTGAGGCAATCGATCTGTCTTGGCAGTCATTCAGTCATCTGAACTTCCCTCGGTCTTCCAGACTTAATTCGGTCTGCTTGAGTCAGTCGGTCAGTTATCTAAGTTCGGTTGTCGACTGTCAACTGTTGAGGCTTGGATGGGAAATTCAGTTGTTGGGTAGAGCTAGGCTATCATGCGGATGGTCGCTCACCGTAATCTGACATGTAGCCTACTTTTTTTAATAAGAGATCCATTTGAAAGACTCATTGAATGTTCGGTGATGTGAACATTGGGCCTTCTAAATAGTCTTGGAAGCTTCTGTGAGCCGTCTGGTGATACTAGGACTAGAGTTCGACGGGTTCCCTCCCTCACTTATATAGGTCTTGATCTTTGACTCGAACAACCTTTCTTTTGGTTGGCCCGAATTCTGTTCTGAGGGAGAGGTGGCTTGTCAACTAAATCCTTTGATCTTCTTGTGGCATGGTTCATGCTCCTTCTGATGGACCACCATTGACCGTACTTTTTTCTTGCAGTCCGTTAAATTTCCTCAAAATCCATGCTGACACATCTTTGACATGCAAAACCTAATTTATACAAACCACACACACAATTATAATTNTGACAGGTTCCCTCCCTCACTTATATAGGTCTTGATCTTTGACTCGAACAACCTTCGTTTGTTTGGCCCGAATCCTGTTCTGAGGGAGAGGTGGCTTGTCAACTAGATCATTTGATCTTCTTCGGCATGGTTCATGCTCCTTCTGATGGACCATCATTTACCGTACTTTTTTCTTGTAGTCTGTTAAATTTGCTCAAAATCCATGCTGACACATCTTTGACATGCAAAACCTAATTTATACAAACCACACACACAATTATAATTTGAAAATGACAAAAGTTTTCCTTCCCAAATTTGGAGAAAATATAAATACTATATATGAATTCAAACTGCCATGGATTGCATCTAAGGCAGGGTAAAGGGTGTTGAAGGAAGATGGCAAGCATAAAAAATTCAATGCCTTCAAATATAGTTTGACTAAAGACATCACGTGATATTGATTAGAAGATATATCTTGTGATGGGTTGACGAGTAATGGCAATTGTCAATTAGTATAAAATAAGACTAACAAGCATTAATAAAGTGTAATGTTAACTATTAATCATCGACACATATTGAGCGCCTATCCAGAGAGAATGGTCAACATGACCAATCTCTTCTTAAGAGAACTGATAGAAGTGATGCAATGCTAACAAAAATCAATTTAAAGATATAAATGATGATTAGGAGTCTGAAATTATTTACAAATCATGGACTCTAAATTCAAAAATGTTAACAATGTGGAGAATAGGGTTATAATTAATGTCACAAAAAATTAAAATTCTTCAACCTATTTTTTTAATTAAAAAGATGAAAGATTTACATACATACTACTCAATTACTATGTTTTATATGCCTAAATTTATATGAATGTAAAAAAAAAAAAACAAAAGTTTAGATGTTAGATATGTAAATATACAAGAATTGTGTGGTATATATGTAAATGTCANAAATTCAAAATGTTAAACAATGTGGAGAATAGGGTTATAATTAATGTCACAAAAAATTAAAATTCTTCGACCTATTTTTTAATTAAAAAGATGAAAGATTTACATACATGCTACTCAATTACTATGTTTTATATGCCTAAATTTATATGAATGTAAAAAAAAAACAAAAGTTTAGATGTTAGATATGTAAATATACAAGAATTGTGTGGTATATATGTAAATGTCTCTTTAAAAAAATATGAAGTTTAAATTTAAAAATGTCAATTAATATTGAAAAAGTTTCACCAATTTCTTAAAGCGAAGCAACAGCTGCCCGACGATGACGCGAAGAGCATGACGTCGTAGGAAGTCTCCTTGCCGACGAAGGAATGGGAAGGTTTTTTTTGTAATTATTCTAAAAACCAAATTACGTTAAGCTGGTAAATTTTAAATAACGAAAAAGTAAAAAATAAATGTTGGCGCAAATTTTAATTTAGCAGAATTGGCTATATAAGCTGCTCGCTTGTATAAGCAAGCAAAAATTGGCTATATATATATATATATATAGGGATAGATGATGGATCAGAAGTGGATATATGATATAGATTAATAAGATTGGTATAGTGTTAAATTTGGGCAATTTAAGGTCTATTTGGGGTAGCTTCAGTTTATCCAGCTTATCCTGATAATCTTGTGATAAACAACTGATCCGGATAATCTGTCTATCTGTTTGGTTCGTGCTTATTGAGAACAGTTGATTTTAAAAAAATGACCAAACTGTCTCTGTTCTAAATAAGCTATAGCTGTTTGTTTTGTGTTTTTTGGAGACAGCTTATTTGAAATTTTTTTTACAAAATTATCAACACTCTCAANTTATTTGGGGTAGCTTCAGTTTATCCAGCTTATCCTGATAATCTTGTGATAAGCAACTGATCCGGATAATCTGTCTATATGTTTGGTTCGTGCTTATTGAGAACAGTTGATTTTGAAAAAATGACCAAACTGTCTCTGTTCTAAATAAGCTGTAGCTGTTTGTTTTGTGTTTTTTGGAGACAGCTTATTTGAAATTTTTTTTACAAAATTATCAACACTCTCAACGCAATCATAAAAAGGAAAATGAGAAGATTGAAAAACATATGTGAAAATACAAAATATTTATATCATTGAAATATTTCAAATTACATCAGAGATACAGAATTACCCAAACAAATGTGAAATACACCATAACGCACTAGTACATATTATAATGAGACCCAACAAAGAAGAAAAAATAACATGTCAAAATCACAAGGAAAAAAAAATAATAATATTGACTTTTACATGTAGTGGACTCTGACACTCCAGAACCCTGAGCAAACTTGTCCGACTGGGATACAATAGAAACATAAGCAGTCAAAGCAGATGCGATGTTCTGAAATGTTGATATTGACGAACTCCGTGTCGGGGTGTTCATCTGGGATATCATAGAAACGGACTCCCTGTCGGCCATCTGAAAAATTTGCAGTCTTCGTGTCGTTGTGCCTACCGAGGACACCTGTAAAATTGCCTCCCGAAGCTATGTGTCTTGCGTGACGTGAGTAGCAAAGACGGTAGCCCACACCAACACATCACTATTGAGAAAATAATTCAATTCTTCAAGAATGCTATAAAAAATCAGGAAATACTGAGAATATTGTAAGTAATAAGAAATGGAGAATGTTATAACATCTAACATTTAATTAACTAAACTATTTAAAATAATTTAAGTGCCACTCCATGTAACAAAATAGGATTTGGGTGGTAAAGATAAATAAAATGTAAGAGCTAGATGATTACATAAAACTTAACAAAGTTTAGGTATTAGATATGTAATTACATAGGGTACTAAGTGGAACGCATGCAAAATCTTGCAGTGAACTATTCAGATACAACAACAAATCCCATGGCTTTCAACTTGCAATGAACTGCAGGCTCACGACAATACAATATTTGAGATTGCAATAAAATAGGCTCAATAAAATTCCAAATCCCATGCCTTTCAGCTGGCAGGCACTGTATGGAGTAATAAAAATGTTCAATCATTTATAAAATGAAGTGAACTTCAGGCTAAAAATCTCATTTTATGTTTCAGCTTGCATTTAACTCCTATCACATGACCAACACTTAAAACTCCTAATACTAAAAATAAGAGGCTCAACAAATAAGTAGATGTTTCAACAATAAATAAGAAATTTCTCTTCAAAACAAGTGCTTCTTGAAACTGGGAGAAATAGCATATTTTGAACTAGCTTATTTAAGTGGGTTATTCATGTGGCACCAATTTATGTGCGGATATATGAAAATGATATCAATTTCCAAGAGATGATGCAGGTGTTCTAAAATAGAAGTGCGCAAATACAAAGAGCAAGCATTCAAATAAATATAAACATTTCGGGCACCCCTCAAAACCCTTCAACAAAACACACAACACTCGGATACGCTCTTGCCTCATTGAAAGAGCTACCTCAGATGGAATGCTTGAAACAAGATATTTTCTACCATAGAAACTGTAATAACAATCCTAAATCAAAATCTCATTTCTACAACTTCCNGGAAACTGGGAGAAATAGCATATTTTGAACTAGCTTATTTAAGTGGGTTATTCATGTGACACCAATTTATGTGCGGATATATGAAAATGATATCAATTTCCAAGAGATGATGCAGGTGTTCTAAAATAGAAGTGCGCAAATACAAAGAGCAAGCATTCAAATAAATATAAACATTTCGGGCACCCCTCAAAACCCTTCAACAAAACACACAACACTCGGATACACTCTTGCCTCATTGAAAGAGCTACCTCAGATGGAATGCCTGAAACAAGATATTTTCTACCATAGAAACTGTAATAACAATCCTAAATCAAAATCTCATTTCTACAACTTCCATTTTTTCTACCATTAAATTGTAAAAGAAAGTATGTCATTTTTCTCTCATTATTTTTTATGATAATAATTTTTCTACCATAGATAATATCAAATTCATAACCACACACATCGAATCAATCCATCTCATACAAAAAAATTTTTTTTCCAATCCATCGGGCTACTACGCATACGAAGAACAAGGAAACCAGATCCATTTACAAAGATTCCCAGAATGGCTGAAAATAAACATAAGTAGAAGGAAATAACCGCTAAAGATGAAGGAAATGTGTGGTCTTCGTCTACCATTCTCCATAGACATCGAAAAATAAAAGGAAGGAGATTCGNCGCTACTACGCATACGAAGAACAAGGAAACCAGATCCATTTACAAAGCTTCCCAGAATGGCTTAAAATAAATATAAGTAGAAGGAAATAACCGCTGAAGATGAAGGAAATGTGTGGTCTTCGTCTACCATTCTCCATAGACATCGAAAAATAAAAGGAAGGAGATTCGGAGGATAAACGATGGATACCTTCAGAGAGGACGAGGCGAGAGGAACGATGAGGCAAGAGGAGTGACGGGATACCTGCTTTCGGAGAGACAGGCGACGAGGGAAATTAGGGCTTTCTGCGAGACTCCTCAAGCAAAAGACAGGGGCCCGAGCGTCTTTCTCAGGGATGAAACGCAGATTGCGGGTAGGATTGTAATATTAATGCCAAAACTCATTTTTCCAAAACGCAGCGAAAACGTTTTACCAAACGCAGGGTAGCGNACGTCTTTCTCAGAGATGAAACGCAGATCGCGGGTAGGAACCCGCAATCTGATTGTAATATTAATGCCAAAACTCATTTTTCCAAAACGCAGCGAAAACGTTTTACCAAACGCAGGGTAGCGTTTTGCAAATGCATCCGCGACAAATAATCTGCCCCAAATGGGGCCTTAATGATTCCCATAAAATTTCATAAAGGAATTCACATACAAATAAAACTCAAATTTATAAATAAGACAAATTACCCCCAACATTTAAATTGGCCCACCATGTTGCTGATGAGTGTCACTTGCTGCTTTCTTTGTCCTCCTCCACAATTTTTTAGATGTGAATCACCTTTATGTATGTTTCATCTTTATAGCAGCAGGGGAGACCCGAAAAGGGTCCCGGGGGCAATTGTTCTTTCTCAAATTCAAATTTTTACTTTTATTGGATTGCACTTTAGCTTTTTGCCTCTCTTGAAATTTTAGTTTTGCCCGTCCTGAAATATTATTTTGCCCTTCGTTGTCATCACCCCTTTTATTGTTATATGGTCTAAAATATCATTTTTATCCTTCGTTGTCATAGCCTCTCCCAAATTGGGTCGAAGGTGACATCTTGCCCCCCTAAAAAAAAAAAGTTGATCACGCCATTGTATACTGATTCCTCGTTGAAATATTGTATCCAGCCACCGCACATCCAAACGCCAACCACCAGCTGCCCCGTCTTCATACACCAAATCTTCAGGCGATGTGACGGCTGATGGTATTTTTTCCTCATTGTGACTTTCTTTTCTATCTTGTTACCCGTTCATGATGTTGATCTCATAATCTAGGGGTGTAAATAAATCAAGTTGAGTTAGAGCAACTTTGAGTCGACTCAGGAGCCTGTTTGTTTGGTATAAAAGAGAAAAAAACACTAATTTAAATTAGCGTTATAATAAAACTATAAATAAAATGAGCATGCAGGCGATATTTAATAAGAAATGGTTTTATATAAAATTTAGAATGTCATTTTTTAACACTCTTACTAACTTAAAGAAAAAAAAATTAAGTTTTAATATATCTCTAGTAATTTTTTTTAAACGAGCCGGCTCACGAGCCAATGAGTCGAGCCAGAGCTGGCTTAAGCTTGTCTTGTTAGCTCATCGAACCCGGTTCATGAGCTACTTATTGAGTTGAGCCCGAGTTGGCTTAGGAGACTTAAGTTTGGCTAACTTACACCCCTAGTTGCATCAAGTGAGATTCTATCATGAATTTAATTTCATTTTCTTTAATGTTCGCATATCATCGACTTTTACTAAACTTTATATAAAAATTAAGGATTATCATGACCTCTATTTTGTAAGCCACTAGTAGCATTAGAGTGCGCCCATCACAAAACATAAATTAATGTCAACCCTACCCCTCTCACTATCATTTTTTATATATAAAACCAGATTCAAAATTTAATGAATTGGACATCTGAGTTTTGACCTATTTTTTATAGAAGATTTACATGCACATCACTCAAATTCTTCCTATTTACATATCTAACTCCTAAACTTCAAATTTTTTTTTTGCATGAAGAGACGCATTTCATTTCTTTAAATTTAAATTTATGCTATTTTTGATGTGATGTGAACCTTTTGGATGGTATAAATGTAAAGAGAAATTTGTAGGTGTTAGATATGTAAATGTATAAGATTTAGGCGGTATGCANTGCATTTCATTTCTTTAAATTTAAATTTATGCTATTTTTGATGTGATGTGAACCTTCTGGATGGTATAAATGTAAAGAGAAATTTGTAGGTGTTAGATATGTAAATGTATAAGATTTAGGCGGTATGCATGTAAATGCCCCATTTATGTATTATTGATCTCTTTCTCCATCAACCAAACATCAAAGGTCATCGGGCCTTTCTATTGGTGCGCCCTTAAATTCAAGATGATAATTTTATATTTACTCGTGCATCCTTTGTATTTTGTAAATCTTATCAAAATATGTGCTTGAAAAAAATATATTACATGCATCCATATCGCACAATTATAATGTATTTAAATATCTATTTTTTAAGATTTTATATTTATATTTACATTTTTTGTATATTGAAATTAAAAATTTATGCATAATTTTTTTATTTATAATAATTAAGTAATAGTGATGTATTTGATGTGATATTAAAAAATTAAATGTTATGCACATATATGTAACTTTAGGTTTTAGCTATGTAAATGCATAAATTATGTTGTATGTATGCAAACTCGACTTTTTAATGTTGAGCGGATTTGTAAAATATTCTAAATACCATATTCGATTTCCAAAATTAATTTTGAAATCGATAAGCGGAAACAAGATAAGATCATACATACCTCCAGCCATAACTTAAACGAACAGAGTCGACACTCACAATTCACACGATAAATTTTCTGTTATAGATCTTCTAAGCTTTTCTCACTCACAACCCGATGGTGCAAATAAAATGAAGAGGAGCAAGCTTAGGGACCAAAACAGCAAGCATCACATCTAATTTATAGAACTCTACCCATCACAGAGTTCAATGGATGTGACCACATTATGGAATGTTACTAAATTCATGTGTTGAACTTAGACACTATATGAACCACATTCTGAAAATTATTTCTCTTAAAAACACTAAGGAATTCCAACGGTTATTGAAATTAATTTGAGAATTCCAAAGGGTATTGAAATTAATTTGGGAATACCAAAGGGTATTGAAATTAATTTGGGAATACCAAAGGGTATTGAAATTAAAATAGAGTTTTAATTAATTTGGGAATTCTAAAGAAATAAATTTAATTCCATCATTAACTAATTTGGGAATCTTAATGAAAAAATCCCAACAGGATTGACTCGCCAGAGTGTCTCTTCAAATTAACTTGTCGCTTTCCTAAGAGTCAAGACACGCTCCACATGCAATTCGCTTAATTCTCCCAGCCAGTGATTCTGAAGATTAACACACAGTTGAAGTAAGGATTAACGTTGAAGTGTTGACATATGTCGTAACTATCATTTTTTTTTATGGAGACTTCATAGACAGATTTCATACTATTTGGATTAATTTTTTTCCTATTTATGTATTTAGGGAGCGGCGATTCTCTCNGACTCGCCAGAGTGTCTCTTCAAATTAACTTGTCGCTTTCCTGAGAGTCAAGACACGCTCCACATGCAATTCGCTTAATTCTCCCAGCCAATGATTCTGAAGATTAACACACAGTTGAAGTAAGAATTAACGTTGAAGTGTTGACATATGTCGTAACTATCGTTTTTTTTTATGGAGACATCATAGACAGATTTCATACTATTTGGATTAATTTTTTTCCTATTTATGTATTTAGGGAGCGGCGATTCTCTCGCTCTCTAAGGTTCTCTTTCTTTTTCTCTATCCTCTTCCGGGTCATCTCTTTCATTCTTACGAAGAGGTTGGTGGGAGGAAATGAGTATCTATGTCTAAGGACTACACCGGCTCTCTTCTTCTAACCCTTTTTAAACATGCCTCCTCTCTTACGCAAAACAAAATGGAAAAAAAAAACTCAACAAATAAAGAATCAAATACAGTGCGACTTACGTGATTCAACACAAACTTCTCTACCTATACTGAGAGCGGTTATTCGGCTATCAACTTTAGGGTTGTCAGAACTGCTCGTTGTTCGCAAACAACTCGTGTTTGACTGTTAAGAAGCTCGTGTTCTGCTTGTTCGCTAAGCTAACTAACAAATATTTGTTACTAATATTTTTTTTTGACTCAAAATACTTTTTCGTTCGTGTTCGGCTCGTTTTGGCTCGAAATACTACTAATGAGTTATATATTTTTAAAAAATTTAANTGCTAAGCTAACTAACAAATATTTGTTACTAATATTTTTTTTTTACTCAAAATGCTTTTTCGTTCGTGTTCGGCTCGTTTTGGCTCGAAATACTACTAATGAGTTATATATTTTTAAAAAATTTAATTGACCACAAGGCTACAAAGATTTATAATCAATTAAAAGTATTAATTAAAAAAATATAATAAAAATTATTAAATTAAATTCAAATGATATTTTAAATCTTGCCCCAANTCCATCATTAACTAATTTGGGAATCTTAATGAAAAAATCCCAACAGGATTGACTCGCCAGAGTGTCTCTTCAAATTAACTTGTCGCTTTCCTAAGAGTCAAGACACGCTCCACATGCAATTCGCTTAATTCTCCCAGCCAGTGATTCTGAAGATTAACACACAGTTGAAGTAAGGATTAACGTTGAAGTGTTGACATATGTCGTAACTATCATTTTTTTTTATGGAGACTTCATAGACAGATTTCATACTATTTGGATTAATTTTTTTCCTATTTATGTATTTAGGGAGCGGCGATTCTCTCGCTCTCTAAGGTTCTCTTTCTTTCTCTTATCCTCTTCCGGGTCATCTCTTTCATTCTTACGAAGAGGTTGGTGGGAGGAAGTGGGTATCTATGTCTAAGGACTACACCGGCTCTCTTCTTCTAACCCTTTTTAAACATGCCTCCTCTCTTACGCAANCAAACACACTTCTTGAGCTTGAAATATAAACGAGACAAACACGGGCTAGCCAGGCCTCGCTCGTGTTCGGCTCGTTTACACCCCTAATCAACTTCATGTAATGAGCACGCAAGAGGCCTCCCACTCATTAAGCAAGTAAAACAATAAATTATTATAATTTTGACAAATTTTCAGCAGGAAATTAATCAAAGATTTTAGACATGCCGTAGAAAAATGAGGATCATATCCATTCAAATTTTGCATGTTGACCCTTCATCTTATTTTTATTATTATTTGGATTTCTTTTTTCTAATGATGGGTAAAACACTAATATGTAATTAAATTTTGGTACATCGCTAGATGGATAATTTTATAAAATTACAGAGAAATAACCCAATCAAATAACTCGTAAAAAACTTTTAAATCTGAAAAAGCAAAAAAAAAAAAAAACAAATTATCTTGAAGATATTATCAACTTTAACTATAGCAATTTTAAAATAATATTTTTTTAAAATAGGCTTTAAATATATTTTTTTATATAAGCATAAGGCCCAATCACACAAGTCATAATAATTTAGTGTTGAGGAATTAGGGCAAACTAAACGCAAGAATCGACACAAATCAAGAAGAAAACACCAAGATTTAAAAAGGTTTGACAATTTGCCTACTTCCAAGGGAGCAGAACGGCGGTTTCTTTAGATTTCACAAAAAAGAGTACAATCCCCTTTAAGGTTACAATTATATTATATATATAATTCTGACATACATTATGTGATTACAAAATTCTTTCTAAAAGCTTATGAGCAGAGACTGTGATTATGACATAGTATCTCATAAATAGATGTCATCGAGCATTATTGGGTGTCAAGAATGTGAACATAACATGATATCTCATCAATAGATCTCCGCTTGCAAGCTTTGCGACGCTCGCTCGCTTCACTCTGCTGGCTCACTCTGTTCTGCTCTAACATCTGTCATTTATCTGGTACATGAGTAATATCTAACATTTAGAATATGTTTGATTTGTTGAAAATGAAAAACAATATAAAAATTGTGTCGAATACTCTAATTGCAACGTACTTGAAATAATTTAGAATTTTTTGCTTTACTGGAAAATAAATAAATGACTTTAAATATTTTTTTGTTTAGATTGAAATAGATTTAAGAAAATACATTTCAAAAAAAAATATTATTTATTTTGGTGGCGGCGACGGTGGCAGACGACCAACAATGACAGTGGTGGAGGCTGACACCCGCTTGTGGTGGCAGCGAAAGGTTAGTTTCTTGTGGTGTCGACAGTGGTTGCATACTGATGACAGAAGCGGGGGCGATGGATGCTTGTGACAATGCTAGAGTTGACAGCTAATGTTGGCGGTGGCGGCAAGTGGCTGTCAGAGGCTATCAAGAGTGGTGAGCGATGACATATAAGCGATTAGCGGCAGTTGCAGTTAACGCTAGCGGTGGCAGTCGGCAAAATCGACTAACCGATAGTATTTTAATTTGTAAATAAAATTCATTCAAATTGAGTGAATTTTAAATTCAGCAAAAATGAACTAAGATATGAACTTTAAATTCTTTTACGTTTTATATTATCTTTATTTTTCATATTAAATTCATAATTTTCTGAATTCATTTAGAATAATTCTAGTGCGTGCCCGTTCATGCTAAACCCTGCATGCCTGTCAGAGCTATTCCCTAGGTGGACCGGATCGTATTAGGCCCAATTATCTGGCCCAAATTGTAACTGTAAGCTCCTAGTCGAAAAAATATTATCTCAGAAATACTGTTGCATCAGTACTCCAATAAAGAGATGCCACGTGGCACCCCTCATTGCCCCTCGTTCGAGTGCTGATGCTGAGGTAACCGGACCGCCTCCAGCCTTCTACGTGTCGCCCCTCCAATATGTCTTCCTCTTCCGCTCCGCCAACTCATCTCCTCATTCATCCAATTTCAAAGATCTGATCTCCGAATCCCGACGAACCCTACCTTGCAGCTCGCCGCAGCTCCACACCGCGCGCGGCCTTGTATGGGAGGTTGCTTTTCTTCAGCTGCGCGCAAAAGCGTTCCTTCAAACGCCGCTCCATCTCCTCCTCCTCCTCTAGCCCCAAATCCAGCCGTTCCTAACCAGCAGAAAGGCGTCGGCGCTGTTGCAACAATGGCGCTTCCGTATGCTCGCGTAGACGATAGCCTCCGAGCCCTCGCTGGACAAGCTGAGGGTTTCGGCCGCCACGCCATCGGCGGACTCCATGGATCGGTCTACTGCGTCACCACCTTGGCAGGTATTGCGTTCAAGCTTACAACACATTTAGGGTTCAAATCATTCTTTCTTGGGTTCTGTTTGGATTGAAGAAGAGTGAAGAAAATGAAATGGAGTCCTGAGAACCAATTTGTTAAATTCGCAGCATTGGAACATTTGATTTATGTTTTCCTTGATTCGAAGGGATTGGGAGAATAAAGATGCATTATGCCTCTCAATTTCATGTTTGGTGTCTGGTTCCATTGTAATTAGTAAGCAGTTGGATTGTTTGGGAATTTTAACGATATTTTTATGTTGATTATTCCCTGTTCAACTTCTGTCTAAAGCAATAATCTTTATCTCATTTTCATTTCTTCTAATAGCATCAAACCCAACAGATCCTTAGTCACCATCTTCTTCTTCCTTTGTTGCAGATGACGGCCACGGGTCCCTGCGTGAGGGATGTCGGAAAAAAGAGCCACTTTGGATCGTATTTGAAGTGTCGGGGACGATTCACTTGNAATTTATGTTTTCCTTGATTCGAAGGGATTGGGAGAATAAAGATGCATTTTGCCTCTCAATTTCATGTTAGGTGTCTGGTTCCATTGTAATTAGTAAGCAGTTGGATTCTTTGGGAATTTTAACGATATTTTTATGTTGACTATTCCCTGTTCAACTTCTGTCTAAAGCAATAATCTTTATCTCATTTTCATTTCTTCTAATAGCATCAAACCCAACAGATCCTTAGTCACCATCTTCTTCTTCCTTTGTTGCAGATGACGGCCACGGGTCCCTGCGTGAGGGATGTCGGAAAAAAGAGCCACTTTGGATCGTATTTGAAGTGTCGGGGACGATTCACTTGTCGTCTTACTTGAGGGTGTCGTCTTACAAGACCATTGATGGGCGGGGGCAGAGGGTTAAGCTTACAGGAAAGGGCTTGCAGCTGAAGGAATGCGAACATGTTATTGTGTGCAATATGGAGTTTGAAGGTGGTAGAGGTCATGATGTTGATGGGATTCAGATAAAGCCTAAGTCTAGACATATTTGGATTGATCGATGCAGCCTGCGTGATTATGATGATGGTTTGATTGATATCACACGAGAGAGCACTGACATCACTATCTCGAGGTGAAATGAGTTTTATTTATTTATTTTTTTTTTTTTGGGACTTTACATAAGTAGCACCCAATTCTAATGCATTTAAGTATCTCGCACCTAAACCTTCATTTTTACAGGTCAAAAACCAAATTCTTTCCAATCACATTAAAATAACAGCATTAATTACACTTCTCCACAGTAAAATCCACCTTTTCATACATATGGAGGATGTTTTCCATGTAAGTATGAAGGTTTTGGTGTGAGATATGTAAATGCATAAGAATTAGGTGTGTTTTTTCCTTCAAGTATTATAATCCTTGTGATTCATAATTTTTTATTGTTTTCTCTTTTGAGCAACTATTTTGACTTGAATAACATAATTCATAATTTATTCCATCATCAGCTCCTCTAAAAGAGGATGAGCTCATTGAGGTTAGCAACCTATCTTTAAGGAAGTGCATTTATTAGTGGACAAGTACATCTATGGGCTTCATATGTCAAGCTTCGAGTCTGGTCTGCCTTGGGGAGGGTACAATTATGTTTACTAATTGTTGGTGATGGTGAGTTGGCTGAGGTATTAAAAGTAAGGTGAGGTGATGTAGTAGATGGTCTTGCGGAGTTGGAGTGAGGCAAGTTAATGGTTGATAATCAAGGGTTGAAAGCTTTGTTTCTGGATTCTAAAGTGGAGCTAATTGTTTGGTGAAGAGGGAATGCTAGTTATGGGAACAAGAGTAAGAGTTTGTTTGTCTGATGGGATTGGGTTGGATTGCTTGGTTGTTTTTAGTTTGGTAAGGGTGTACTTGTTCATTTAAGACATCATGATGGAATATATATTCTTTGTTTGTTATATGGTTTGAGCACTCTTTGGAGCTGGAGGCATATCCATTGAAGACACATGCGGCTGAGTTGGAATTTAATTGGATGCAGAGTATGTTTGGAACCAAGCAAAATCAATGCAATCAAATTTGCATATGTGGGAGTAAGATGGAGAGATTAGGAAGCAAATGATATGGAGAGCGGTTGTTTGTGGTTGAAGAAGATAATCTGTTGATGAGAAATATTGTTTTAAAAGTGTGTTCAGATGTAGGGCTATCAAAACGGCTCCTTGTTCGTAAACAGCTTGTGCTCGACTCGTTAAGCGGCTTATGTTTGATTCGTTTGTTGAGCAAACGAGTCGAACATGAATAATCTTTTTGTGCTCGATATATAAACGGCCGGTGTTCGGCTCATTTTGGCTCAAAATAATTAGTACAAAGATTAATAATCAATTAAAATTATTAATTTAAAAAATAGAATACAAATATATTAATTTCTATTTAAATGAATTTTTTAATATAAATAATAAGCTATAAATCTTGCCTCCACGCTTAACATTCTATGGTTGCGTGACTAGGGTTATCGAAAAGCCTGGTTCAGCTCATTTACATCCCTACTCAGTAGATGTGATGAGGAAGAGATGCCTCTTAAGGAATGAACGACATCAGTCATGCGGACCTTTTTCCATTTTGCCACAAGATTCTATTAATGAGTGTTAGATCAAGCATATTGATGAAAAATATTGAGTTCGTTATTGTGGAGAGGAAGTTTAAACTGCAGTATTGACCACCGCCATCTTTTTGGAAGGTTTTGATTTTGTTATTTAAGCATTATTCAAGAATTTTTAAAATCATATAAAGAGAGCAGTAGTTTGCAATAACTCATAGAAACTCATTCGATGCTTTAGCTTTGTTAAGTCAGCCGTGACCGCAAACCAAACATTCCTCAGTGTATTTTTCTTTTTCTCTTTTTGATACTATCGAAAGGTTTTCATAATTAATTAAAGTAACTTCCTCTACCAAACATAAATAGCATGGGAGTCCCGTTTGACTCTTCATAAATTTCTTTATNTGCAGCTCCACACCACGCGCGGCCTTTTATGGGAGGTTGCTTTTCTTCAGCTGCGCGCAAAAGCGTTCCTTCAAACCCCGCTCCATCTCCTCCTCCTCTAGCCCCAAATCCAGCCGTTCCTAACCAGCAGGAAGGCGTCGGCGCTGGTGCAACAATGGCGCTTCCGTATGCTCGCGTAGACGATAGCCTCAGAGCCCTCGCCGGACAAGCTGAGGGTTTCGGCCGCCATGCCATCGGCGGACTCCATGGATCGGTGTACTGCGTCACCACCTTGGCAGGTATTATGTCCACGCTTACAACACAGTTAGGGTTCAATTCATTCTTTCTTGGATTCTGTTTGGATTGAAGAAGAGTGAAGAAAATGAAATAAAATCCCGAGAACCAATAAGTTAAATTTGCAGCATTGGAACATTTAATTTATGCTTTTCTTTATTCGAAGGGATTGGGAGAATGAGGATGCATTTTGCCTCTCAATTTCATGTTGGGTGTGTCGTTCCATTATAATTAGTAAGTAATTGGATTTTTCTGGGATTTTTAACGATATTTTTATGTTGATAATTTCCTGAAAGCAATAATCTTTTTTTCGTTTTCATTTCTTCTAATAGCATCAAACCCAACAGATCCTTAGTCACCATTTTCGTCTTCCTTTGTTGCAGATGACGGCCACGGCTCCCTGCGTGAGGGATGTCGGAAAAAAGAGCCACTTTGGATCGTATTTGAAGTGTCGGGGACGATTCACTTGTCGTCTTACTTGAGGGTGTCGTCTTACAAGACCATTGATGGGCGGGGGCAGAGGGTTAAGCTTACAGGAAAGGGCTTGCAGCTGAAGGAATGCGAACATGTTATTGTGTGCAATATGGAGTTTGAAGGTGGTAGAGGTCATGATGTTGATGGGATTCAGATAAAGCCTAAGTCTAGACATATTTGGATTGATCGATGCAGCCTGCGTGATTATGATGATGGTTTGATTGATATCACACGAGAGAGCACTGACATCACTATCTCGAGGTGAAATGAGTTTTTTGTTTTTTTTTTTTTGAGGCTTTACATAAGTAGCACCCAATTCTTATGCATTTATGTATCTCACACCTAAACCTTAAACCTTAATTTTTACCGGCCAAACACCCAATTCTTATGCATTTACTTATCTCGCACCTAAACCTTAATTTTTACATGTCAAACACCCAATTCTTTTCAATGGGAACAAGAGTAAGAGGTTGTTGGTGTGATGGGATTGGGTTGGATTGCTTAGTTGTTTTGAGTTTGGTAAGGGTGTACTTGTTCATTAAAGACATCATGATGGAATATATATGCTTTGTTTGTTATATGATTTAAGCACTTATAGCCTTTGGAGCTGGATGCATATCCATTGAATACACAAGTGGCTGAATTGGAATTTAATTGGATGCAGAGTATGTTTGGAACCAATCAAAATCTATGCAATCAAATGTGTATATGTGGGAGTAAGATGGAGAGATTAGGAAGCAAATGATATGGTGGGTGATTGTTTGTGGTTGAGGAAAGTTAAGCTTTTGATGAGAAAGCTTGCTTTAATAATTGTGTTCTATAGGAGGGTTATCAAACGTTGTTTGCAAACAAAATGTGCTCGACTCATTAAGTGGCTCATGCTTGGTTCGTTTGTTGAGCAAACGAGCCAAATATGAATAATTTTTTTGCGCTCGATATATAAATGAGCTGGTTTGGCTCCAAATAATTAGTACGAAGATTTTTAATTAATTAAAATTATTAATTTAAAAATATAATAAAAATATATTTCATCCAATTTAAATGATTTTTTAATATAAACAATAAGATTTAAACCTTACCTCCACGCTTAACATTCTATGGTTCTTGACTTGGGCTATTGAAATGACTCGTTGTTCATAAACAACTCGTGTTCGGCTCCCTAAGCAAACGAGTTGAACACGAACAATTTTTTGGGCCTGATATATAAACAAAAAGAGTGACATTTTTTAATGAACTGAACAAGAGTCGAGCCTGAGTTCACGCAGTCTGGCTTGGCTCGTTAACACCCCTAGTCAGTAGACTTGATGAGGAAGAGATGCCTCTAAAGAATGAACGACCTCATTATGCAGAGGTTTTTCCATTTTGCCGCAAGATTCTATTAAGGAGTGTAAGATCAAGTATATTGATGAAAAATATTGAGTTCATTAGTGTTGAGAGGAAGTATAAATTACAGTATTGACCACCACCATCTTCTTGGAAGGTTTTGATTTTTGTTGTTTAAGCATTATTCAATAAAATTTTTAAATTATAGAAAGATAGCAGTGGTTTGCAATAACTCGTAGAGCCTCATTCGATGCTTTAGCTTTGTTAAGTCAGCCTTGTGCACAAACCTAACATTGCTCAGTGTTTCTTTCTTTTTTTCTTTTTGATACTGTCAAAAGATTTTCATAATCAATCAAAGTAACTTCCTCTACCAAACATAAATAGCATGGGATTCCCGTTTGATTCTGCATAAATTTCTTTATTTAATTCAAACTCTTCATGACCTATTGAGTTTGTCTTTGCACAGATGCCACTTTGCACTGCATGATAAAACAATGCTTATTGGGGCTGATAGCAGCAATATTACTGATAGATGTATCCGGGTGACAATACATCACTGTTTTTTTGATGGAACAAGGCAGAGGCACCCTCGTGTTAGATTTGGGAGAGTTCACTTCTACAATAATTATACCAGAAATTGGGGTATATATGCAGTATGCGCTAGTGTGGAAGCACAGGTTTATCTGAATCATTTTAAGTTTTTTTTTTTTTTTGCCTTTTTGCGGGACATTTACATAATGCTTATGTACTTATATATCTCACACCTAACTTTCATATTTACACACTTGGCATTCAAATATTTAATATAACATTAAAAATGACGCTATAGTCACTTTTAAATGTGAAGTATACTTTTTCATGCATAAGTTTAAAACACTATGTATTTAAATATGGAAGTTTAGCTGTGAGATATGTAAAGACATTAAAGTTGTGTGCTGCATATGTAAATTTATCTTTTTTTTAAAAAAAATTTTGCAAACAATTATTTTTCAGGTTCTCTCTCAGTGCAATATATATGAAGCTGGAGAGAAGAAGACTGTATTTAAATACATGCCTGAGAAGGTACCTCTCATTCTCCTTCATTTAAACTTCCAGATTGTGATTTTACAGCAGCTAAGTGAACTTATTATGGTGCACACTGTTTTTATTTTTTTGTGTGCCATTACGTTGTATGTTCATTGATTTTTGAAATATTTTGAAAGAAAAATAGAAATCTGCAATGACTATTTTTTATTCCCATCAAATTGTTAGTTGTCTATCTCCTCCCAGAATCTTTATATGAAAGATGGAAAAACAGAGGAATTATTATAATTTATATTGGGTCATAATATGAAGAAATTCTTAAATATTTTTAACTGTGCAAAGATGTCGAGGTGGCCTGAGATGTGAGAGCATTTATGTAACTGTACTTAAATAACTCATCTGACATCTTAGGGGTTGTTTGGGATTACTTCTATTTTCATTTTTTATTTTTTATTTTCCGTGAAAGGGTTGGTGTTGCAGCGGTGGCAGACAAGAGTGGAGAGTCATCTTAGCTGTTGTGGTCACATTAAACAATCAACCATTTGATGATCCAGTTAGGAGAGTAGATATTATAGATTTGGCTTGTGTTAAGAAAAACCTGGGCATATTATATAAAAAATGATATTAATTTATTTTGAATTAAATGAAAATATGACACTCAATAGAACACAATGGAGAAAAAAGATTCCTTTAGCCGACCCCACTTAGTAGGATAAAGGTCTACTGTTGCTGTTGTTATTATTTTTGTTTGTATTTTTTATTGTTTATGTTTAGGGTTTTAGGTGATCTCAAACAACCTCTTGATTATTTTTTTAACATTTTTTTATTTTTTGTTTCGAAAAACAAATAAAAATGTTTTTGAAAACACTTACAATAACATTTAGATTTTTTAAGTGTTATAAATGACAATCATATTGTAATCAAACATATTAAACATGTTTTGTTTGTTTTGTTTCAAATCAAAACATAAACAAAACAAGATAATGGCCCTGGCTTTTTAGCGTCTACCATTTGCAGATTTTTGATTTTGATTAGGCGAAATCATTTCAGGGAAAATGTGTAAAAAAGAAGACGAAGATGGTAGTGTGTTTGGATAATTAAAATAAAGTTTGATTATATTATATTTGATTTTAATGAATATGAAATTTTTAATAATCAATCAATAATTTTGTAGTATAATACGATGTATTGGTTTCGCTGGCTTAGCTTAATGTTTTATTGAACAAACTTGAACATTGTCATGTTTGTTTATTTATGTTTCTCATTTTAAGTTCCTGTTCCTGTATATTCTAAGTAGGATATAGTAATTAAAAAAGATAATATATCCATGTATTTTTAATTTACTTTTAAATTTTTATCAACATTTTCTATATAGTCAATACAACACGTACATTCCATGTATTTTATGGAACTGTAGTTGCTACTGATGTTATTGGATATTACATTACATGTTATAGATGCCACAAAATTCTTATGTATTTACATATCTACCACCTAAACTTTAACATTTTAACATTTACTTGTATAACCCCTAAATATTTATCTTAGAACTCTGAAGTGCCGCATAAATAAATAATAAACTTTTAGACGTTAAGTATGCAAACAAATAAGAATCTTTTAGCACATGCATAAATTCCCCATTATCAAACTGTAGGTGTTTGATATGTAAATACATCAAAAAAATCTGTCATACATATGTAATTTCCTTTTGTTGTCTTCTCCCTGCAGGCTGCTGATAAAGAGGAGGTGAGGGCAGGCTGGATAAGATCAGAAGGAGATCTGTTTTTGAATGGTTCCCAGCCTTGTCTTCTGGAGGGTGTTGGTGTTGAGTCAGTTTTCAAGGCGGATGAGCACTATCCAACATGGACAATGGAGCCAGCATCTGTGGCACTCAAGGAAGTTCTTCAATTATGTGCAGGTTGGCAATCTGTCCCAAGGCCACAATTCACTTGAAACCAGCTTTTACATGATTGCCCTCCTCCCATTTTCTTTGTATTTACGGATCTAATGCCTAAACTTCAATTTTTTATGTATTCATGTCACCTTACCTATGCATAAAAATATGTGTTTCACTTTTAAAAGGTTATGGGGAGTATTTTTGATGTTATATATAAGATTTGGGTGGTATAAATGTAAAAAGAATAAAATTTATTTGTTAGATTTCTAAATACATGGAAATTAGTGGATATGCATGTAAATGCCTCTTTTATGTAAAAGCCAAGTTCTCTGTAATTTGTCAGCTTGAGGAATGTTTTCTGCTAGGCTGCTTTTTATTACATGCGTGTGTATGTATGTTAATAAAGTATTGGTTTTTAAGTGGCATTTACATGCATGTTTCGCCATTCTTATGTGTTTACATATCCAACCCCTAACTTTCCATATTCACATATGTAGAACTCTCATTTTTAATATCACTACCACTATCTATTTAAAAGTGAAATACATGCTCTTTTGCATAGGTTTATGGCATCAAATTGTTGGTGTTAGATATATAAATATATAGGAATTGCCTGGTATGTATGTAAATTTTCTTATTTTTTAATTTATGGGTTTGTTTGATTGGATGATGCATCTTAACAATTTGATATTTACATTTAAATTCTGTAGTTGTTTATCAGAACACTATACAAACTAAATAAGACCCTTTTCAGTGTATCTGAGAGGATTTATGGACCGGGTCAGAAGAGGATTATGCATTTAAATGAGATAATTACATAGGTTGATTAGATATTTGAAGAGGCAAGGTTAGTTATGTAAATCCAGAAAAAAAAATTGTGGTATGTATGGCACTTTCCATTCACTTTAGCCAGATGTAGATATGCAAATACATAAGTTGTGTTGGTTGTATGTAAATGCCCCAAAAATGAATGTATAGCATGATTGAAATACTATTGCAGTCAATCATAGTTTGAGATGAAAACTAGAACACAAATTATTTGTCTCCAATTTTTCATTAATCTCTATAAACATTTTTTATGAAGCTGTAAACCAAGAGTGTTGGGGTCAATCCTTGCTAGGCCAGGCCAGTAAATCATATCAAGCCATGAAGCTGAGCTAAATTAAACAATCTCCATCTCTATTTTTTTATGTCGGGTTCTGCCGCGATTGTTCAAGAAGTTCGAGCTGCTCGGTGATTCAGACTGAGTTTACTCTGAAACACGTGAGAGGAGAAAATATTACGTCTGTTGTCTGGATAATAGCGTTGATTGTACGCGTAATATTATTTTAGTGAGAGAGAAGAAAAGAAACTTAATTTTTACACGTATAAGAAATAGGGAGATTTCTACACGTATCATATAATTTTTATATATTTACATATTTGAGAATTAAATTTTATAAATGTATAACACCGAAATCTTTTAATACCAAAAAATATCATTAATATTAATTTTTAAAATAGAATATATAATTAATATTAGTNTGCTGATTGTACGCGTAATATTATTTTAGTGAGAGAGAAGGAAAGAAACTTAAAGGAAAGAAACTTAATTTTTACACGTATAAGAAATAGGGAGATTTCTACACGTATCATATAATTTTTATATATTTACATATTTGAGAATTAAATTTTATAAATGTATAACACCGAAATCTTTTAATACCAAAAAATATCATTAATATTAATTTTTAAAATAGAATATATAATTAATATTAGTCGGTGATTATATGGTATTTCATGTGATTGTATATTTAGGTTATTAAGATACAAACCATTCAAAATATGAATATAACATTTTAATCATAACAGTTTTAAATATAGTATTTTAATCAACATTTTCATTATAACGGTCATCTCTTACTGACTAGTGAAAGTTTTGAGTGAAAATTTTAAATAATTAAAATATTATATTTAATATTTTAGATGATTGATTTGTAAAATTTATTTAATATTTTAAAAAAAATCTTTTTAAGAGCTTGCTAATTTAAACATACTAACTGTTGAAAATTTTCATTATCTATTATAATCATAATAAAAAAAATAAAAAAAAACTAAAAATGACTTGTTTGANGATATTATATTTAATATTTTAGAGGATTGATTTGTAAAATTTATTTAATATTTAAAAAAAAATCTTTTTAAGAGCTTGCTAATTTAAACATACTAAATGTTGAAAATTTTCATTATCTATTATAATCATAATAAAAAAAATAAAAAAAAACTAAAAATGACTTGTTTGACTCGTTAAGTAGTACGTGTTCGAATTGTCTATTAAGCAAATGAGTCGAACACAAACAATATTTTTACGCTCAATATAAATGTGTCGAACACAAACAAAATTTTGTTCGGTCAAGTTCGACTCAAAATAATGTATATATATCCAAACAACTCATTTTCAGCTCGCTAAGCAAAAGAGTCGAACATAAACAAATTTTTTGAGCTAGATATATAAACGTGCCACACACAAATAGTAAAATTTTTTAAGGAAAATTACATAGGCAGCGTACAACTCCTATGGATTTACCGATCTCATGCCTAAAGTTTTATTTTTAGACATATGACACTTCACTTATGGATTGCGAAGATGAATGTGACTATTAAAATATAATAAAGACTACTATTTTTTATATAGTGTTTGTAAAGATAAAAATTTTAGGGGGGCATTTGGGTGCATGAAGGATTTAGTAAATTTGAATTTATTAAATTCATATTCTTATTGTATATATTAAATCCTATTTTAAATCATAAATTTCATGAAATTTATGTTATTTATTTGCTTGTTCGTTTATTCGTTTATTTTTGGTTTAGCCAGATTTAATAAATCCAGACTATTAACAGGGCGCTTCAATACAAAATAACCCTTTAGTGTTAGATTGGTAAATTTAGAAGAGTTGAGGGTTATAGATGTAAATGCTCTCTGTTTTTTTTAAAGAGCCGAATAAGGGCCGAACCTGCGCGGCAGAGATCAATTAGGTTTTGCGAGCCCGTATATAAATTTCGCTTCGCCTCCATTTTCTAGGGTTTTTGCGATACGCTCGAGTGTCGTCCGCAGCAACTGAGAAGAAGAGATGGGTACATGTCTTCTTTTTCTTCTGACATATTTTCCAATATTTTACGACGATTTAATCCTGAAGCAAGTCTTCTGGTTTTTTTTGCAGCAAGGATTAAGGTTCACGAACTTCGACAGAAGTCTAAGACNCCATATTCTTATTGTATATATTAAATCCTATTTTAAATCATAAATTTTTTTTCATGAAATTTATGTTATTTATTTGATTGTTCGTTTATTCGTTTATTTTTTGTTCAGCCAGATTTAATAAATCCAGACTATTAACAGGGAGCTTCAATACCAAATAACCCTTTAGTGTGAGATTGGTAAATTTAGAAGAGTTGAGGGTTATATATGTAAATGCTCTCTATTTTTTTTAAAGAGCCGAATAAGGGCCGAACTTGCGCGGCAGAGATCAATTAGGTTTTGCGAGCCCGTATATAAATTTCGCTTCGCCTCCATTTTCTAGGGTTTTTGCGATACGCTCGAGTGTCGTCCGCAGCAACAGAGAAGAAGAGATGGGTACATGTCTTCGTTTTCTTCTAACATATTTTTCAATTTCTTACGAAGATTTAGTCCTGAAGCAAGTCTTCTGGTTTTTTTTGCAGCAAGGATTAAGGTTCACGAACTTCGACAGAAGTCTAAGACGGAGCTCCTGAATCAACTGAATGACCTCAAAGCGGAGCTCGCTCTTCTTCGAGTCGCCAAGGTGACTGGAGGAGCCCCCAACAAGCTTTCCAAGATGTAATTTTTTTTCTCTCACACACGTCGTTTCTCTCTTTGTGCTTCTCGCACATCTCCTGATGGTTATGTTTTGCAGCAAGGTGGTGAGGCTCTCGATTGCGCAGGTGCTGACTGTGATATCCCAGAAGCAGAAGGCGGCGCTTAGAGAGGCTTACAAGAAGAAGAAGTTTCTCCCGCTTGATCTCCGACCTAAGAAGACCCGCGCGATAAGGCGTAAACTCACCAAGCGTCAGGTCGGCTTCATCTGGCTGTTTTTTTTTTACGTTTTCTTTAAGCGTGGTGTTTTTTGTTTTGTGCTTCAAAATTGTATAGATCTCTTTTTTTTCAAGATTATTGTTATACCCATGAAATTATGCGGCTATAATCTGCAATGAAATTATGTAATAGTGGTGCGGTCGTCTCTTAGATTTTAAGTCATATGCCAGGTATTAGGCTAGGGCTTCATGATTCGTGGTTGTGCAAAGTATGCAATTTTGGCAACAGCTTTAAGTTGGATTTGCTGTGAAAACTTTGTACAAGAGAGCGGTATGTGGGATCTTTAAATTTAAGGTATTGAGTAATAAAGTTGTGCACAACAGTCTGTGTAGACATGCAAATTAAGGGTCTGTTTGGCGCAACTGTGGATTATTTATAATATGCTGATAAACGGATTATTCTGATAATCTGATAATCTGTAGATTATCAGAATAATCTGGTTTGCTGTTTGGGTCAGCTTATTCAGACTAGCTTATTGGTGGTTAAATGACATTACTGTCTCTGTGTGATAAAACTGTTTGTGACAGCTTATTTAAAATAACTTATTCGGAGAAAAGAAACATATGTTGCAGAAACATACGATAATGACAGACAAATTCTAAAAGATATCATACAGTTCTCACATCTTAACGAGTACCAGTAGAACTAAAAAAGTACAAATACAAGTACAACAACAAAGAGAAATATTAAAATATTTAACTTCAGATTCTGGCTACGACGGTCTTCAACTGCACAGTCAGCCTGAGAAAACATCGGATTCACATGACTGCTGGCATAATTACTGGCGTGTAATTTGTGGGACTATCAGCTCACCTGAAGAAATCTCAACAAGCTGAAACACCTCTGGCACAACCATAGAACTGCCTCCCAAAGCTATGCTCCTTACGTGACGTCAGCAACGGAGACGGTAGTCAACAATAACACAAAATCTCTTTGTCCGTACCTGATATCCTGGAAGTCATGTTTGTTTAACTGCGAAAGTAACAAAAGAATCAATGTTTGTTTAAGATATTTTAAAAGTAACCAAAATTAGATACATATGAATATCAACCTATAACCTTATTAAAGTAAAACTTGGTAGATCAAAATCCACAAATAGCATCTGTGATAGACTCCCTTAAAGTAATCATATCTGCCAAACCTTCACCTTCCTGATTTCCAAACTCATTAGAGTCTACATCATCCTCAGGTAATGAACTCCCACCCACAATTTCAGGAGTTTGATTGAAGACATTCAGTTCGTTGTTGTCAGCCATACTAAAATCTGTATGTGATAGTGAGGCATGTCTTCAGATGAAGTTATGTAGTGCCATTGTTGCAACCACAATATGCACCTGCTTTTGGAAAGGATACGACGACATATCGCGTAGGATGACCCATTTCTTCTTCCAAACCCCAAATGTTCTTTTAATTACTCCGCGTAAAGATGAGTGACGTTTATTAAACATTTCTTTTCTGTCACGGATGGTGTCACTCGTTCTCTCAAAATCAGGAAGATGATATTTTGTGTCAGGATAAGGCTTCAAGTATCCTCTTTGCATAGGATACCCGACATTAACCAGATAGTATTTTCCTAAATAGAAAAACACTGTTAAGTAAAAAGATTACATGCTCAATTAACAAATTACAAATCAACACTAACCTGATGGGGGGTGAGGAAAACATTGCGATCTATTCCTAGTGGCANGGAACTTTACATAAGTAGCACCCAATTCTACTGCATTTAAGTATCTCGCACCTAAACCTTCATTTTTACAGGTCAAGAACCAAATTCTTTCCAATCACATTAAAATAACGGCATTAATTACACTTCTCCATAGTAAAATCCACCTTTTCATACATATGGAGGATGTTTTCCGTGTAAGTATGAAGGTTTTGGTGTGAGATATGTAAATGCATAAGAATTGGGTGTGTTTTTTTCCTTTAAGTATTATAATCCTTGTGATTCATAATTTTTTATTGTTCTCTCTTTTGAGCAATTATTTTGACTTGATTAACATAATTCATAATTTATTCCATCATCAGCTCCTCTAAAAGAGGATGAGCTCATTGAGGTTACCAGCCTATCTTTAAGGAAGTGCATTTATTAGTGGACAAGTACATTTATGGGCTTTGTATGTCAAGCTTCGAGTCTGGTCTGCCTTGGGGATGGTACAATTATGTTTACTAATTGTTGGTGATGGTGAGTTGGCTGAGATATTAAAAGTAAGGTGAGGTGATGTAGTAGATGGTCTTGCGGAGTTGGAGTGAGGAAAGTTAATGGTTGATAATCAAGGGTTGAAAGCTTTGTTTCTGGATTCTAAAGTGGAGCTAATTGTTTGGTGAAGAGGGAATGCTAGTTATGGGAACAAGAGTAAGAGGTTGTTTGTCTGATGGGATTGTGTTGGATTGCTTGGTTGTTTTTAGTTTGGTAAGGGTGTACTTTGTTGTGATATATTTGAAATTTAAAATGATCGACGACGAAGCGAATAAAATAGCACGAGAAAATTCACACCAAAAGAACACAGATTTACGTGGTTCGGCAAATTGCCTACATCCACGGAGTTGCAAAGGATTTTACTAATTGAGGAATTTACACCGCCTGATCACGTCGACAATTACAAGGAATAAATTTCTTATTTCCTCTCTCTATATTCGAGAGTCACAATAGAACACAAGTGCAAAGAAAGGAAACACCGCAAGCAACAATTCCTTCTTACTATATTCACCTCAAGCAAAAAACTCCTTCCTATCTTCAACACAAGCAAGAATTTCTTCTTTCCTTTCTGTAAGCCTCAAGAGGAAGAATCAAAGGAGAAATCTCCTCTCTGTTTCTGTTTCGCGAACTAAGGAATGGAAGCCTTCTTCAGCAGATTTCGCGAATCTGGAGAGACGGAGACTGGTAAGCATCGCGAGCGAGAAGCCTTTTTTATCGTGAACAAGAAGCTTCAGGACAAAGGAGGCGGCGTTTCGCGAATTGGAGGCGGGAACGGTTCGCGTTGGGAAATGTCGCGACGATTCGCATCCTGTCGCGATCGAGCGGGAGGCGAGAATTGGCGTCGATTCGCGAAACATGAGGAGGCGAGAGCATGAGTTGGTGAAATCGGTCTCCAGCTTTATCAATCTCCCACTTGGAGACCGATACACAGACTACAACGTCTTCTTTTTCGAACTGATATTCTCCACTAGCGGTGTCGTCTTTTTCTTTAAACAAGAATCCTCTACTGGTGGCGTCATCCTTCAAACATGAATCCTCCACCTCTGCAACTCAAAACCCATGTCTTCCAGTTAGAAGACCAACTGAAGCTGCGCACAACTTCAGTTTCTCCAGAATAACACTTTTTGTCAACATATCAGCAAGGTTCTGGCTTCTACAAATTTTCTCAAGCATGAACTGTCTGTCATCCAACAATGATCGTTTGAAGTGATGTCTGATCTGAACGTGCTTTGTCCTGGTCTGAAATGTTGGATTCCTGGCAAGGAATATAGCGCTCTGACTGTCACTGTAGAGAATGCTCTTTTGATCATTCTTGATAATCAAGGGTAGAGAAGCTCTGTAGTCATATCATCTCCTTTGCAGCCTCTGACACTGTTATGTACTCAGCTTCTGTAGCAGACAACGAAACTGTCTTCTGCAGATTAGAGCCCCATGATACTGCAGTGCCACCAATAGTGTAAATATAACCTGTAGTACTTCTTCTACTATCAATATCTCCAGTTAGATCAGCATCAACATAGCCCTGTACCTCTGAACTCTTTTCTGAGAAACACAAACAAGTTTCTGCAGAGCCTCTTAGGTACCTTAAGATCCACTTCACTCCTTCTCAATGTTCCTTTTTAGGATTACTAATGTATCTGCTAACGACTCACACTGCATGGGCAATATCAGATCTGATGCAAACCATAACATACATAAGTGAATCAATAGCTAAAGCATAAGAAACCTTACTCATGTAATCTCGTTCCTCCTCTGACTTGGGTGACTGATTCTTGCTGAGTTTCAAGTGACTTCCCAAGGGTGTGCCAACTGGTTTGGCCTTATCCATATAAAACCTGCTAAGTACATTTTTTTATATACTCAGCCTGAGAGAGTCTCAACATGTCTCTGACTCTATCTCTGACAATTCTCATACCAAGGATTTGCTTTGCAGCTCCCAAATCCTTCATTGCAAAGTGCTCTGACATCTGCTCCTTCAGATTATGGATCTCCTCAATACTAGCACCTGCAATAAGCATATCATCCACATACAACAATAGAATGATATAAGAATTGTCAAAATACCTGACATAGCAACAGTGATCTGCCTGACATCTGTTGTACCCTGCACTGTGCATGAAATTATCAAATTTCTTATACCACTAACTAGGAGCTTGCTTCAGGTCATACAAACTCTTCTTTAATCTGCAAACTGACTCTTGCTTTCCTTGTACCACGAACTCTTCAAGTTGGTGCATGTAGATGTCTTCTTCAAGATCCCCATGAAGAGAAGCTGTCTTCACATCTAACTGCTCAAGGAAGAGATCTTCAGTAGCCACTATAGACAGTAACATTCTAATGATTGTAAGCTTCACCACAGGAGAGAAAATCTCGGAATAAATAATACCGTGCTTCTGCTAAAAATCCTTTACAACAAGTCTAGCCTTGTACCTTTTACTGTCATCATGTTCAGTCTTCACCTAGTACACCCACTTGTTGTGTAATGTCTTCTTCCCAGTTGGAAGATCTGCTAACTCCCAGATTTGATTTTCAAACAGAGAATTCATCTCCTCCTTCATGGCTAGCTCCCACTTATTCGAATTTTCATCTTTCAAAATTTCTTCATAACTCTGAGGTTCTCCATAATCTGTCAGCATAATGTAGTTCAAAGTTGGAGAATAACGCTGTGGAGAACGTTTGGCCCTTTCTGACCTGTGAACTGCAACTGTAGGGGTAGACTACTCTGAAACTGACTGTGGAACAATAGGAGTGGATGCCCCCGGATCCACACTCCTCGTCACATGCATCTCTGTCATGCACTGTTACCTCTGATAAATCATCAAACTTTACTAACTCAGATTCCTTCAGTATTGTTTCAGAAATTGTACTGGACTTGTCCTTGTACATAACATTCTCATTGAAAACCACGTTCTTGCTCCTTATGATCTTTCGACTCTGATCATCCCAAAAACGATATCGAAATGCCTCATCTCCATAGCCAATGAAATAACACTTCCTTGACTTAGCCTCAAGCTTATTACGAGCATCAGGATTAATGAGAATATAAGAACGACCACCAAAAGTCTTAAGGTGAGAAAATTTTACCTCTTTCTCACTCCAGACTTTTTCAGGTTATTCACAGTTTAATGGAACATATGACCCCCTATTGATCAAATAAACAACAGTACTAACCGCTTCTGCCCAGAAAGTAGGTGGTAGTCCGGCGTGCAAGCTCATGCTTCTAGCCCGCTCATTAATGGTCCTGTTCATGCGCTCTGCAACACCATTTTGCTGTGGTGTTCCTGGAGTGGTCTTCTCCATTCTGATTCCTTGAGCTGCACAATTTTCCCTTCACCATCAATGCTCTCACCACCATTATCAAACCTCCAACATTTCAGCTTTAAGCATGTCTCTGTCTCAACCATAGCCTTCCAAGTCTTGAACACACTGAATACATCAGATTTATACTTCAAGAAGTAAACTCATATCTTTCTGTTGTGATCGCCAATGAATGTGATGTAGTAACGAGAGCCTCCAAGAGATGCCATCGGAGAAGGTCTCCACACATCTGTGTGTACAAGATCCAGTTTTTCTGCCTTTGGCGTTCTGTCATCTTTCAAGAAACTGACATTTCTTTGCTTCCCCATAATGCAACTCTCGCACATGATGAAATCAACTGACTTCAGTTCTGGTAGCTTGCCTCTGGACTGAAGTTCCTTCATATCTCTTTGACTTATGTGGCCAAGTCTGTAATGACACAACTCTGCTGTGCTCTCTGCAACAGTAGTATCAACACTGTTAATTAAACCAGTAGTCATATACAATGTACCTGTTTTTCTACCACGAGTCAGTACTAATGCTTCTTTAGTAATCTTCCAGGTACTATCTGAGAAGACTACTGAATGTCCACATTCATCAAGCTGCTCAATAGAAATGAGGTTCTTCTTCAGTTCAAGAATGTGTCTGACCTTTTGAAGAGTCCACTTGTTTTTATTTGAAAGTGCAATGTCAATATCTTTCATTCCTATCACATACAGAGCTTCTCTAACTGCCAGATATACTTTTTCAAAGTCACCTGCAACATAATTCCGCATCAATTTCCGATGGAAAGTTGTATGGAACGAACCTCCCGAATCCAGTATCTAGTCATCAACAAGACTATAAACTGCCAGTAGTAGTGCACATGTGATTCTTCAGTTACCACATTCACACTGTCAATCTCCTTCTTCTTAAGATTCATGCAGTTCCTCCTTATGTGGCCAGTTTTGCCACAATTCCAGCAAGTTACTTGTTTATCAGGTCTTGACTTGCTCCTACTTCTGTTCTTTGATTTTAATATTCCCTTGTTTGAGTTTATGTCAAGTGATCTCCCTTTGAAATCAACATTTAGTGCCGAACTCGAACCTGAGATCTCAAATTTCAGTTTAGATTTATCTGTAGAATTACTGATAGTTATCCTCATAGCTTCTCAGCTATTTGATAATGAAGCCAACAAGATCAGTGCACATATCTCATCATCAAATTCAATTTCCACAGACGATAATTGATTTGTGATGGTATTGAAATCATTCAGGTGTTGTACACCAGACGTACCTTCCGTCATCTTCAAATTGAATAACTTTTTAATCAAATATGCATTGTTATTCGCTGATGGCTTTTCATGCATACCTGACAGGGCTGTCATAAGATCTACAGTCGTCCTCTCATTGACGACGTCGTGTGCAACGTACCTCGATTGGGTCAATCGAATAACCCCCAGAACCTATCGATCCAACAGATTCCATTTAGTCTCATCCATTCTTTCAGATCTTTTCTCCAATAACGGAAGATGAAGTTTCTTCCCATAGAGGTAGTCCTCTATCTGTATCTTCCAATAACCAAAATCTGTGCCATCGAACTTCTTGATCCCTGAAATATTCACTTCGTCTGTAGCCATTAGCTTTGATACCGGTTGTTGTGATATATTTGAAATTTAAAACGATCGACGACGAAGCGAATAAAATAGCACGAAAAAATTCACACCAAAAGAACACATATATTTACGTGGTTCGGCAAATTGCCTACATCCACAGAGTTGCAGAGAATTTTACTAATTGAGGAATTTACACCGCCTGATCACGTCGACAATTAAGGAAGAAATTTCTTATTTCCTCTCTCTATATTCGAGAGTCACAATAGAAGACAAGTGCAAGGAAAGGAAACTCTGCAAGCAACAATTCCTTCTTACTATATTCACCTCAAGCCAAAAAACTCTTTCCTATCTTCAACACAAGCAAAAACTTCTTTCTTTTCTGTAAGCCTCAAGAGGAAGAATCAAACGAGAAATCTCATTTTTGTTTCTGTTTCGCGAACTAAGGAACGAAAGCCTTCTTCAGCGGATTTCGCAAATCTGGAGAGACGGAGACCGGTAAGCATCGCGAGCGAGAAGCCTTTTTTATCGTGAACAGGAAGCTTCAGGACAAAGGAGGTGACATTTCGCGAAATGGAAGCGGGAACGGTTCGCGTTGGGAGATGTCGCGACGATTTGCGTCTTGTCGCGATCGAGCGGGAGGTGGGAGTTAGCGTCGATTCGCGAAACATGAGGAGGCGGGAGCATGAGTTGGCGAAATCGGTCTCCAGCTTTAACAAACTTGTTCATTTAAGACATCATGATGGAATTTATATTCTTTGTTTGTTATATGATTTGAGCACTTATATCCTTTGGAGCTGGAGGCATATCCATTGAATGCACATGCGGCTGAGTTGGAATTTAATTGGATGTAGAGTATGTTTGGAACCAAGCAAAAT
The DNA here is from genome assembly GCA_002079205.1 of Phalaenopsis hybrid cultivar. Classification (NCBI taxonomy): domain Eukaryota; kingdom Viridiplantae; phylum Streptophyta; class Magnoliopsida; order Asparagales; family Orchidaceae; genus Phalaenopsis; species Phalaenopsis hybrid cultivar. The sequence continues at coordinate 247,083 of JXCR01147662.1, forward strand.
CGATGCAATCAAATTTGCATATGTTGGAGTAAGATGGAGAGATTAGGAAGCAAATGATATGGAGAGCGATTGTTTGTGGTTGAGGAAGATAATCTGTTGATGAGAAATATTGTTTTAAAAGTGTGTTCAGATGTAGGGCTATCAAAACGGCTCCTTGTTCGTATACTGGTTGTGCTCGACTCGTTAAGTAGCTTATGTTTGATTCGTTTGTTGAGCAAACGAGTCGAACATGAATAATCTTTTTGCGCTCGATATATAAACGGCAGGTGTTCGTTTCATTTTTGGCTCAAAATAATTAGTACAAAGATTTATAATCAATTAAAATTATTAATTTAAAAATAGAACACAAATATATGAATTTCTATTTAAATGAATTTTTTAATATAAATAATAAGCTATAAATCTTGCCTCCACGCTTAACATTCTATGGCTGCGTAACTAGGGTTATCGAAAAGCCTGGTTCAGCTCATTTACACCCCTACTCAGTAGATGTGATGAGGAAGAGATGCCTCTAAGGAATGAACGGCATAAGTCATGCGGACCTTTTTCCATTTTGCCACAAGATTCTATCAAGGAGTGTTAGATCAAGCATATTGATGAAAAATATTGAGTTCGTTAGTGTTGAGAGGAAGTTTAAACTGCAGTATTGACCACCGCCATCTTTTTGGAAGGTTTTGATTTTGTTATTTAAGCATTATTCAAGAAATTTTTTAAATCATAACAAGAGAGCAGTGGTTTGCAATAACTCGTAGAAACTCATTCGATGCTTTAGCTTTGTTAAGTCAGCCGTGACCGCAAACCAAACATTCCTCAGTGTTTTTTTCTCTCTCTTTTTGATACTATCGAAAGATTTTCATGATCAATTAAAGTAACTTCCTCTACCAAACATAAATAGCATGGGAGTCCCGTTTGACTCTTCATAAATTTCTTTATTTATTTCAAGCTCTTCATGACCTGTTGAGTTTGTCTTTGCACAGATGCCACTTTGCAATGCATGATAAAACAATGCTTATTGGGGCTGATAGCAGCCATATTACTGATAGATGTATCCGGGTGACAATACATCACTGTTTTTTCGATGGAACTAGGCAGAGACACCCTCGTCTTAGATTTGGGAGAGTTCACCTCTACAATAATTATACAAGAAATTGGGCTATATATGCAGTATGCGCTAGTGTGGAAGCACAGGTCTGTTTGAAGCATTTTAAGATATTTTTTTTTTCTTTATTGTTGGACATTTGCATAATTCTTATGTATTTTTTATATCTCACACCTAAACTTTCATATNGTATATATGCAGTATGCGCTAGTGTGGAAGCACAGGTCTGTTTGAATCATTTTAAGATTTTTTCTTTTTTTCTTTATTGTTGGACATTTGCATAATTCTTATGTATTTTTTATATCTCACACCTAAACTTTCATATTTACACACATGACACTCAAATATTTAATATAACATTAGAAATAACACTATGGTCACTTTTTAAAAGTGAAGCGCACTTTTTCATGCATATGTTTAAACACCAAAGTGCTATCCATGTAAATATGGAAGTTTAGGTGCGAGATATGTAAATACATAAAACTTGTGTGCTGCATATGTAAATTTATTTATTTATTTTGAACTAAAATTTAGCAAACAATTATTTTTCAGGTTCTCTCTCAGTGNGCATGTAAATATGGAAGTTTAGGTGTGAGATATGTAAATACATAAAACTTGTGTGCTACATATGTAAATTTATTTATTTATTTTGAACTAAAATTTAGCAAACAATTATTTTTCAGGTTCTCTCTCAGTGCAATATATATGAAGCTGGAGAGAAAAAGACTGTATTTAAATACATGCCTGAAAAGGTACCTCTCATTCTCCTTCATTTAAACTTCCAGATTGTGATTTTACAGCAGTTAGTGAACTTATTATGTTGCACACTGTTTTTATTTTTTGTGTGCATGACGTTGTATGCTCATTGATTTTTGAAGTTTTTTGAAAGAAAAGTAGAAATCTGCAATTAATAAATTTGTTTTTTTTTTACCAAATTGTTAGTTGTCTACCTCCCAGATTCTTCATATGAAAGATGGAAGAACAGAGGAATTATTATAATTTTAGTGNGACTTATTATGTTGCACACTGTTTTTATTTTTTGTGTCCATGACGTTGTATGCTCATTGATTTTTGTTAGTTGTCTACCTCCCAGATTCTTCATATGAAAGATGGAAGAACAGAGGAATTATTATAATTTTAGTGGTGTCATTGTATGAAGAAATTCTTCGATATTTTTGACCGTGCAAAGATGTTGAGGTTGCCTGAAATGTGAGAGAATTTATTTGACTGTACTTGAATAACTCATCTGACATCAGAGGGGCTGTTTGGGATCACTTCTATTTTTTAATTTTTTAATTTTTAATTTTTACTTTTTATTTTCCGTGAAAGGGTTGATGTTGCACTAGTGGCAGACAAGATTTCATTTAATTCTTAGCGGTTGTGGTCACATTAAACAATCACCATTTGATGATCCAGGAGAGTTGATATTTTTTATTCAACTTGTGTTAAGAAAGACTTGGGTTTAATATATAAAAAATGATATTAATTTATTAGAATTAAATGAAAGTAGGACACTCAATAGTACACAATGGAGAAAAATGATTCATTTAGCTAACCCACCAATTAGTAGGATAAAGCTCTATTGTTGTTGTTGTTATTATTTTTTTGTTTTTATTTTGTTTTGTTTATGTTTAGGGTTTAGGGTAATCTCAAACGACCTCTTAATGCGTTTTTTAACATTTTTTAATTTTTTTGTTTCTAAAAATAAATAAATATGTTTTTGAAAACACTTAGACTTTCGAGTATTTTAAAAGACAATCATATTTTAATCAAACATATTAAACATATTTTGTTTCAAATCAAAACATAAACAAAACAAGATAAATAGGAAATAAAATATAAAAGTGATCCCAAATGGTCCTTGGCTTGGCTTCTTAGCGTCTACCATTTGCAGATTTTTTATTCTGATTAGGTGAAATCATTTAGGGAAAAGGTGTAAAAATAATAATAATAAATAAGATGGTAGTGTGTTTGGATAATTAAAATAAAGTTTTATATTTGATTTTAATGAATATGAAATCAATAATAATCAATCAATTCTTTTTTAGGATAATCTGCTATTTTTGTTTCACTGGTTCAGCTTAATGCTTTACTGAACAAACTTGAACATTGTCATGTTTGTTTATTTATGTTTGCAATTATATTTATTTAATATTTAACAATTATCACCTTAAAAACTCAATAAAATATTCATTTGATATATATGCTTGTTAGCTTTTTTAGTTCCTCATTCTAAGTTCCTGTTCCTGTATATTCTAAAGTAGGATATATTAATTAAATAATAATAATATTTCATAATAATCACATCATTGATTTTTTTTTTAATTTACTTTTAATTATTTATCAACATTTCCCATGGAGTCAATACATGTGTTTTATGGAACTCTAGTTGCTACTAATGTTATTAGATANTCTCATTTTAAGTTCCTGTTTCTGTATATTCTAAAGTAGGATATATTAATTAAAAAATAATAATATTTCATAATAATCACATCATTGATTTTTTTTTAATTTACTTTTAATATTTTTATCAACATTTCCCATGGAGTCAATACATGTGTTTTATGGAACTCTAGTTGCTACTAATGTTATTAGATATTACATTACATGTCAAACATGCCACAAAATTCTTATGTATTTACATCTATACCACCTAAACTTTAACATTTTAACATTTATATGTGTAATCCATAACTATTTTTCATAAGTATGTAAACAAATAAGAATCTTGCAGCACATGCATAAATTCCCATTTATCAAATTGTATGCGTTTGATATGTAAATACATAAAAAAAGTCAGTCGTACATATGTGATTTCCTCTTGTTGTCTTCTTCCTGCAGGCTGCAGATAAAGAGGAGGTGAGGGCAGGCTGGATAAGATCAGAAGGAGATCTGTTTCTGAATGGTTCCCAGCCTTGTNCACCACCTAAACTTTAACATTTTAACATTAATATGTGTAATCCATAACTATTTTTCATAAGTATGTAAACAAATCAGAATCTTGCAGCACATGCATAAATTCCCCTTTATCAAATTGTATGCGTTTGATATGTAAATACATAAAAAAAATCAGTCGTAGCTATGTGATTTCTTCTTGTTGTCTTCTTCCTGCAGGCTGCTGATAAAGAGGAGGTGAGGGCAGGCTGGATAAGATCAGAAGGAGATCTGTTTTTGAATGGTTCCCAGCCTTGTCTTCTGGAGGGTGTTGGTGTTGAGTCAGTTTTCAAGGCGGATGAGCACTATCCAACATGGACAATGGAGCCAGCATCTGTGGCACTCAAGGAAGTTCTTCAATTATGTGCAGGTTGGCAATCTGTCCCAAGGCCACAGTTCACTTAAAACCAGCTTTTACATGATTGCCCTCCTCCCATTTTCTTTTTATTTACGGATCTAATGCCTAAACTTCAATTTTTTACGTGTTTATGTCACCTTACCTATGCATAAAATTATGTATTTCACTTTTAAAAGGTTATGGGGGGTATTTTTGATGTGATATATAAGATTTGGGTGGTATAAATGTAAAAAAATAAAATTTATGTGTTAGATTTGTAAATACATGGAAATTAGGGGATATGCATGTAAATGCCCTTTTTATGTAAAAGCCAAGTTCTCTGTAATTTGTCAGCTTGAGGAATGTTTTCTGCTAGGCTGCTTTTTAATTAAATGCGTGTGTATGTATGTTAATAAAGTATTGGTTTTTAAGTGGCATTTACATGCATGTTTCACCATTCTTATGTGTTTACATATCCAACCCCTAAATTTCCATATTCACATATGTAGAACTCTCATTTTTAATATCACTGCCACTATCTATTTAAAAGTGAAATACATGCTCTTTTGCATAGGTTTATGACATCAAATTGTTGGTGTTAGATATATAAATATATAGGAATTGCCTGGTTTGTATGTAAATTTTCTTATTTTTTAATTTATGTGTTTGTTTGATTGGATGATGGAGTTGTTTATCAGAACACTATACAAACTAAATAAGACCCTTTTCAGTGTATTTGAGAGGATTTATGGACCGGTTCACAAGAGGATTATGCATTTAAATGAGATAGTTACATAAGGTTGATAAGATATTTGAAGAGGCAAGGTTATAGTTATGTAAATCCAGAAAAAATATTGTGTTATGTATGGAAATTTCCATTCACTTTAGCCAGATGTAGATATGCAAATACATAAGTTGTGTTGGTTGTATGTAAATGCCCCAGAAATGAATGTATAGCATGATTGAAATACTATTGTAGTCAATCATAGTTTGAGATGAAAACCAGAACACAAATTATTTGTCTCCAATTTTTCATTAATCTCTATATAAACATTTTTTATGGAGTTGTAAACCAAGAGAATGTTGTGGTCGATCCTTGCTAGGCCAGGCCATTAAATCATGTCAAGCCATGAAGCTGTGCTAAATTAAACAATCTCCATCTCTATCTTTTTATGTTGGGTTCTGCCGCGATTGTTCAAGTTCAAGCTGCTCAGTGATTCAGACTGAGTTTACTCTGAAACACGTGAGAGGAGGAAATATTACGTCTGTCGTCTGGATAATAGCGTTGATTGTAGCATAGTTTATAATCCGCACATCTGATTATTTGGACGTAATATTATTTTAGTTTTAGACATAGTTTTGTGAAGAACAGCTACAAATTGTTAGGTGCTTTTAACTAAAATTTGTTAAGCAGTTATACTAACAACAATTAATAATAACTTTTATTTAAAAAGAAAAATAAATCAGAAATTCATAAAAAAAATGCAATTTTAAAAAAGAAAATCCATCCAGGTTAAAATAATTTGATAGCAATGTAGCTAAAAATAAAAAAAAAAAATTATTTATATTTTTTCTTAGATTTCTACACGTATCATATAATTTTTATATATTTACATATTTAAGAATTAAATTTTAAAAATGTATAAAACCGAAATCTTTTAATACCAAAAAATATCATTAATATTAATTTTTAAAATAGAATATATAATTAATATCAGTCATTGATTATGTGGTATTTCATGTGATTGTATATTTAGTTTATTAAGATACAAACCATTCAAAATATGAATATAACATTTTAATCATATCAATTTTAACTATGGTATTTTAATCAATCTTCTCATTATAACGGTCATCTCTTACTGCCTAGTAAAAGTTTTGAGTGAAAATTTTTAATAATTAAAATATTATATTTAATATTTTAGATGATTGATTTGTAAATTTTATTTAATATTTAAAAAAATCTTTTAAAGAGCTCGCTAATTTTAACATACTAAACTTTGAATATTTTCATTATCTATTATAATCATAATAAAAAATAAATAAAAAAAAAATTAAAAATGACTCGTGTTTGTCTCGTTAAGTAGTTCGTGTTCGATTTGTCTATTAAGCAAATGAGTCAAATAATATTTTTACGCTCGATATAAATGAGTCGAACACAAACAAAATTTTGTTCGGTCAAGTTCGGCTCAAAATAATGTATATCTATATATCAAAACAACTTGTTTTCAGCTTGCTAAGCAAAAGAGTCGAACATAAACAAATTTAAGTTAGATATATAAATATGCCGAACATAAATAGTAAAATTTATAAAGGATGCGAAGATGAATATGACTATTAAAATATAATAATGACTACTATTTTTTATATAGTGTTTGTAAAGGTAAAAATTTTAGGGGGGCATTTGGGTGCATGATGGATTTAATAAATTTAAATTTATTAAATTCATCTTCTTATTGTATATATTAAATCCTATTTTAAACCAGAAATTTAATGAAATTTATGTTATTTATTTGCTTGTTAATTTATTCGTTTATTTTTTGTTTAGCCAGATTTAATAAATCCAGACTATTAACAGGGAGCTTTAATACCAAATAACCCTTTAGTGTGAGATTGGTAAATTCAGAAGAGTTGAGGGTTATATATGTAAATGCTCGCTATTTTTTTAAAGAGACGAATAAGGGGCCGAACCTGCGCGGCAGAGATCAATTAGGTTTTGCGAGCCCGTATATAAATTTCGCTTCGCCTGCATTTTCTAGGGTTTTTGCGATACGCTCGAGTGTCGTCCGCTGCAACAGAGAAGAAGAGATGGGTACATGTCTTCGTTTTCTTTTAACATATTTTTGCAATATTTTACGACGATTTAATCCTAAACAAGTCTTCTGGTTTTTTTTGCAGCAAGGATTAAGGTTCACGAACTTCGACAGAAGTCTAAGACGGAGCTCCTGAATCAACTGAATGACCTCAAAGCGGAGCTCGCTCTTCTTCGAGTCGCCAAGGTGACTGGAGGAGCCCCCAACAAGCTTTCCAAGATGTAATTTTTTTTCTCTCTCACATACGTCGTTTCTCTCTTTGTGCTTCTCGCAAATCTTCTGATGGTTATGTTTCGCAGCAAGGTGGTGAGGCTCTCGATTGCGCAGGTGCTGACTGTGATATCCCAGAAGCAGAAGGCGGCGCTTANACATACGTCGTTTCTCTCTTTGTGCTTCTCGCACATCTCCTGATGGTTATGTTTTGCAGCAAGGTGGTGAGGCTCTCGATTGCGCAGGTGCTGACTGTGATATCCCAGAAGCAGAAGGCGGCGCTTAGAGAGGCTTACAAGAAGAAGAAGTTTCTCCCGCTTGATCTCCGACCTAAGAAGACCCGCGCGATAAGGCGTAAACTCACAAAGCGTCAGGTCGGCTTCATCTGGCTGTTTTTTTTTAACGTTTTTTTTAAGCGTGCTGTTTTTTCGTGCTTTAAAATTTTATAGATCTCTTTTTTTTCAAGATTATTGTTATACCCTTTAGAGCATAAATCAATTTTGGGGCTATAATCTGCAATGAAATTATGTAATAGTGGTGCGGTCGTCTCTTAGATTTGAAGTCATATGCCAGATATTAGGCTAGGGCTTCATGATTCGTGGTTGTGCAAAGTATGCAATTTTGGCAACAGCTGTAAGTTGGATTTGCTGTGAAAACTTTGTACAAGAGAGCGGTATGTGGGATCTTTAAATTTAAGGTATTGAGTAATAAATTTGTGCACAACAGTCTGTGTAGGCATGCAAATTAAGTTTTATATTAGAATTATAGGAAATCAAATGATTTTCTTTTTCACTTTCCTGTTTTTTTTTCTACTCGTGGGATCTTAAGGAAAATAAATTTGTTTCTACGGAGCTCAAATAAGAAACCGAAGGTTCTAGAAATCCATAACCATCATTTTGAAGCTATTTTGGCTTTAATCTCCCCTTTTTAAGCCCAAAAATTGAAGATTTAGTTATGATTTAAAGTTTTGTATTATCATCCATAGATCACTTTTTATGGATTCGTTGAGATATTGTCAACAAAAGGGTATTGAAGATAAAAAGCATTTTTATAATTTTATCATCCTTATTATAGGATTAATATGTCATCGATTGTAGATTTAATGTTCTTTCTGTTAACATTTTAGAAGATTGACATTCTCACCAAGGAGTATCTTGATATGATTTTTGTTGATTTTGAAAAAACCTATGATAAGACTTTAAGATAATTTTTTTGGAGACTTATGGAAAGGATAGATGTTAAAATTAATTTTATTCAAGTTATTAAGGACCTTTATATTAGAGCTATTACTTGTTGGTACACAATGAGAATTGAATTGACCAAAATTTTTTCCTATTTTCAGTTGGATTGCATCAGGGAATGGCTTTGTGCACATCTCTATTTGCTTTAGTTATGAATATTCTTACTGGACATTTACAAGAGGGTATATCTTGGTGTATGTTTTTCCCTAATGATATCCTGCTTGTGGATAAGACTAGAGAGAGAGTTCATGAAAAAGTTTCAATTATGGAGATCAACTTTAGAGTTTAAAGGATTTCATATCTATTTGATTTATTTATGGATATTCACATACTTTGTTGTATGTTTTTCGCTAATGATATCCTTTTGTGAGTAGGGAGAGAGTTCAGAGGAAAAAAATCAATTGTGGAGGTCAACTTTAGAGTCTAAAACCTTTCATTTGCGTAGCTCTAAAAGTGAGTACATGGAATAAAATTTTAGTAGTAAATCTAGTGGCGGGGTTATAACAATGGGTGATGAAGTTATTAAATGACGTGAACGTTGGGTTTACTGTTCAAAGTGATGCTGATATAGATGGGGTTGCTATTAGTAGAATGTTGATTTAACATGTTTTTTTTTATTTAGCAGGGTGGTATAAATATGAACAATTAAGTTTCAATTGTTAGATATGTAAATACACAACAATTGAATATTATGCATTTAAATGCCCAAATTTAAGTCATCTCCATCTTTGATTTTCATCAAAGGGAGGAGAGTTTTAAAAGAGCTTAAAGGCCCCGCGCCCACTACCCAAAAGCTCCCTACTCTCTCCTAGACCTAGCCTCTATTTGTGCCGCCAAGTAAAGGCAACAAATTTATCTTTTTCTTTGTTTCCCCTCATCATTCCGAGGGAAGATCCCAATAAAAGAAAAAACGAAAAAAGAAAAAAAAACAATTAACCTTCTTCTGTTCAGTCAAGAAGACTGAAGCCCTCTTTCTGCCGCCGCCCCCTCCTGTTCTTTTTGCAACAAACCAAAGCTCTCCCATCCTCCTTCGCAATTCACAAGGTCGGATTCCCTCTCATTCCTCTTGCAGCGAACAGCTCTTCTAGTTTGGTTTGAGCTGGTATTAAAGACTCTTCCTTTCCCTTCCCCTTCGATTAGCATAAGGCCTCCCCCCACATAGGAGCTTTCCTCAAAGGCAAGTCTCACTCCAAGCAGCTCTACTAGTTCGGTTTGAGAAGGAATTAAAGCCTCTTCCTTTCACTCACTCTTCCATTCGCACAAGGCCGCCCCCGCACAGGCGCTCTTCTTGAAGGCAAGACGCGCGACGAAAGTTTCTCCGATTTGTGCATCTCATAAGCAAGGTGAGGAGATATCCCTTTGCCTTCTCTATTTTTGTTTGTTTCAAGTCTGTGTCGTGTCGCTTCATGCAAGTTTTGTCAATCTTAAATATTCTCGAGGTATGGTTTGCTGGTTTTCATTGATTCGTTACATGTTCCATTTTCTATATGGATTGTTGGTAGAATGCTAGCATGTGTTTCATGTTTTGTAAGTTAACCTTCCCTATCTCTTCAATGTAAAAGTTACATTAGGATGTCACATGCTATGTGGTTGCTACAAGGAGATCCACTTCATTGTTTCGTTTACATCAAAGTTTGGTGTATAATATTTGGGTTTTTTTTTTCCCTATGCACTTAGTGTAAATCTTGTGTAAGACCTTGCATAATCCTTTTCGAATGTCACTTAAAAACAACATCATATCTTACTGAAATCATGCATAAACTTTATCTAAATCTTTCTCAAATCCCACCACCAACAACCTTCCTAATCAGTCCATATCCTGTTTCAATATTGCTGAAATGCCTCTTGAATGCAGCCTTTTAAAATACCCAAAATCTGCTTGCATGCTGTCGAAGTGAAGCGACCAAAAATAGTCATCAAACAGCCCTCAAACCCATTTAAAATTTTCATTCATTTCAGCCATCAAATAGCCTTCAGACCCATTCAAAATCTGCATACATTCCAACCATCAAAAACATCCCTCAACCCCATTCAAAATCTATATACATTTCAGCCATCAAGCATGCTTCGTGTTACGGTTGACCCCGATAGGGTTACAACAACAACGGCGATGACAATCCTTTATCCTACTAAGTGAGTTCGGCTATATGAATCCTTTTTTTTTCTTTGCATCATATTGAGTGTCATATTTTCATTTAATTCTAATAAATTAAGATCTTTATTTTTACATGTTTAGGTCTACCTCTGATTTTCTTAATATAAGTCGAATCTAAAACATCTAAGCGGTACTTTTCTGGCACCAGATAGTCGATGTTTAATGTGACGAAACCATCTAAGACGGCTCTCTCTAATTTTGTCTACCACAAAAGCAACAACAACCCTATCACAGATATATTCATTTCACAATTTGTCTCTAATTGTAAAATCACTCATCCACCTAAGCATTCTCATCCCGACAACACTTTTCTTAGTTTTATGCTTCTCTTTTAAAGACCAACATTCTGCGTCATAGAGCATTGCCGGTTTCTCCTCCACTTTATAAAATTTTTCTTTCAGTTTAAGCAGTGCTTTTATGTTACACAATAGGCTTGAAGCATTCCTCCGCTTCAACCAACCAACTTGAATTCTACTAATGACATTCCCATCTATATCACCATCACTTTGAATAATAGATCCAAGATATCTAAACATTCACAACTTTTAATAAATTAATCACCCATAGTTACAACTCTTTCACTAGGGGTACTACTACTAAAATTACATTCCATGTATTCAGTTTTAGTTTTACTCAAACGAAGGCTTTTATACTACAAAGTAGACCTCCATAATTAAAATTTTTCCTAAGCTCTTACTCTAGCCTTGTCCACAAGAATATCATCAGCGAAAAGCATACACCAAGGTGCATCCTCCTGTAACTTTCCAGTAAGAGCATCCATAAATAAAGTAAAAAGATATGGGCTTAAAGTTGATCCCTCGTGCTAAAAAGGGAAAATATTTGGTCAATCCTCCTCTTCGAACACAATCAACTTTTCTAATATACATTATCTTTAATGAATATAAGTCATATCAATACCTTTTTTTCTCTAGAACTCTCCATAGGATATCTCTTGGAGTCTTATCGTAAGCTTTTTCTAAATCAATAAAATCAAATGTAGATACTTCTTATTATCTCTAAACTTCTCCATCAAAGATCTCAATAAATGTATAGCTTCCATAGTAAACTTGCCCAACATAAATTTTAATTGATTATGAGAAATTTTTGTAGTACGTCTTAACCTATGTTTTATTGCCCTCTCCCATAATTTTTATGTATGACACATCAACTTATTTCTTCTATAATTTGCATACCCTTGGGCATCCCCTTTATTCTTAAAAACGGGGGCTAAAATACTCTTCTTTCACTTTTCAGACATCTTTGTAGTTTTTAAAATAATATTAAAGAGTTTAGTAAGCCAAGAAACTCCACCCATGTTGAATATTTTTTCTATGAAAATATCTTTCTATTTTCATCTTTAATACCTTTTACTTGAGTTAAAACTTTACTTTTTTCTCTTTGTTTAGCTAGTTCATACATATATTTTTCACCATCTTTAGTATCTAATCTAGCATAAAAATCACCAAAAGCATAATTTTTGACGTCACATCTTGTTCTATTATACTCTATACGGATCATTTTATATTTATCCTAGTTCTCTAAGTTTTTACATTAATGTCAAATTTTATTATATAAATTCTTATCTTTTATCTTTTTCTTGATTATTATTATTCCACGACCAGCTATGTTTATTTATAGAAACTTTTTCTTTGGATTATCTGAGTACGTCTTTTGTCATTTGTTTAATAGTCTTGTTAATTTATCCCACATATATTTTGCGTCTTCATGAACATCCAAAATTTTGAAATTTTCAAGTTCACTCATAAAAATAATTTTATCCCTTCTAATTGTATGATAATGATTCATATTATTCTTTAGTTTACAACTCTTTATCATAAAATCTAGAACTAATAATCGATATTGAGTATTTAAATTCTAACTTGGAATGATCTTACAATCTTTATATTTTCGACGATCTATTATTCTCATGAGAAAATAATCAATTTTTGTTTTATTAGTTCCACTCTTATGAGTAATATTATGCTTATCTCTTTTCTTGAATAAAATATTAATAATAATAAGATTATATGCTAAAACAAAATCTAATATAGCTCTACCTTCTTCATTAATCACTCCAAAACTGTAGCCACCATGAATATTTTCAAAATTTTTTGCTATTCTATCGACATGTCCATTTAGGTCTTCTCCATTAAAATTTTTTTCTTCAAGAGGTATCATTTGTATTTGTTCTTCCGTGTCATTTCATAATTTTTCTTTAAAACTTGTATTTAAACTTACACTATAAGCACTCATAATATTAAAAATTTTATAATAAACAACAGTCCTAAGTGCTATAATTGTATCTCCATTTCTGTTAATTTTTATGATCATTATCTTTCAAACATTTATCTATAATAACACATACACCATTTCTAGTGTGACTCTTATCTGAATATCAATGTTTATAACCTAAGTTATCGCTTTTCTTATTTCTCCAACCTATTTAATCTGTTGAATACATAAGATATTTATCTTTCTATGAATCATAATATCAACTAATTTCATTAATTGATTTGTGAGAATACTTATATTCTAAGATCCTATCATAATTTTAGTTTCATGGACTAATGTGGGAACCTTTGTTTGTTTGACATTACATTCGGGCGCCGGTGTATCTAGCATTTGCAAAATGATCACAATAATTCATATAATAATTTTTCGACAAATTTTATGCTGACTGTCGACTACCTAACACAACCCTTCACTTTTCACATTTGGGGTTTTGAACTCGACAATGACTATGTTAAACCTCTGAAGGGGTCAACCCCGATAGGGTTGACTGGAATGATTGATTGTAGATGTCAAAATTTTGACCCGACCTATTCTACCAACAAACTCAAAAAATCTAAGTTTGGGTTGACCCAAATAACTTTTGGGTCGCCTGTCCTTATACTTCTCTCTCTCTCTCTCGCCTGTCATCTAAAATTCAATTCTTTTTTTTTTGGGTGTGGCCTAGGACCTACCAATGACCTAGTCTTTCCATGATTTAATTTATATGTACATTGTCCATGCCAAACTTCTTTCAATCTCCTCATCTCCTCTTTTGAAGATTAAATCCTCGTCCACGTTTGACTATCTCTTGTTGAAGGGCTTTAAATTTCCTTATTGTTTCTCATGACAAATTTCGACTCTATGATGCATCTCTTCCTACTTAAAATATATGGTGTTAACTCGAGAGATATTTTTTTCTATAAAAAATTGTAATGAAAACAGTCCTACATTGCCTTCGCAATGGGGGGAATTGTTTTTCTCCTTGTTCTCAATGTTGTCATGCTAATCATCTCTCAAAACGTTGATGGATGAAGTTTCATCATCTTAAAATTGCCTGGTTGCTAGTGTTAGAGGTGTAGCTCAGTTAACCTGAAGTTCTTAGGATCTCAACTTGATAAAAAACTAGTGGGTTGAGATCATTGTACACTTAAAAATATATATAAAGAGTTTAAAATAAAATTATTATAAGTATTTAAAAGATCTATTTTTATTCTTTATATTGTTAGTGTTTCATTGCTTTTCTCTTTTAATTGCTCATTTCTTATTTGTAATTTTTTGCTCTAGAATTCAAATCATTGCCTTTTTTTAATAATCAGCTCGAGTTGGTTTGAACTCAAGCTAGTGGTGGCTAAAGCTTGTAGAAAACAAAATTTTGGGAGGAAAAATACTTTCTTCAATTATTTNATATTTAAAAGATCTATTTTTATTCTTTATACTGTTAGTGTTTCATTGCTTTTCTCTTTTAATTGCTCATTTCTTATTTGTAATTTTTTGCACTAGAATTTAAATCATTGTCTTTTTTTAATAATCAGCTCGAGTTGGTTTGTACTCAAGCTAGTGGTGGCTAAAGCTTGTAGAAAACAAAATTTTGGGAGGAAAAATACTTTCTTCAATTATTTNGTCTTTGAAAGAAATAAAGGGAAGGCTTTAGCTTGGTGGGTGGGTGGGAGGGAGGAATGATGTAGTTTCTTTGAAATTAGACTCCTTACTTATTTGGGGTGTTTACATACCACAGAATTATAATGCTTTTACATATCTTACACCTAAACTTTCTTATTTACATTAATATCATATCAAACATACTGCCATTGTTTAAAATAAACCCTTTTATGCATAGGATTATGGCAAGAAAATATTATAAATGCAAATATCAAAGTTTAGATGTTAGATATGTTAATACATAGGAATTGTGTGGGCATGTCTGTAAATTTCCATAATTCTTCCGGGATGTCAACTTTATCAAAAACTAAACTCTTTAATTTTATTATGTCTGGAAGATATCCTGAGCAAAAGCTTTTAGAGTCGATCGAACATGAACAGGTCTCTATTATTAAAATTGATTAATATCATTTAAATTATGTAATATTTATAGTAATAATGGTGTGTGTTTGTATGTGTTCATATTTGGGCAGGCCTCACTGAAGACTGAACGGCAGAAGAAAAAGGAGTTGTATTTTCCGTTGAGGAAGTATGCTATCAAAGCTTAGAAGATTATCCTCCCCAACTATCTGTTTTATTCCTGAATTTTTGGCTCTTAAATTTATGCAGAATGTATTTTTATTTGAATCTGATGTTATCAATTTGCCTTCATTTGAATGAATGCTTTCATGCAATTCTCTGCTCTGCATTTCTTCTCGCTTAAACTTCTCTCTCTCACAAAACATTGCAGATTTATCCTGCACTGATGAAATGATGGCTTTTCTGGGCGTTTAAAAGTGTTTTTTAAGCCTTTATTAAACTATTTCTTCAAATGGCCAACAAAGCTGCTATTCATTAGCTTTAATTACTGTCTTGGTGTGCTTTAATATCANACACAAAACATTGCAGATTTATCCTGCACTGATGAAATGATGGCTTTTCTGGGTGTTTAAAAGTGTTTTTTAAGCCTTTATTAAGCTATTTCTTCAAATGGCCAACAAAGCTGCTATTCATTAGCTTTAATTACTGTCTTGGTGTGCTTTAATATCATTATTAGTGGGAGCCTCTGATCGGTTTCCAGCGATGGTTTCGATTGGCCTCTCTGTGCACTTGAGTCAGAAACAGAGCTGCCAGCATGTTCTCCTCTAAGCTTCAAAATTTGTTCTAGTTTATTTATTTATTTTTTAAATAATTTGAAAGATATTTAAATGAGTAAAGTGGTAAAATAGAGCCCATTATTAATTTGGGTCCGGGCTTATTAAAGTGTCAAAATAGTTTACGGGCTTTTTAAATTGAGGTTAAAATAATTTTTATAGAGGAATATTAGAGCTCAATTTTAAAATATTCAGATTATTTTGACGTTTTTATAAATTCTATGACTTAATGGTCTTATATGTAAACAAATAGAAATTATGTGAAAGTGCTAAAAAGTCCTTGATTATTTACATATTTAAATCCAAATTTAAAAGGTATAGATATTTACATATGTAAAGTTTTCTTCTTAATGATAGCAGAGACAAATCATGTGTCTTTAGAGAACACCGAGTCATGTGATAGCTTCATAATGCAGGAAGAGGAAGAGCAATTTAGGATTATTTAATTTATTTATTTATTTATTTTTTTTATTGTCATGACATCTTATGTAGCTTGTAAAACAACAACCAATATATGAGATTAAATTTGTTAGAAAAAATAAAAATAAAAATTAAACAGATGGTAATGTTTTATGTTGCTTTGAACTTTATATAATGTGATGAAATTGACTACTATTTTAAGTCATAAATAAAATATTGGTTTGTTGGATGGAAGGCATAATGAATGACATTGCATTCAGGGACAGTGTTGATGTGAGATAGAAGGTATCATAATATCACATGATCCTTGAAGAAATTATTCGATTTCACTTGGTATGCATATAATAAAATTCATTTGTTTGTGAGCTCGAATGACCCGAGGGAAATTTGTCCACGGAAGGTGAAAGATGAGAATGAATTTGTTCCCTATACCTGAACTATATGTTCTAAAATTGATCTTTTTGCGAATGAGAGGAGAAGTTGATGTGACATGCGAGAAAAAGAGGATGTAAGGGATAGGAAGAAAGGCCTCGAGAGAGTTACAACCTTATATCTCCCTAATAAGGTTAGAGGGAGATCGGTTCAATAGAAAATGGGGATGCCCTCTCCTAGGTCTCCTCCCCTCCTCTCAGACATGTTTAAGCCCCACCCTAAAATATTGACGAGTCACGGTGTTTTTTTTAATTTTTATTGCATACAGAACATCTGAAATTTGACTATTTATAAAAACTATTATTTATTATTTTCCTTTTTCAAAATTTCATCTAAATATCAAAATTCATGAATTTTTTTTATTTTATTACATTTCCCTTAATTTGATGTTAGTACGGACAAACATATATATATATATATATATATATATATATNCGCGAACGAGAGGAGAAGTTGATGTGACATGCGAGAAAAAAAGGATGTAAGGGATAGGAAGAAAGACCTCGAGAGAGTTACAACCTTATATCTCCCTAATAAGGGTAGAGAGAGATCGGTTCAATAGAAAATGGGGATACCCTCTCCTAGGTCTCCTCCCCTCCTCTCAGACATGTTTAAGCCCCACCCTAAAATATTGATGAGTCACGGTGTTTTTTTTTTTTAATTTTTATTGCATACAGAACATTTGAAATTTGACTATTTATAAAAACAATTATTTATTTTTTTCCTTTTTCAAAATTTCATCTAAATATCAAAATTCATGAATTTTTTTATTTTATTACATTTCCTTTAATTTGATGTTAGTACGGACAAACATATATATATATATATNGGCTCGATTACAGTCCTAACTGCCATACATAGAGTATGATGACTCTTTTAGTGTAGCATCTGTAACCCTTTTTCCCCCCAATTTCAGTCCAAAAATATACCTTCATAATTACATATTTATATATATTGAGAGCAGTCCATTTTTGANGGGTCCTAACTGCCATACATAGAATATGATGACTCTTTTAGTGTAGCATCTGTAACCCTTTTTTCCCCCAATTTCAGTCCAAAAATATACCTTCATAATTACATATTTATATATATTGAGAGCAGTCCATTTTTGAAACTAAGATAAGAAGTAGAGCTGTGCTTTAAATTAAAAATTTTTTAAATGAAACGTGCTATTAAAAGCCCCCATTCCAAATTTAATAGAAGAAAGGCTAAATGAATAGCTTGGAGAATCCTATGCCAGCAAGATGCTAACTAGAAGCACCTATTTAATGATAAATTTGAATGACATGTCGAGCATATTTCAAAATAAAATAAAATAAAATAAAATAAAATATATAAAATTATAGTATCATTTATTTATTAAGGGGCAAACCCATATGAATCTCATTAGAAAAATAGTAACATTTGTTATAAATAAAATGAGGGATATNCATTTCAAAAAAATAAAAAAAATAATAATAATAATATTTATTAAATTATAGTATCATTTATATATTAAGGGGCAAACCCATATGAATCTCATTAGAAAAATAGTAACATTTGTTATAAATAAAATGAGGGATATCATCAAATTAGTATCAAATAATACAGGCACTGCCACGTCCTAAACCTCGGATATGAAAAATAGAGTGCTGCGTTAAGTAGTCCACAGACAGCGTAAAAATTTTGTCGAATAATCATGACATGAATCTATTAAAACTTTAGATTCAACTTATGTTAGGAAAGGAAGACAAATGTAGATTAAAAAAGTCTTGGACAATACAAATGATCTTAATCTATTAGAATTAAATGAAAATATGACACTTAAATGGAGAAAAATGATTCATACAGCNTAGACAGCGTAAAAATTTTGTCGAATAATCATGACATGAATCTATTAACTTTAGATTCAACTTATGTTAGGAAAGGAAGACAAATGTAGATTAAAAAAGTCTTGGACATTACAAATGATCTTAATCTATTAGAATTAAATGAAAATATGACACTTAAATGGAGAAAAATGATTCATACAGCATACATACCATATAATAATTATTTTACATTTGCACATCCGATATTTAAATTTTTACATTTACATAAATACTTTGGTGTCATAAATATTGGCATCATAATGCATATTTCACTTTTAAAAAATAGATAATATTGATATTTAGATGTAATATTTAAAAGTTGAATGTCATGCATGTAAATATGAAAATTTAAATATAGTATACAGCGAAGTAAAGCCCAATATACAAGTCCTCAGCAGGTCTTAGGCCCACATTATATTTAAAGATCAGTNCTTTTAAAAAATAGATAATATTGATATTTAGATGTAATATTTAAAAGTTGAATGTTAAATATGAAAATTTAAATATATTATACAGCGAAGTAAAGCCCAATATACAAGTCCTCAGCAGGTCTTAGGCCCACATTATATTTAAAGATCAGTTTAAGCCCACTTGCTCAATTATTTCGTCTCTGATTTTCTTCAGTTCACAGGCTCAGAGTATAAATTGACATCTTCCTCCTAGTTTCTCTCTGCCCGTCTTCCTCTTGGACGCTCGCTCCACGGTCTCGCGCCTGCGGTCTATCTACTTCGCTGCGGGAGGAGGACGGTGGATTTGAGCTGATCCGTGTACGAGTCTTCTGTCTAGGTAAGGTCTTCTGTCATGGCGATATTTTTTTTTGTTTTTGTTTTCAAAAAATTCGGCAGGTCGTTTGTTAGATCTGGTGTTTGTATATTTTTGATTTTGATATTATGTGGTGTTTCGTAAGTATTTGGATGATCGGGAAGTATTGGTTTATTTTGTAGCAGATGAATTTGATTTCTGATGTAGATCTACGGAACTGTGTTTGATTTTGAAATATCGGAAATTCTATTAGGGTTTTGACTTGTTTGAAGAGATTTGTTCTCTTGAAGGGTGGATCTGGAGCTGCCATGATTTTCTGTATGAATCGTATGCTTGTAGCATGATATATTGCTAGTTTCTAAGAGAAAAAAAAAATCAAGTGTTTATCTAATTGATACTGTGGAACAAATACTTGGCTATAGTTTTACGTGTTCATATCCTTTTTTGTTTCTTTTTGAGTTTTGCAAGAGAACATAAGCTACTGGGAGTATTTTTCGCCAGATTTGCTGTTTACTTTTTAAATTCATCAATAAACGACTTATAAAATGGCTAATATGCTTCTGTAAGGAGGTCACATGAACTTTATAATAGGCTCATGGATTTTTCCAGGATTTTCTAGTGGACGGCTGTTTTCTTTTTAAGTGTCTAATCTGTTGTGAATCGCTGGATCATCATCAAATTTTGTTAATTAGCTTCCTGTTGGTAGCTATTTAATTTTCTTTCATCATGTTATACTTTGACTTTATTTTTGAAAATATCCGACAACATGGATTTAGATTCAGAACTCTAGATTCATTATTGAAATTATTTTTTCGCATTGTAGAGTAAAGGGTTCCTTTCAAGTAACTTTCTAACTTATATCTTGTCCAAGATGACGTCCCTGCCAGACTGCTTAAAATTTCGTTTTCAAACCGTTAAAATTCTAAAATACAAGGGAACATTATTAATATTTTTTGGCCAGTTTTGTTGTATGCCGTTTACTGCCGGCCCTTTTATTTTCTACTTCATATGTTTGTTCAAGTTGCGGATCTGGTGGGTATAACTCTTTCTCTGTTTAAGCGGTTTGATGGTTTCTTTTCCATGTTATGTCAGTTATTCTGCAGATTAGTCAAAAATGGCGGACGTTGATGATATTCAGCCTCTTGTTTGCGATAATGGAACTGGAATGGTTAAGGTAAACTTCAAGTTAAAAGTTTTAATCTGGAAATGGCTAGAATAATTTCCGGCCCCTTTCATCTCATTTTGTTTGTTAGGCTGGATTTGCTGGTGATGATGCACCCAGAGCTGTGTTCCCAAGCATTGTAGGCCGACCTCGTCACACTGGTGTCATGGTTGGCATGGGCCAAAAGGATGCTTATGTGGGAGATGAAGCTCAATCTAAAAGAGGTATCCTAACCTTGAAATATCCTATTGAGCACGGAATTGTAAGCAACTGGGATGATATGGAAAAGATTTGGCATCACACCTTTTACAACGAGCTCCGTGTTGCCCCTGAGGAGCACCCTGTACTCTTAACTGAAGCTCCTCTCAATCCCAAGGCAAACAGAGAAAAGATGACGCAGATTATGTTTGAGACTTTCAACGTGCCTGCCATGTATGTTGCCATTCAAGCTGTTCTTTCCCTATATGCTAGTGGCCGTACAACTGGTTCGTATTATCATTAGTTATTCTCTGATGGAGTTCACTTCTTCGGTTGGGTATCCCACTGAAAGTTTGCTTTTTTACAGGTATTGTACTCGATTCTGGTGATGGTGTCAGTCACACTGTTCCTATTTATGAGGGTTATGCACTTCCTCATGCCATCCTTCGATTGGACCTGGCTGGCCGAGACCTCACAGACTCATTGATGAAAATACTCACTGAGAGAGGATACTCTTTCACAACCACTGCGGAGCGTGAAATTGTTAGGGACATCAAGGAGAAGCTAGCCTATGTAGCCCTTGATTATGAGCAAGAGCTGGAAACTTCCAAGAGCAGCTCTTCAATAGAAAAAAGCTACGAGCTTCCTGATGGTCAGGTTATTACTATTGGGGCTGAGAGATTTAGGTGCCCAGAGGTTCTCTTCCAGCCATCTCTGATTGGAATGGAAGCTGCTGGCATCCATGAGACCACGTACAACTCCATCATGAAATGTGATGTTGATATCCGAAAGGATTTATACGGTAACATTGTTCTTAGTGGAGGTTCCACCATGTTCCCAGGCATTGCTGACCGCATGAGCAAAGAGATATCTGCGCTTGCACCCAGCAGCATGAAGATCAAGGTGGTTGCTCCGCCAGAGAGGAAATACAGTGTCTGGATTGGAGGATCTATCCTTGCCTCCCTCAGCACATTCCAACAGGTTCAATCTCCCCTCTCTTTTTTCTTTTACTATATCTCAATTAGTGAAGCTATAAATTTGACTTTTTGTTCCTATTCCTAATTGGCAGATGTGGATTTCTAAGGCAGAGTATGATGAATCTGGTCCAGCTATTGTCCATAGGAAATGCTTCTGAGTCTCCATTTTGGCTTCTGTTTCGTACTGCAATTTAGCTGTTTTTCTGCTCTTTGTTATTTAAGCTTGGGTTTTTTGAGAGATTGTTGAATTTGAGTTAACCATGTGATGGTTTTATAATTCTCAGATGGGGTCTTATATGCTTGTAGTAGTGCTGCTCATTAATTTGTAAGCCAGCCGAACTTCTGTCCTATGTCTGTCAGGCATGCCAGTTTGGACCAGATGGCTGGTTCATCCTGGTTCTGTTTACCAACTTTTAAAACAGAGATAAATGGTCGGTCTTTCTATTTCATTGTTGGATTATCTGCTATTATTCAAGGCTGTTCTTTATTGCAGATAAGGTTTATGAACGGTTCAGAAATTTATATTTTTCATAGCATCTTACCAAAAAAAAACAAAAATCTAGGAGGTTGTTTATGTTAATTATAATCTGGTCTTGCTGCTGATTTGGCAGGCTACATGAGAGAGCTTGCTGCTGGTTTTGTTTGTTGCTTTTATTATGAGCTAAGCTTATATTTTTGTTTATTGAATACTTGAATGCTTTTGCTCAANAAAATCTAGGAGGTTGTTTATGTTACTTATAATCTGGTCTTACTGCTGATTTGGCAGGCTACATGGGAGAGCTTGCTGCTGCTTTTGTTTGTTGCTTTTATTATGAGCTAAGCTTATATTTTTGTTTATTGAATACTTGAATGCTTTTGCTCAATTTCTACAACTATTTTTATTAGTTGCCTTTTTTTATTGGAAGAATTTGTTTACTTATATTTTTATTAAAATAAAGTTTGTGCTAAATTGAAGGACTGTATTTAAGGTTAGATTCACATTGCTATGGTGAAACAGAAATAGACTCTCATTGATATATTTAACTTTTAAACAATAAATGATGTAAATAAGCTGGCTGGGGATTTTTTTTCTGCCGTTTTAAAATAGTTGTGCTACAGTTATTTCTGAACAAATGATCAGTCTTCCCTGTACAGCTGTACTGTAATCTTGTCTATAACAGATCTGTTCATACTAACATATTACATACTTGAAAGCAAATTTTTTGTGCGAACATTATAAAATAAAAATAGATATCTTACTAAACAGTGAGTAGGGGTGCAAACAAGTCGAGTTGAGCTGCCCTATAGCGACTCGTGGCTTGAACTTGGGTTTGATTAATTTTATTGAGCTTGAGGTTAAGTATATGAGTTTGAGGCGGCTCACAAGCTGACTCGTTTCTTATAAAAGAAAAAATAATATTAATTTAAGGCAATCTTATAATAAAATGATAAATAAAATGTGCAATTATGAGAGAAATAATAAGAAATTAATTAATATAAAGGATAAAATATTATTTTTTAAAATATTTTTAGTAGCTTAAATAATTTTTTTAAATTTAATATATTTTGAGTATTTTTATATCAATATTATTTTTAATGAGCCGCCTCATAAGCTAATGAGTTAAATTAGGGCTCGCTAAAGTTTGGCTTTTTAGCTCATCGAACTCAATTCACGAGCCACTTATCAAGCTGAGCTCAAGCTGGGTCCCGAGTCGACATGACTAACACTCCTAATAACGAGTAGCATGACTTTTCAAATAAAATTAAAAACTACTACAATGATAATTAATAATATAATAATATTATTTTAAAAATGCAACTGGTATATATCTCTAGATAATTCCTCATATAGGGAAACTTTAAGGATTTGATCATTCTCGGCGGTGGAATCCTTCAACACATTTGCCTAGTTTAAAAAGTCACAATTTGTTATTTTTGGTTCTTGAAAATTTGTAAAACTGTCTCCTGTAGCTATGTGGTTGTTTGAAATAAGCAGAGAATATTGTTCGANGAGGGAAACTTTAAGGATTTGATCATTTTCGGCGGTGGAATCCTTCAACACATTTGCCTAGTTTAAAAAGTCACAATTTGCTATTTTTTGTTCTTGAAAATTTGTAAAACTGTCTCCTGTAGCTATGTGGTTGTTTGAAATAAGCAGAGAATATTGTTCGAAGTAGCAAAACAATGCTCTCAAAGTATCAAAAGTCCTCGAGCTCTTATTTCCTGAAGGCTTAAATACACAAAACACATACCCTTAGATGTAACATTAGTAAAAATTAATAAAAAAAGTAATCAATTAAAATTTTATGCAGTTTTGAGGTCTCATAGACACAGTAGATAAACCAATAAATCTGTCACTATAGGAAGACAACAAGTCTTATCAAAAAAGGGTTCTTGGTTGTCTTTAATACACGTAATACCGAGCTCGTGTGTTTGAATATACGTATCACCAAAAAAAGGTCGTCGAGAATAATCTCAAAAATCATAGCACTGAAAAGAAGAGAAGCTTGGTTGTTTTCATTGANTGAAGACAACAAGTCTTATCAAAAAAGGGTTATTGGTTGTCTTTAACACACGTAATACTGAGCTCGTGTGTTTGAATATACGTATCACCAAAAAAGGTCGTCGAGAATAATCTCAAAAATCATAGCACTGAAAAGAAGAGAAGCTTGGTTGTTTTCATTGAGATTTTAGATGTGACAATTACCAAAAGCTATATTAAGGCCATCCAGACGAACTTTTAAGCTTAAATATCGCATCATAGACATCTAAACCCCATAAAAAAGTCAATATTTAGGTTATGTTTATTATCCACGGTTGCTTCATCGGTCATCTAAGTGGAAAAAAATACATGCATAAGGAAAAGAAATGTAAGATTTGTATAAAAGATTGTTACATTAACATTAAAAGCATAAAAAAAGAAATATGCATGACTTTGTATAACATATTGATATGATAAAAAGCAAATATTTTCAGCATACATTAAAAATAAAATAACAATAAAAAATATATGTTTTTTCCATTCAACCTCCAACTATAGCATCCATTATTCTTTCTATCAACTCTTCCATCTTTCTTGCGCCTTCCCCATCTTGAGTGTAAGTCTCAGGCACATCAATTTTGGTCTGTGACAAATATTGCCAAAGACAATATTCATATTCATCAACTGAGACATGCGAATGATCTCCATTAGCTATATTGAAGTCAATATCGTTGTAGGAAGGACACCTCTGAATATAGTTGTAAAGACTCATCGTGGCAAACATAATCCGTACTTGTTCGGAAAATAGATATGTAGGCATATCGTGTAGTATGACATGTTTTTTCTTCGAAACTTCAAATGTCATTTTAATGACACCGCTTAATAGGAGTGTCTCTTGTTGAACATTTCTCTCATGCATCGAGTGATATTTCTAACTCTCTCAAAGTTAGGTATGTGATATTTCGTATCATGATAGAGCTTCAGATACTCTCTTTACAACAGATATCCAACATCTACCCAATAATATTTACCTGAAATTAATACAATGATTTCTATTGTAGTAAGAGCAATATCTGACTAGTTCAATCTCAAGCAAAGTTGGGGGTGGATGAGAAAAATTGTATTTCTTAGTTCATGTTGTAAATTTGAAAATTCGACTATCATGTACACTGCTCTCCCAACAATCCATTGTAGAAGAGAAGCATATATTAAAGTCACACACAATCATGACATTCTGAGTTGGTGAACCACAATATCCTATGAATGTGATTTTCTTATTATTAGAATATGTGCATTCACATGTGTTTCATCATTCGCTCCAATATATTTCTAAAAGGTTAAACATTGTTAACTAATTACTTTATTCATTTGAAACTGACTGTAATAAATAAGTAAAATTAATTGAAAATATGACATATACCGCATGACATGCGAAATCTCTACGGGGGTTCATTCAAATGTTATGTCTGTTAATTTGATGACTTGTGACGAAAAATTGACTAGTGCATTTAACCAAACTGAAAAATACCTATAGATTATTTCAGATGAGTACTGGAATCGCTCCATGACTCCTCTCATAGATTCATTTTGCGATAATATGTAGAGGGTTATTATTAAAACCTCTCATGAAGTCATCTTGGAGGAGCCATGAAGTCCATGATTCCTATGTTGTTCCTTCAATAGATCAATGACAAGTTGTATCATACAAAACATATTGCTACCAATGCATGAGGATGTCATGCAAGGAGTGCACATTTTTTTAGGTATAATACTCAAACATCAAACGCACTGCTCTAATTCTCCTTCTGCGTCTTTGTCTATTTGCATTCATGTAGCTAATACATAAGAATCACCGATTCAGCTCACACATATAAATAAACACTATGTTCAAATAAAATTGGAGAAACAAATACAAAATATAACGATAAAAAATAGAAATACAAATAAACATTAACAGCAACTCAATAAAAAAAATAAAAATCCAAAGCAACATGGGCAACAACCCATCAAAAAACAAATATAAAATATCATACTAGAATAAAATGAAATTCAAGTGTCCTTGTTTGCATGAAAATAACGTAAATAATGCACCTTACGGTCAAGGATCATCGTCATGAAAAACTCTCTCCGGGTCGGGTCTTCAAGCAACTTCATAGAGAAAAAATATAACGAAATGTTCTCATAATTTTATGGAGTTGTCTCCAAAATTCACCTAACCTGCTAAATGGATGTTACTTGTGATGGGCCAGAGTCATTAGTGAATTAAGTAACCAACTATGAAATCTAACTTCTAATGAAAGTGGCACTCTCTTTTTTATTTTCCCAACCCTAGGACGCTTTGATCGATTGGTGGATTCACCTTCATTGAGGTTCGGACTATGGTCTTCATTGGAATCACCTGTTTTTTCATCATCTAAGTTTTTGGTGATGCCACCAAATCCTGCTCATCAGGAGTGCATGCATTGTTGCCCGTTATCACGACACCACGAAACATACAGTCTAACTTCTCTTCCAGTTCAGGCTCGTTGCAGCTCTATTTAATTTTTTTCACATTTGCAGCTCTATTTAATTTTTTTCACGAAACATACAGTCTAACTTCTCTTCCAGTTCTAACTTCTCTACAAAGTCATAGGTTATGTTGATGTATCTGAAAAAAATAAAAAATCGATAAAAGTAGTGGACGATTCATAAATGCTCGCCTCTAATATCTCTGCCCAACATCCCTCTGAAGCATCAATTGTTCGCATTATCAGATCTCAACCCAAGCCCGTGGTCATCGCTTCAATTTTTTCCAAGTTTTCCAATTCTTTTTTAGTTGATCATATTTGTTTTTTAATTGCCTCGTATTGTACTCAATGCATGCACTTTCCTTGAACTTTTTAATAATATTATGTTAGTTCTCCTTGTTAAAATAGGTTTTTGACCTATTTCCCAATTAGATCTCCTTAAATCAAAGGTGGTAGCAAAATATTACTTTCNGCTGATTCGGCAGGCTACATTAGAGAGCTTGCTGCTGGTTTTGTTTGTTGCTTTTATTATGAGCTAAGCTTATATTTTTGTTTTTTGAATACTTGAATGCTTTTGGTCAATTTCTACAACTATTTTTATTCGTTGCCTTTTTTTATTGGAAGAATTTGTTTACTTATATTTTTATTAAAATAAAATTTGTGCTAAATTGAAGGACCGTATTTAAGGTTAGATTCACATTGCTATGGTGAAACAGAAATAGACTCTCATTGATATATTTAAATTTTAAACAATAAATGATGTAAATAAACTTGCTGGGGATTTTTTTTTAAAAATAGTTATGCTACAGCTATTTCTGGACAAATGATCAGTCTTCCCTGTAGAGCTGTTCTGTAATCATGTCTATAACAGAGCTGTTCATACTAACATATTCCATATTTGAAAACAAATGTTTTGTACGAATATTATAAAATAAAAATAGACATTTTACTAAACAGTGAGTAGGGGTGCAAACAAGTCTGAGTTGAGCTGCGCTATAGCGACTCTTGGCTTGAACTTGAGCTTGATTAATTTTATTGAGCTTGAGGTTAAGTCTATGAGTTTGAGGCAGCTGACAAGCCGATTTGTTTCTTATAAAAGGAAAACTAATATTAATTTAAGGCAATCTTATAATAAAATGATAAATAAAATGTACAATTATGAAAGAAATAATAAGAAATTAATTATTATAAAGTATAAAATATTATTTTTTAAAATATTTTTTGTAGTTTAAATAATTTTTTTTAAATTTAATATATTTTGAGTATATTTTATATTAATATTATTTTAAATGAGTCGTCTCATGAGCTAATGAGTTAAATTAGGGATAGCTAGAGTTTGGTTTTTTAGCTCATCGAGCTCAATTCACGAGCCACTTATCGAGCTGAGCTCAAGTTGGGTCCTGAGTCAACTTGTCTCACACTCCTAATAATGAGTAGCATGACTTTTAAAAAAAAATTAAAAACTACTAGAATGATAATTAACAATATGAAGTATTTTAAAAATACAACTCTTATATATTTCTAGATAATTCCTCATACAGGAAAACTCAACGTTTGATTATTCTCGGC
Organism: Phalaenopsis hybrid cultivar; assembly: GCA_002079205.1. NCBI lineage: Eukaryota > Viridiplantae > Streptophyta > Magnoliopsida > Asparagales > Orchidaceae > Phalaenopsis > Phalaenopsis hybrid cultivar. Next base: position 275,273 of record JXCR01147662.1, read on the forward strand.
AGTGGAATCCTTCAACACATTTGTTTAGCTAAAAAAGTCACAATTCTCTATTTTTTCGTCTTGGAATGTTCGAAGTAAGCAGAGAATATTGTCCGAAGTAACAGTACAATGCTCTCAAAGTACCAGAAGTCCTCAAGTTCTTATTTCCTGAAGGCTTTAATACACAAAACACATACCCTTAGCGTAACATTAGTAAAAACTAATAAAAAAAGTAATCAATTAAAATTTTATGCAGTTTTGAGGTCTCATAGACAAAGTAGATAAACAAATAAATCTGTCATTATAAGAAAATAGCAAGCCTTATCAAAAAATGGTTCTTGGTTGTCTTTAACACACGTAATACCGAGCTCGTGTGTTCGCATATATGTATCACCTAAAAAAGGTCGTTGAGAATAATCTCAAAAATAATAACACTGAAAAAGAAGAGAAGCTTGGTTGTTTTCATTGAGATTTTAGATGTGACAATAACTAAAAGTGATATTAAGGTCATCCAAACGAACTTTTAAGGTAAAATATCTCATCATAGACATCTAAAACCCATAAAAAAAGTCAATATTTAGGTTATGTTTATTATCCATAGTTGCCTCATCGGTCATCTAAGTGGAAAAAAATACATTCATAAGGAAAGGAAATATAAGATTTGTATAAAAAACTGTTACAATAAACATTAAAAGCATAAAAAAGAAATATGCATGACTTTGTATAACATACTGATATGATAAAAAATAAATATTTTCAGCATACATTAAAAATAAAATAACAATAAAAAATATATGTTTCTTCCATTCAACCTCCAACTATAGCATCGGTATTTCGTTCTAACAACTCTTTCGTCTTTCTTGCGCCTTCCCCATCTTGAGTGTAAGTCTCAGGCACATCAATTTTGGTCTGTGAAAAATATTTCCAAAGACAATATTCATATTCATCAATTGAGACATGCGAATGATCTTCATTAGCCCTATTGAAGTCAATATCGTTGTGGGAAGGACGCCTCCGAATATTTTTGTAGAGAGTCATCGTGGCAAATATAATCCGTACTTGTTCGGGAAATGGATATGTAGGCATATCGCGTAGTATGACATGTTTTTTCTTTGAAACTTCAAATGTCATTTTAATGACACCGCTTAATGAGGAGTGCCTCTTGCTGAACGTTTCTCCATGCACCGAGTGATATTTCTAACTCTTTCAAAGTCAGGTCTGTGATATTTCGTATCATGATAGAGCTTCAGATACTATCTTTGTAACAAATATCCAACATCTACCCAATAATGTTTACCTGACATTAATACAATGATTTCTATTATAGTAAGAGCAATATTTGACTAGTTCAATCTCAAGAAAACCTGGGGGTGGGTGAGAAAAATTGTATTTCTTAGTTCATGTTACAAATTTGAAAATCTGATTATTATGTGCACTGCTCTCCCAACCATCCATTGTAAAAGAAAAGCACATATTAAAGTCACGCACAATCATAACATTCTGAGTTGGTGAACCACATTGTCCTATGAATGTAATTTTCTTATTATTGGAACATGTGCATCCACATGTGTTCCATCGTTCGCTCCAATATATTTTAAAAAGGTTAAACATTGTCAACTAATTACTTTATTCATTTGAAACTGACTGTAATAAATAAGTAAAATTATTTGAAAATATGACATATACCACATGACATGCGAAAGCTCTATGGGGTTTTTTCTAATGTTGTGTCAGTTAATTTGATGACTTGTGACGAAAAATTGACTTGTGCATTCAACCAACTGAAAAATACGTATAGATTATTTCAGATAAGTACTGGAATCGCTTCATGACTCCTCTTATAGATTCATTTTGCGATAATATGTAGAGGGTTATTGTTAAAATCTCTCCTGAACTCATCTTGGAGGAGTCATGAAATCCATGATCCCTATGTAGTTCCTCCAATAGATCAATGAAAACAAGTTGTATCATACAAAACATATTGCTATCAATATATGAGGATGTCATGCAAGGAGTGCACATTTTTTTAGGTTATCATACTCAAACATCAAACGCACTGCAACTGTAATTCTCCTTCAGCGTCTTTGTCTATTTGCATTCATGTAGCTAACACATAAGAATCACTGATTTAGCTAACACATATAAATAAACATTACATGCAAATAAAATTGAAGAAACAAATACAAAATATATTGATAAAAATAGAAATACAAATAAACATTAACAACAATTCAATAAAAAAAAATAAAAATCCAAAGCAGCATGGGCAACAAACCATCGAAAAACAAATATAAAATATCAAACTAGAATAAAATGAAATTCAAGTGTCCTTGTTTGCATGAAAATAACGTAAATAATGCACCTTACGGTCAGGGGTCATCGTTATGAAAAACTCTCTCCGGGTCGGGTCTTCAAGCAACTTCATAGAGAATAAATATAATGTCACGGTCTCATAATTTTCTTGGGTTGTCTCCAGAATTCACCTAACCTCCTAAATAGATGTTACTTGTGATGGGTCAGAGTCATTGGTGCATGAAGTAACCAACTGTGAAATATGACTTCTAATGAAAGTAGCACTCTCTTTTTTATTTTCCCAACCCTAGGACGCTTTGATTGATTGGTAGATTCACCTTCATTGAGGTTCGGGCTATGGTCTTTATTGGAATCACTTGTTTATTCATCATCCAAGTTTTCGGTGATGCCACAAAATCCTTCTCATCGGGAGTGCATGCATTATTGCCAGTTATCACGACACCACGAAACAGACTGTCTAACTTCTCTTCCAGTTCAGGCTCGATGCAACTCTATTTAATTTTTTTCACATTTGACACTACCTACAAAGTCATAGGTTATGTTGATGCATCTGAAAAAAAATAAATGATTGATAAAAGCAGTGGACGATTCATAAATGCTCACCTCTAATCTCTCTGCCAACATTCCTCCACAGCATCAATTGTTCGCATTATTCGATCTCAACCCAAGCCCGTAGATCATCGCTTCAATTCTTTTCAGGTTTTCCAATTCTTTTTTAGCTGATCATATTTGTTTTTTAATTGCCTCATATCATACTCAATGCACACACTTTCCTTGAACTTTTTAATGATATTATGTTAGTTGTCCTTGTTAAATTATGTTTTTGACCTATTTCCCAATTCGATCTCCTTAAATCAAAGGCGGTAGCAAAATATTACTTTCATATCTTTATCCAACATAGCAGATGAACCGCATCTTTTGTGTTAACCATTATATTACTAACATAAAAAAAAACTAATCAACATAAATATTTATTATAAGAAAACATTTACCACAACTCAAAGAAAAATAACAATGTCATAATATAATCACCACTTGCACCCAACCTCCACACCACACTGCTACACCACCTCCACACACCAACACCTCCACACATCCACAACGCCACTAGAAACACCTCCACACACCACCATTACCACCACCTCCACATGCCAACACCCTCCACACACCAATACATCCACACCACCACGACCACCTCCACACACCAACACCTCACACCAACACATCCACAACACTATTACCGCCAGCTCCACACACCAACACAGGGTTCGTATGCGTTCAAATCAGCCATTTATATTTACAATTTATTGGACATGCAATCATCACAACCACCAACTTTCGATCAATAAAATCAACAAATAAAGCAAATAGAAACCAAATCCATCAACATGAAGCAGCACAAACCCATCATCTGAGCATATCACAACCGAATCAAAAAATCCCAAAATCAAACATAAACTGAAAATCATTGAAGGATAAGAGCACAGAGAAACATAAAAAGTGTTGCACATAAGAGTTTGCAAAGTAAAAAACCATCGCACAGTTAAGCCATCGTTTTGCCTAATATTTCAAAATAAAAAATGCCTTTCTAGCTTGATCGTTCTTGATTTAAAAATCAAGGCTTAAAAACCGAGACCGGTTCTACCCCGATTTTCACTGGTCCAATTCCAATTATTCAAAAATCCAGTCATCCCTATCGTCCGAACTGACCGCCCTACTAGTCCACAGTCCGACTGGTTGTTCTGGTCCGATTTTAATGACCTCGGTTGAAACATTCAATCTAATTACATAATTTTAAAATGAAAACTTAAAGTAGTCCTGAAATCTTTTTTAGAAATTTTTACCTCTATAAAATTCATTATTATTCGTATTTTATCAGATAAATTTTCTAATTAAAAAATCAAATATTAATGCATTCGCTAAAGAAAATAACATTTTATATATGAAATGATCATACTGTAAAAATACTAAAAAAAAGGTATCTTATGCTCATTAGCATGTTTTTATATATATAACATAATTTTGCATTTTCTTATAAATAATTTAAAATTTTTTATGTAAAAAAGTGATCTTGATGAAAATAGTTCTCATTATTGTCTGTGGACCATGCAATTGCCATCATATTTGTCCACGACTTATAAAGAGAGCATCCAAAGCCATATATCCAGCTGTTTCTATAAATGCATATTGACAACTTGCTTGTGTCCATATCCCATATTCATTTTTAGAGACCTACAACCAGTGTATTATGACAAGAGCATACTCCATCCCTTAAATGCCCGATCTGGACAATCGACCTAGCCTTAACAACCAATTGAGACGGACGACCGACCCAACTTGAACGACCCGAAGTCTGGACAACCAATAGCTTGGACTACCAACAGTCTGGAAGACTCGTAACTTAGACGACCCAAAACAACCAACAGCCACAGACCCACATATGTAAAATACCTAAAATAGCCTGTACAACCCTCATTAAAACATGTTTCAAAATGTAATGTTTTCATATTGTAATATATCCCCTATATGTAGGGGACCGTTTCATGTAAGGACTTTTTTTTAGCCCTTTCTCTCTCTTCTCAAATATTTATAATGATTTGATTATATCAAAAGAGCAAAAAGATCCCGCGAATACATCAGTTTTGCCTCAGAGGGACAAGTCGTTGTGCACTCCTCCTCCCCCCTGTCTATACTCATCTCTCTCTCTATCTCATGTCTTACGCTCTATTCCTTGGGTGTGATTCATGAATAAATCATGATCACATATCTGCATGCTCCATTACAACTAAAAATGTATTTTAGTGAATAAAAAATTGATTATTAAAAATTATCCCAAAAATTCAATTTCAAATATACTCTTCAATAATATGATAAGGATTATTATGAGATTAATTTTATCTATAAAATATTTATGTGCAAGTATTATCAATAAAATTCATATTATTATTTTATAAAATTTTCGGCAAAATAATAATATTAAAAATACTATGGTTGATGGCCAAAAGTAATTAAGCAAGAAAATTATTTTGAAAGATTTACATGCATATCAATTGATTTTTATGTATTTATATGTCTTAACACCTAAATTTTATTTTTACACCTAATCAATACATAAAAAGGTGTATTTAACTTTTTCAAAATTAAAATTGTGGCACTTTTTATGGATGAGAAGCATCTTTGTGGTAAAAATGTAAAAGGAAAAAAAATTATATGGTACATAAATTAATACATAGAAATTGTGTAAAAGTACGGTTGTAATAGAGTCGAGCCGGGTCGAGTATATCATTTTTCGGACTTGGGTTGGAATAATTATAAGTTGTTCATGTTCGACTTGAACATGTGTTAAGCTTTCGTACATTGTTCAAGCTTGATTTTTTTTTTTTTTACATTTTCAATGTTTGAACCTGATTTGTACTTGATTTGCTTAGGACAAATGAAGGAGTAATTAAACGAGCTAATAAAAGAACTAAAAATTTAAATGAGAATCTAGATTTAAATGTAAAAATTTTAATAAATAACTTTTCATTTTTAATCACAGCTACTAATTTGCCGATTATGAACTCTAAAATCTTTGAACTTTACTAATTTGCTACATAATTCTTATTAATTGGACTACACCAATTTAAATTTTGTGAGCGGAATAACTAAATTGAACCTTAAAATTAGGGTTGAGTATTTATTTAATCATATTAATAAGAAAATAATAACAATAAGATTATTCACATTAATATTATTGATAATTACACTGAAAAATGAATTCATTACGTTCAAGGTCAAAAAAATTCTACAAGAAAAATCTTGTATGACACTTTTTAATTGTAACTATATCATTCTAAATTACAATTCCCTTATTAATAAAATTAATATATAATTTATAAATAAAGTAAAAATATTATTAATATAATATTTTTTTTATGATTAAACTTATAATTAAATAAATTCTAACTAATTAAATTTTATTTAATAATACAATATAANCACCTTATCAATACATAAAAAAGGTGTATTTAACTTTTTCAAAATTAAAATTGTGGCACTTTTTATGGATGACAAATATCTTTGTGGTAAAAATGTAAAAGGAAAAAATTTATATGCTACATAAATTAATACATAGAAATTGTGAAAAAGTATGGCGTAACAGAGTCGAGCCGGGTCGAGTATATTATTGTTCGGACCTGGGTTGGTATAATTTTAAGTTGTTCGTGTTCGGCTCGAGCATCTGTTAAGCTTTTATACGTTTTTCAAGCTTGATTTTTTTTTTTTCACATTTTCAATGTTTGAACCTCATTTGTACTTGATTTGCTTAGGACAAATGAAGGAGTAATTAAACGAATGAGAATCTAGATTTACATGTAAAAAATTTAATAAATAATTTTTCAATTCTAATCACAGCTACTAATTTGCCGATTATGAACTCTAAAATTTTTTAGCGTTACTAATTTGCTACATAATTCTTATTAATAGGACTACACGAGTTTAAACTTTGTGAGTGGAAGAACTAAATTAGGGATGGGTATTTATTTAATAATATTAATAAGAACATAATAACAATAAGACAATTCACATTAATATTATTGATAATTACAGTTCGATGATCATAAAAAATGAACTCATTACATTCAAGGTTAAGAAAATTCTACAAGAAAAATCTTGCACCACACTTTTTAACTCTAAATATATCATCTAAGTTACAATTCACTTATTAATAAAACTAATATATAATTAATAATTAAAAAAATATTATTAATATAATAGTTTTTTTATGACTAAACTTATAATTAAATAAATTATAAGTAATTAAATTTTTTAAATAATATATTATATATATATTACCAACTATTATTTAATAACTCACTTGTTGAACGATGAATAAATTTATTGGTGAATGTAAATAAATAAGTTTGATTATGTTCATATTTAATTCATTTAAGATTCAAATTTTTTAAAATTATTTAAAATTATTTATTTATTAATTTTAATGATTATGATCGAAAGTTTAATGGAGTCGGAGTTTAAATTATTCAGGGAGTGTATTGGCCCATTTACAACACTAGTTAGTTCGACGAACTTAAGGATTATTATTATTTTCTATCTTGAAAATACACTAAAAATAAATGAAAACCATGAAAACGGGACTCAACTGCTTCCTCACCCTTACCAGCGAGTCGCCTCTAGAATCAATAGGCATCTTTCTTCCCGCCGGCCATGGCCGCCGCCGCCCCCGCCACTGCTCCCCCGACTCCCAAGCTCCCACTGAAGCTTCTGATCGACAAGGAGCGCAACCGAGTANAGCTCCCACTCAAACTTCTGATCGACAAGGAGCGCAACCGAGTAGTCTTCACCGAGGCTGACAAGGGTTTCGTAGACATCCTCTTCAGTTTCCTCACTCTACCCATGGGCTCCATCATCCGCCTCCTCGGTAAAAAAACTGGCGTCGGATCCATGGATCGTCTCTACGAGAGCGTCGCTAAGNCCCAAGCTCCCACTGAAGCTTCTGATCGACAAGGAGCGCAACCGAGTAGTCTTCGCCGAGGCTGACAAGGGTTTCGTAGACATCCTCTTCAGTTTCCTCACTCTACCCATGGGTTCCATCATCCGCCTCCTCGGTAAAAAAACTGGCGTCGGATCCATGGATCGTCTCTACGAGAGCGTCGCTAAGTTCGATGAACGCTGCTTTCAGACCCCCGCATGCCGATCGATGCTTCTCAACCCGAGAAGCGCGGCAGAAATTCGCTGCAAAGGACTAGCGCTCGAGCTAGATGAGGAGTCGGAGCCATGGATCTACTATCGCTGCCTGTCTTCGAGGTGTGGCTGCGCAGTGAGCTCAGTGTTTGGAGCACGGTGCCCCTGTGGCGGAACAACGGAAGCACCGATTCTGGCGTTGGGATGGCAAGGATGCGAGGAGTCGGAGAAGGGGTTTGTGAGAGAGGCCGTCAATTTTATTGTCAGCGATAATCTGGTGGTACGGCCTGCTTCAATTGGGGCTAGCTTGGCTCTGATCAACGATCTTGGGGTCGATGATGGAAATGTTCTTGAGAAGAAGACCGTGCATTTGAGCAGAGAGGAGGTAAGGTTGCTTGATTTGATGATCTAATGTAATCAGATTTAGTTTTTATAATTGTTCAATTACTTTCATTAAATTCTTTTGATATTTTATTTCCTTTTTTATAGGTCCTATTTGGGCACACTTCAAATCTCCAATTTTTTTCTGTGGTGCGTTGTTAGATCCTAATTTGTTCTTTGTGAACATGCCCCGAGAGTTTTTGTCAAGTGAAGGAGCAGAGGAAGGAAGAGTAGAATAAGTTAAAAAATTTTTGTAGGGAGGACTAAGGGAGAGCTACCTTTTTTTGTATTTTTGTCCCGTACTTATTGATACATGTTTTATATAATTACAGAAAGAAGGAAATGTTATAAAAAACGTTCTTGAAGCTATTAAGACTTTTATTGATTGTAAAGATTTTATGTCATATTTGCATTACAATTTGAATTTCAACATTAGCAGTCTTTGACTGGTCTGCTGACTTGAAGTGAGCCGACTGAAGCAATCGATTGAGTTGTGTTTGTGCCTTCTAAAGTGTGTGTTTGTCTATTGCGGTGTTCGACCGCATGGTGATCTGGCTAGTTCTTTTTCGACACGATTAATTAGAGCGGTCGGTTGTGAGTTAGTTGTTCGTTTAGGATTCGAGGTTGATCGGTCGAACGTGATTAGTTAGCTTTTTTCGTTGAGTAAACCGTGACTTGCTTTCGTTTCGACTCGAGTTTTACAGGGCTCATGTCTCTTCTGCTTGGTTGGTTCATTGCGTCAGCTGGATCTCCTAATCTTGCTAGGTCTTAGGCGGATCTTGTCGCAGCCTAGACAGGGTATCTGACGAGACTTGCTGCCAAGATGGTTTACGCTTCACTTTTGGCAGGTTTTGTCATTACTGAGCGGTAGAAAACATCTATAGAGCTTGAACCTATCCCGAGTGTTGTGAAATCTGCTGCCAAGAAAGCCGTAGGACAGCAAAGCAAAAAATCGTAGGACAACAAAACGGAAACGGGAAACGGAATAAAACCATAAAGAAGAAATGTGCAAACAAGAACATTGAGAATTTACGTGGGTCGGTCCATAGAACCTACATCCACGGGAGGGAATCAAGAAACAATTCACTAATACAATCTTGAAGATTACACCGCACAAAATCAAGGACGAAACCAATCTCTTCAAGCTTTTTATCGATCTTGATCTCGAGACAAGTTTTTTTGGTTCCAAACTCTCTATTGATCTTGATATGGATACAAGCTTTCTTGGTTCTTCACCTTGCTCTCAGAATTTCTCTCTCCCTTAACCCTCTCAACTCATATATATCATTACATATATATACAGACTCATATATATCATTACATATATATTCATGCATAGTTAGGCTGGTATGTTTGTACATTGAAGTTTAGGTGCTACATATGTAGATCTATTGGGATTGAGTGGTATCTATGTAAGTCTTCCATTCTTTTTAAATGTAATGAACATTAAATGTTCAACACTTGATAAAGAAATTAGATAATTGCATATCTCAAGTTATTGAGGAGTTTTCCCTTTTCTTTCGTTATTCGAAGAGTGGATATCTCTCTGTTAATAGGGTGGCTAGGTTGTTGTACCGATGACATTTGATGAATTTATTTATTCTATATTAGGTTTAGTAGTTCTCATTTCAAGGGTTTTAGGACATGAAAATTTTGAGATAATAAGTGACACATTGATGCCTAAACAAGGTGTCAAAGTAAGATGATAAGATTTGAAGTTAAGACATGTTGAATCTTTTTAGGATGTTGGTTTTATATAGTTTGTGAATTCATACAATTCGGGAGAGACCTTGTAAGATGAATAAAAGAGGTCGAGAGGCATGGAGTTTCCTAGATGATAGTTTGATGCGATTTACCAAAACAACATGAAATTTGAAAGCTTAAAAACCAAACAATAAAGTTTAGGTATTGATAATGTAAATATATACGAATTCGGTGGTATGCATGTAAATGCTATTTTTTTCTGTCAGCAGAAATCACTATCTTGGCTTAATTAATCAACACTTTCTAGTGTTCGACAGATTTTGAATTTGCTCAAGAGAGCGCTTGTCTCAAAGATCCCTCTAACAGACGTCTTCCTCCAAGAACTACACACAACAGATTCTGCCGAGAAATTGCCGACAAAAAACATCATCCAAGCAAATGAAAAGCTCAAAACAAGCCGCGACAACAATAAGAAAATCAATCTGAAGCTTTTCCTAAGCAAAGATACTGACAAGGTGGTGTATGCCGAAGCAGGCAAAGAGCTAGTTGACCTTCTATTCAGCTTCCTCACTTTTCCGCTCGGTACAATCATAAAGCTTCTGGGAAAGCATTCATCTTTGGGGTGCATCGACAACCTATATGAAAGCATCGAGCTTTTGAATTCGCCCGACTACATAATCTCAAATGAGTGCAAGGAGATGCTTTCATCTCCCAAACTGGCTCCTTTCTTTGGNTATCCAAGCAAATGAAAAGCTCAAAACAAGCCGCGACAACAACAAGAAAATCAATCTGAAGCTTTTCCTAAGCAAAGATACTGACAAGGTGGTGTATGCCGAAGCAGGCAAAGAGCTAGTTGACCTTCTATTCAGCTTCCTCACTCTTCCGCTTGGTTCAATCATAAAGCTTCTGGGAATGCATTCATCTTTGGGGTGCATCGACAATCTATATGAAAGCATCGAGCTTTTGAGTTCGCCCGACTACATAATCTCAAATGAGTGCAAGGAGATGCTTTCATCTCCCAAACTGGCTCCTTTCTTTGGCTTGGAGAAGCAGCTGCTGCAGGTTGAAGAAGATTTCCCTCAGACTATCAAGTCCTGTGCCTGCAAAACCTGCTTTTCATTTTCGTCGGCGACCAGATGCCTTCATGGACACAATGTATCGTTCTGCAATCTGATGAACCCTAAGTTACAGAACTCTGGTCAAGAAGTAGGAGGAGGATATGTGAGAGGAATGGGATGGTATCTGATAACAGATGAGATGNTAAAACCTGCTTTTCATTTTCATCGGCGACCCGATGCCTTCACGGACACAATGTATCGTTCTGCAATCTGATGAACCCTAAGTTGCAGAACTCTGGTCAAGAAGTAGGAGGAGGATATGTGAGAGGAATGGGATGGTATCTGATAACAGATGAGATGGAGGTGAGCCCGCTTTCGCCGATCACCAGCGTACACATTATCAACAAGTTGATGGTGCCTATCAGCGGTTTAGAGGAAGTTACAGCCAGTTTAGGAGAAGCAGAGGTACTTATTTTTTTGGAACTCTTAAATACATACATACCACTTATTTTTTTATGTATTTACATATCTGACACCTAAACTTCAATTTTTGCATGTCTTCTTTCCTTTGCATGAAAGTGCATTTCACTTTTAAAAGTTGCAATATTGATATTTTTGATGTGATAATGAAAAACTTGGGTGGTATAATTATAAAAAAGTAAAGTTTTGGTATTTGACATGTAAATATATAGGATTTGGGTCGTATGTATGTAAATGCCCCTAATTTTTTTAAGTTTACTCAGTTGCCACAATTCTGTTTGGTTATTATTATTATTATTATTATTTTGCTTTTTAAAAGATTATTTGATGATTAGCATCTTTTTTAATCTTATCCACTCAAGTTTGCTGGCCTTAAAAGAGATGCCATTCAACAGTTATCCACTCAAGTTTGAAGTAAAAATATGCTTAATGCTCAATATAAATCTTAAAAATCTGCTTTTCCAACAATAATTAATTATTTTTACAGACAAGTTACAGTTGCCCCAATGGATCCTAGGTTTCCGCATCTTCACCATATCCATTCAATTGAATGACTTTTAAATTACAAATTGCATAGCGAAAGAATTGCACTTAGCGGTTGAGGAATGTTGTTTTCCCTAATTTAGAAATTTAAACCACATATTTTACTTTTGTTGCTCACTAGTCTAAAAAAATATATTTTTGGTATAAACTTATAAAAATACCATAAAGAGCTAGATCTTGATCGAGAGGAGGCTTTAGCATCACATCACACAGCTTTTATGTATTTATATATCTAACATCTAAACATTCATATTTACATGCGTATCACTTAAATCTTTAATGCAAAACTTTAGTGTTTGATATATAAATACATAAGAATTGTGTGGTATGCATGTAAATTTTTCTAAATTGTAATTCCCATCAGCTAATAAAATATAAACTTTTTCTACATCATGAGCAAATATTCATATATTTTTGCAGTATAGCTACATTTTTTTTTCTTTCGTTTGTCTTTGTTTATGGTGCAGGCTTTGGATTTGTTGAGGGCTTGTTTGATCTCAGATGAGGTGCTCAGTGACGTATTCTCTCCCTATTTATTAAAGCTGCTTCAGCAGAATTGGTTGGGCTGCTTTCCTTGCAAATCATACAAGTAAGTGTATTTATGAATAAACACCCCATAATTCTTATCTGCTTACCTATTTACCCGCAGGTGCTGTATTTTGTAAAATATATTTGTTTGGTAATTTGTATAATGTCTATATGGCTATAAAATTTTTTACTTGTTACCTGTCTACTATTATTAAAACTTCATATGAATGGGGATAATAGTTTTAAAATTTTGTTANACTTGTTACCTGTCTACTATTATTAAAACTTCATATGAATGGGGATAATAGTTTTAAAATTTTGTTAAACTTGGCCTCTACACATGCTTTTATCCTGTGAAATTATTATTTAGAAAAAAAAAAAAGAAATTGAAAATCTGAACTCGGCTCTCATATAATGTTGAATGATTTGTTTTATAAGAGTTTGCTCTTCACGCTATCAATGGAAAAATTTTTGGTAAGAATATTTTTACTCAAATTTGATCAGATACTTCTATGATCATTGCATTTATTTAGGCATAAATATAATCTACAACTAATTAATTAAATAAAATTTAGCACATTTGACCTTGATCACAACTCGCTGGCTATCGTGGATCATTGCCGGCCGCCCGCTACTCTTTGCATCAAAGTTCAACTTCATATTACAATGAGCATTGCTCAGTACCGTGACCAAGCCATCTATGCTGGTTTGAAAATTAAGACAATATCAACATTACCTTGNTCGGCCGCCCGCTACTCTTTGCATCAAAGTTCAACTTCATATTCCAACGAGCATTGCTCAGTACCGTGACCAAGCCATCTATGCTGGTTTGAAAATTAAGACAATATCAACATTACCTTGACCTTATCATCAAACTTGATTTTTACTAAACACAACTGGCTTGTTATTGTGTTGAAATTGTTTAGATGTTCTGTTATTGAACTGTCTTCCACCATCTTTTTGTTGAATAAACTCTTTATTAGAAAAAAACCTTATTAAAAAACAAAAGGTTTTTTGTAATTTTTTGTTAGTGCCCCCTTGAGATTCAACATGATTGTTTCATTTGCTATACTAAACTTAACAGATGAGGAAAATGATAAACGGATCAAACATAGTATTGTTCCATCCAACTGCTACCATTCATCCATATTCATAAACTTGCGCTTCTTGGTTATTTTTTGTAGTGACAAGTACAATTTTTTTCTGATACAACAAATCATCCACTTGCATCCTCCAGAACGTTAAATTCATCTTATTGAATTTCTCCACTTTTTACCATGCTTCATTGGTCTTTGATCCCTCTCGAATCAAATCTCCGCTCTAGTTCCACTTTGTTGTGGGTGATGATTGACATCTCTCTTTTACTTCTACTAGTACATCCTTGAATAACATCACANTTGATACAACAAATCATCCACTTGCATCCTCCAGAACGTTAAATTCATCTTATTGAACTTCTACACTTTTTACCATGCTTCGCTTGTCTTTGATCCCACTCGGATCAAATCTCCGCTCTAATTCCACTTTGTTGTGGGTGATGATTGACATCTCTCTTTTACTTCTACTAGTACATCCTTGAATAACATCACATTGATTCGATAAAATCGAAAAAAAAAAATGAACATAAAAAAATCACACCATGATTTAACGTGTAAAAACCAGATAACGAGAAGAAGCCATGGAGCCAGACCCAGATCTCTTCGCTCTCAATCCACAAATGAAAAGTTGATTCAATCCATGTCGGTGTGATTGGACGATCATTCCAGCAATAAATTTCTTTTTTGCTTAGCTTTTTTTTTTTTATCTTTAAAATAAATTTAAAGCCAGAATTTAGATTATTTGATTTTTTTTTTTTTTTTGGTTTGTGCTTAAAAGTTAAGTTTTAGTGTTTTTGACTTCCTTTCAGTGCTCTGCAATTCATGTTTTGCATAAAATGTCGTAATTGATCCAATGAAAAATACTAACATGCTCCAAAAAAATTATTTTATTTAACATTAATTAAAAAATACGCCTCTTAAATATATTTTTTTTTATGAATTTCTGATAAAAAGAAAATAAATTGTAAAGAACATTAAATAAAATTTATAAATATTTGCAAAAAGTTTCAAGGCGGTGAATTAGCTGGCGCTTTTTAAATGGACTGACGCAGAGGAATCTTTCCCGTTGATTTGGAAAACTTCTACCGTCTCATTTACATGATTACCACCAAATTCCTATGTATTTGCATATCTAACACCTAAATTTTAGGATTTACATTTATATCACCCAAACCTTTCATATCACATAAAAAATACCACCATTTTAATTATTAGAGAATAAAATACACCTTCCCATGCATGGATAAAATGGTATGTATGTCAAAATTAAAATTTAGGTGTTAAATATGTAAATACATAAGAAACTGAGTGGTATAAATGTAAAGCTTCCTATTTATTTATGAGGAGGAGAAAGAAGAATCATATCTTATCAACATCGAATCAGAATTTCGACTATAAGTTTTAAAGTGAAGGAATTTATAAAGTTTAAAATGGCACTCGAATTCATTCCATATTAATTAAAAATAATTTAAAAAAAAATTAAAAAAATCTAAAAAATTCGCGTTGGGCACTCACTTTGCCCAAAAAAAGTTAATAATAAGGAATTTTTATAAATATTGCATTAGAAATATTATTATTTATGTATCTCATATTCTAATGTTTAATTTTGCAACACTAGCTTAACTCCTCTCCCTTGGACTTCTCCAATAAACATCCACCAATCTAAAACGCACTAATTTCATAAAATTAAATTTTATGTGTGAGATATAGGACTGTAAATGAGCCTAGCTTGAGCGAGCTCAGGCTTGGCTCTTGTTTAACCCGTTTGAAATTGCTCGTGTTCGAAACCTGCTCGTGAACAGTGCGTTCGCGTTCGGTTCGAAATTGTCTCGTTAAAATTAAACTGAAAAAATAGATGTAGAGTGCTGAATTCGAACCTGGATCAAATATATGCAAAACAAGACGCATAATCATATTACAACAATACCGGTTACAATTTAAACATAAATATAAATATATAATATATTTCGATCTAAAAACGAATTGTTCGCGAACAATGAGCTTTTTTTTACAGCTCTAGTGAGATACATAAATAAATAATTCTTCGGGGGCTATGTATATAAAAACCCCTAATAATAAATATAAAAAAAAGAAAAGCAAAAGTCTTTATTCTTAAAANACATATCTAACACCTAAATTTTAGGATTTGCATTTATATCACCCAAACCTTTCATATCACATAAAAAATACCACCATTTTAATTATTAAAGAATAAAATACACCTTCCCATGCATGGATAAAATGGTATGTATGGTATGTCAAAAATTAAAATTTAGGTGTTAAATATGTAAATACATAAGAAACTGAGTGGTATAAATGTAAAGCTTCCTATTTATTTATGAGGAGGAGAAAGAAGAATCATATCTTATCAATATCGAATCAGAATTTCGACTATAAGTTTTAAAGTGAAGGAATTTATAAAGTTTAAAATGGCACTCGAATTCATTTCATATTAATTAAAAATAATTTAAAAATAATTTAAAAAAATCTAAAAAAATCGCGTTGGGCACTCACTTTGCCCAAAAAAAGTTAATAATAAGGAATTTTTATAAATATTGCATTAGAAATATTATTATTTATGTATCTCATATTCTAATGTTTAATTTTGCAACACTAGCTTAACTCCTCTCCCTTGGACTTCTCCAATAAACATCCACCAATCTAAAACGCACTAATTTCATAAAATTAAATTTTATGTGTGAGATATAGAACCGTAAATGAGCCTAGCTTGAGTGAGCTCAGACTTGGCTCTTGTTTAACCCGTTCGAAATTGCTCGTGTTCGAAACCTGCTCGTGAACAGTGTGTTCGCGTTCGGCTCGAAATTGTCTCGTTAAAATTAAACTGAAAAAATAGATGTAGAGTGCTGGATTCGAACCTGGATCAAATATATGCAAAACAAGACGCATAATCATATTACAACAATACCAGTTACAATTTAAACATAAATATAAATATATATAATATATTATTATATAAATAATATAATATTATTAAAAAAAATTATATAATTTTTTTATTTCGATCTAAAAACGAGTTGTTCGCGAACAATGAGCTTTTTTTGACAGCCCTAGTGAGATACATAAATAAATAATTCTTGGGGGGCTATGTATATAAAAACCCCTAATAATAAATATAAAAAAAAGAAAAGCAAAAGTCTTTATTCTTAAAAATTTGCATCTGCTTCCAATTCCGGTTTGCTTTATTCGCGTACAACAAAAGCCATTTAAGAGCTTTGAATGCTTCTGTTTGGCCCAAATTTGTCTATAAATATCAACCACCGGTTCCTCCCACTATCATCAAAACATGGGAGGCAGCAAAGGCGGCGGAGGCGGAGGCTCGGGCGGCGCCGGCAGCGGTGGCCGGAATTATTCCGGCGGTAAAGGTGGCGGTGGTGGGATAATGAAAGCACCCGGAGGTGGTGGAGGCTATATTTCGAGGACAACTTTTGAAAGTAATCCAAAGGGTTATTTTCAAGGGCTTCGACATGGTAGTGGTGCCGGAGGCGGCGGCGGCGGTGGCGGCGGAGGTGGTGGTGGGGGAAATAAAGGTTCGTGCTATATTATGTGAGCTGTAATCATTAATGTAAATGATTAATATAGATATTTTGTGTTATTCTCAAGTGGTTTTTTAATCACTTGCTTGCTGTTTGCTTAATATATATATTATGTGAGCATTATCGCAAGCCGTGGCCTGTTGGTTGGTTGGTGGGGTCACTTGAAGTCACCTCAGGCCACGGGTTCGGTCTCCCGTGGCGCGGGGTTCTCGAATAGTTAGACATATGGAGCGGACTCTCATCATGTGGTCTCGATACGCAGGAGAAATCAATATTTGTGCCTCTGANAGATCATAGTGGTCTACATGCAAAAACATTTATGCAAATTCTTACATGTAAACCATTATTATCTTTCTATATGTATGGATATATCTTTATTGGTATATTTTACTTATGTGAACAACTATATTTATGAGGTTTTTTTTCTTTCTAGTGTTTTTAATTTATATATGGCTGGTAAAAGGTCATGATAACTTCTTAACTTGTTATTTATTATGATCAAGTTGGATTTTGGACTCTAAACATATTTTGATAAATTTGTCCAATAAAATTAGTTAAAAATGCACAAAAAAGATTATGTAAAAGTGGATTTAATTTTATAAGTATAAATAAGTCAACACATATGAATAAGAATTTGCAATATTGATGAATATTTATATATCTAATTAATTTGTAATACATGTAAGTTATCCTAAATTTCAAAATTCATTTATAATTTTTATTGAAGAACTTTAGATTAATCTATAGAACAAGAATAAACAAATTTTTAAGATATTATGTTGTTATGTACTTTTTCTTTATTTTGGTCACCTCAAGTTATTTTTAATGTAATATCACATCATGTTTATAATGTTAAGTATTCTTTAAGAGCCCGTTTGGGCCTACTTATTTGGTGCAATGATGTTTTGAAAATGCACCAGACGTGCTTGGGTAAATTGCATTTTGGCAGCTTATGGGTTCTTAAAACGCTAAAAATCACATTTTCACACTGCACCTATCTAGATGCGGTTGTAATTTTCTGACTGTGGTCTGGCTTTTTCAAAAAAATAAAAAATTGTAATAGTCACCGCACCTATTTTATCAGTAGATTACTTTTAATGAGCTTATTGACAAATTATTCAAAAAGCTACATCTGCCCCAAACATACTCTAAATTATGTGAATAACATGTATGTTGTGGTCAAAAATAGTTCTAATCAATGATTAAAATGTCAAAGCCGTTTAATTTTGTGAAAATATGTTGGGAATTAACTCATATGTAATAATTATTTTATACTTTTGGTTAGTTATAACATTATGCAATGTACAAGCCAAATCATTTAAAAGTAAACAATCAAATTTGGCAATAAATAAAGTCATTCAAACATTTAATGATGGTCATATTGACAAAAGAAAATTCAATTAGATAGAATACAATCATAAGAATTTGTCAAATCTCACTGCATATTATATTGGGCTTAAACTCCAATGAATTATAAAGCTTTAAGAAAAAGTATAAATGCATAATATAAGTAAATTCTATTCTTAAAGTAAGAGTGGTGTCTATTCATCAATTTTTAAAAATACTTTACTAAGGATGATAAATTTAAAATTAACCTAAGCTTATAAAGAGCAATATCATATCAAATGTATAGTTGTGATCACTCTCTATGGTCTTATGCCAATGAAAACATGAAATATGTCATCCCCTTGTAAGTTCTCCTGTCAAATAACATAAAAAAGCAACATTCATGGTTGAGTCTTATTGATCAAGTGGTTTGTTATAGAATAAAACTATTAAATTTGATGGTAGGTAAAACTATAACTTTTTAAATGACTTAAATTTCTGAGGGGTAAATTACAAAATACACTTAATAGAGTATAAATCCTTTTGTTAATAAAAATCAATTTGAAATTAGCTTCTTTGATAATAAACATTCACCTAAGTTCTATAAGATATTCTTGGATGATGAAATTTATGACTATTGAAAAGAATCATTTAATAAGATTGGGCAAGTATTTTCTTCGACTAAGTATATACCAGTGGTCACAAAATCTTATGATAATAAACTTATGAAACATTAATAAATTTTTTTTATCAAGCATGATCATTGGATGTTGTGTGCTCATCTATCTCATTCGTATGCAATAATTTTTTTGAATTTGGGCAACGAGTTGCACCATATTGAGCAATCCCCGTAGGAGAAAGTTGTACCTGTACTGCGTAACAAACAGACAATGTGATCATCTTTCGTGTTGCGTTGTAAGAGAAATTTGTTCATGTCCTACGTAGCAAACTAGCAATGAGATCTTCTTTTGTGTTGCACTTCAGGAGAAAGTCGTCCCCTTTCTGCATAATAGACAAGCAACAAGTTCTTCTTTCGCGTTGCGCTACAAAAGAAAAGTGTCCACATCCCACATAGCTGACGAGCAACAAGATCTTCTTTTGTGTTGTGCTGCAGGAGAAACTTGTCCTCGTTTTGCGTAGCGAGCAACGAGATCATCTTTCACGTTTTTGACATGAAGAAAGTTATCGTCGTCTCTGCCCACTAGGTGACTCGAGATTTTCTTACTTATTGTTGTTGTGCATTCCGATGGATACGAAGAAATGCTGGAGTTTTCCAGAGGCATTTTGAGGGGGAGATTTTCATGCTACTGTGCTGATGATATCTAGAGACCCCCTGAAAATTAACAGGAGTACTGAAATTTTGGGAATCAATGTCGACTCCACTTGAAGATGAGCTGATTTATTGTAGCCCTTGTGCAAGTTTGTGTTGGTCTTTGTAGTATTTCAATTGCCTGATGTGGAATTTGTAGATGATGATAACATATTTTTTATATGTCTTTAACATTATTTTTGAGGTTTTGAGGCTTTTCAACCACGCCGAATTTTGCAATTAAAGTTAGCATGTGAACTTTATATATGAAAAGAATCACGTACAATTTAGACTTGTGCATTCTTAGATTGGTATCCTCTTTGACGTGTATCTTCTGAGATTTTCATCTTCTCAAACTAATTCCTTCTATGAGCTTAAAATGCATCAATGTCTTCTGAAACTTATAGCCTTCTGAGGTTTTTGATATACATGTACCTCCTGAGGCTTGCAGCCTTTTGAGGTCTTTGATGTACATATATCTTCTAAGGCTTGTAGCCTTTTGAGATCATTGATCTATCTGTGTCCTCTGAGGCTTGTAGCCTTATGAGGTAATTGAGTAGTGACCACGTCAATCACTTACTCTCTTGGAGTCTTTCTAGTGATGATCTTTTCTGCTAATAGCTTTCCATGGAGACTTAACTCTTGTGCTCATCTTCCAGAGGCATTATAATTTCTTATCAAGTTTTGTCTCTTGGGCTCGATTTGTAGGGGTATCGTATCTTCCCATTGAGTCTTGCCACTTGGGCTTGACTTCTAAAGGCATGGTAGCTTCTCATCAAGTTTTGCCTCTTGAGCTCAACATTCACGGATACCGTTTCATTCCATCGAGTCTTGCCACTTGGGTTCGACTTCTAGGGTCATGACAACTTCCCATCGAGTTTTGACTCTTGGGCTTGATTTCCAGGGTATCATATCATACCATCAAGTTTTGCTTCTTGGGCTCGACTTTCAGGGGTATGGTAGCTTTCAATCGAGTTTTGCCTCTTGGGCTCAGTTTATATGGGTATCGTATCATCTCATTGAGTCTTTCCTCTTGGGTTTGACTTCTAGGGTCATGGAGGTGATCTTGTTTGTTGCGCGCCCTCAAGGAAACTTTATACACAAAATCTTTCGTGAGAGAAAATAAGAAAAATTTCATTAAAATGATAGTTTAAAGCAACATGAAAATTTTCTAGAATAATATTAGAAGTTTATAGGCTATTATACAACTTAAATAAGATAATTTGGAGTAGTACTTCTCATTCGATGACTCCCATGATTCTTTTATGGTTTCCCTCACCTTGTTATTGCAAGTAGGGACCCGCGTGACCTTGACGTAACAGACATTCAATTTGTTTCTTTAATTAAAAACAAGTTTATGTCAAATCTTCTTTTGCATGGTGAAAATAACAATAATGAGGTTGGTCACCACCATCTGGATTTCTTAACAGCACTAGCCATTTGACAGTCTCTTCATCATTGATGCTCATTAGGATGTTGACATGTGACGTGATGAAGCTCATATTCTTTTTCTAATCATCTCTTATGATTCCCCTATGGTTTGAACTTTTTTTCTCTATGAGATTTGATCGGTATCCCCAACATTGTTCTTACGAGTGCCCTTTAAACGCTCAAATTGTTCATTTTATTCACAGATGTACTCGTCTGCAGAGATTTTAGCTTCGACACAATGGAAAAGTTTGGTGTCAGAGCTCACCGTCTCCCACATCAATTGTGAATAAAAAGGTCGTGGACGGGGCCCTTCAAGAAAGTCTCATCTCAGTAACTCCAGATTCACTCCCTAAATCTGGCGGGGTTCAGTGTCGAACCTGCGGAAGTATTTCTTGAGGAATTTTTGCTCATTCTGGAGAACTCACGATAAGTGGGATTTTTGCTCTGAACTACTCTACGAATTTTTTAACAAGCTTATTGAAGGTGTTGATGGTGCCCCACGGGAGAGAGTAGAACCATGTACGAGCTTGACCCTTGAGAGTAGCTAGGAACACTTGACAAAGAAGCGCACGAGAGGCGCGATCAATGTGCATAATTGTTTGATAATGGTCAACATGCTCGTATGGGGTCAGTTACCTCTTCACAGACATCATTTTTTGGGAGTTTGAAGCCCATTAGGATAGGGTGTCGAAGAATTGCATCAGCCGAAGGAGAGAATTATTAAAAGTTGTGGCGAGCAAGAAATCGATCCCTTTTATCCAGAGGGAACTCTTCCCAAATCAGTTATCGTAGTTCATCATGAATGATATCAGCATAAGTGACAATTAGGTGGAGTGGTGCCATGTGAGATGCATGAGATAGATGAGTGAAGCTTGTAATGTCAAAAAAATCAATGAACATCTCGACAAGGGAATGATTTCATTATTAAAAGAGAACCAAGTGATTGAGGTATTTCCTGTTGAATGTTGAAATGATGGTAAGTGAGCTCCATTAGGTTGCGGTTATCGCTTCCCGCATAAGAGATGAAGGTTCTCGTGTTGTGACTCCTTCATCCTATTTACTCGGTTTTCCAAAGAATGCCCCAAGGCACCTTCGTCAGCGAGGATGCTTTCCGGAGTAGAAGGATGCAGAGACCTGATGCCCTTGGTGCGAGTGTTGCGTCTGGTGGCCGTGCAACAATTTTTGCAAGTATTTTAGTGGTGAGAATGTTGTCTTCTACAGAAGATGTCAACTGATGTGTGCTAGAAGAATTACAGTGGTAAGTAATAATTTATTGTCTTAGCATTGCAAGAAGATTCAACACACTTAGATAGAAAAAAGCAGCTAGTAGAGATACTCTAAGTTCTTAAGTGGAAAACACAGAAAGCGAAAAAACCACGGGGGTCTGATCGAGATGTAAAAAATACACTATAATTTTATAATTACAGAGATTCATCGTCCTATAGACGGGAAAGAGTAAAATAATCTCAAGGAGTTAAATTGTTGAAGTGTGGATGAACTTGTTGTAAGAAGTGAGTGGTAGCCGATAGTGATCAATGACAACCGTTGAGAGATGGTCGGCAGTGATAGGTGACTAGTGGTCAGCGGTGGCCAGAGGCGATCGGCGACAGACGCCGATGAGGTGATGATGTACTTCAGCTCCTCCAAGCTTCAAGTTTTTCCTTCCCCCTCATGAGAGAGATGTGGCTTTATTTATATAATTCTGGATGCAACTAATGTAGGAATATGAACCAATTTGATTGAACGGCTCAGAGAGTTTCCCTCGATCAGACAATATTTGATAGAAAATTTGAGTGACTTGACGATGTCAGAATTGAACAATCTTGGGCTCATTTGATGATCAGATCGATTATGAATTCGTCGGATTCGACATTTGTTTAACCTTTTAAATGTCCCCGAAAAACTTCCAAATATTGTTTGATGCCCTGATAGAGGCTTGATTTGACTCTAATTTGATCATTTTTCGTATTATTGGATCCATCTCGTCAAACCGGTCAATTTCACTATAAATTTTCTGAAATTGGAGTTCTTGTTGACTTTTTATCAAAGCTTGAACATTTCTTATTCAAAATATTACCTCAAAATTTGTGCAAAACCTCGAGATTCATACTTGATCGAAAAAAATTATTGATGGCATATAAGTCGCAAACCTACATCTTAAAACTGTTATGGTATGGCTCATATACCATATAGGGACAGATGCTGGAACGAAGCGGAGCAGAGCGGAGCGAAAGAATCTGTCCAAATTGGGAAGTTACGTTATATGGGTTGGGGCTATACGGTACGGGATAATTTGGGAATTACATATTGTACTGCAGGGCTTACTCTAGGATTATAAATAGACCTGTTTTGTAATCCTAGGTCTTTGAGAGAGAGAGAGAGCTGAATATTCTATTCTGTAATCTTTTCTGAATATTGAAAAGGAGGTCGCCGCTCTGCTCCCGAGGACGTAGGCATCTTTGCCACCTCGTTAAATCTCTTGTTCTTCTGAATTTGTTTCATTCCTAATTTTTCTGTTGCCATCAGCGTGGGCGCAACAGAAGCATGGTGGGCCAACCCACATTGGTGCAGGTGTAACTCCCAGGTATCTTTTCTCCTAAGGGGTTGGATATTCGCCAAGGTGGAGATTTGTTATGGTATGGCTCATATATCATATAGGGACAGACGCTGGAACGAAGCGGAGCAGAGCGGAGCAAAGCGGAAGAATCTGTCCAAATCGGGAAGTTACGTTATGTGGGTTGGGGGTGTTGGGTCAACGCCCCGCTATATGGTACAGGGGTAATTTGGGAATTACATATTGTACTGTAAGGTTTATTCTAGGATTATAAATAGACCTGTTTGTAATCCTAGGTCTTTTGAGGTGAGAGAGCTGAATATTCTATTCTGTAATCTTTTCTGAATATTGAAAAGGAGGTCGCCGCTCTGCTCCCGAGGACGTAGGCATCTTTGCCGAACCTCGTTAAATCTTTGTGTTCTTCTGGATTTATGCCGATTACTGTTTTCTTCGCCCTAATTTTCTCAACAAGTGGTATCAGAGACAAGTTCGAGTGCAGGGAAGAAAACTGTGGTGGCGCAGGAAGCAAGAAGAACGATTTGGGGGGATTTTGGAAGGAGAACGATCTGCCTGGCTTCGGTTCGGAATCAAGTAGGCAGGAGTTCGCAGGCGGGTCAAGATCTGCGCGAGGTGCTATTCGCGACGGGACCAGGAAGAACGCGCGGGTTTTCAGCGAAGTGTTTGCGCGGGGTTCATCCGCGCGAGAAGGAAGCTTTGCGCAGGAGGCATCGAAGGGCAGCGCAGAGGGAAGCTCCGATTTGGCGCTAGAGAGGAAGGCTCGCGCGAGAAGAAGGCAGAAAAGGAAAGGAGCGGGCGGGCTTTGCGGGCAGGAGGCATCGCTGCTTGGAAAGGAAGGTTCGCGCAGGCAGAAAAGGGAAAGGCAGCGGAGGCGGAGGGTGAGCCAGGGAAGGAATCTTTAATTTCTAGAGGAATATTCCGGCTCTGGTAAATTGGAAAGGGATTTAATTTCTTCTGCCTGCTGCATCGGAAAGGGAAGGCTGCTGACAACGAAGTGAAAGCATTTAATTAAGGCATTAATTAAGGGAAGCTTAATTAAACAAATTTAATTAAGTAAAATTCCCTTAATTAAGGGAAAATTTTTCTTTAAATATATATTCCTTCTTTCCTCTTAAAAAAAAAAAAAAGGTCTGAGCAAGGATTTTTGCAGAGGAATTTTTTTGCAGAAAGTTTTTGTTGCAGGATCAAAATTGTTCGCAAGGCGGACGGGCTCGCGGGAACGAACAGGTGCGAAGCAGTTTAGATAAAGGGCTACGGCAGTTCGACGAGTTATGCTTCGAGGAGTTCGCGGTAGAGGCGGTATCGCGATTTTGAGGCACGACAGTTCATGAACCTTCGCGACATTAGGCGAGGTGGAGTTCGCGAACATGAGTTCGTGTGCAGTTACCGCGAACAGGAGCGTTTGCAAACAGAGGAGTTTGGTGGTGTTCGACCAGCGGAGNATGGTGTTCGACCAGCGGAGTTTGCAGGTTTGTCGCAGGAGTTGCGGCATGTGCAGTTGCAGCGGAGTGCATGTGCAGTTGCAGCGGAGTTCGCAGATTTGTCGCAGGAGTTGCGGCATGTGCAGTTGCA
>JXCR01147662.1:302157-318582 GCA_002079205.1 Phalaenopsis hybrid cultivar
TTTAAAAAAATATATATATATATATATATATATATATATATATATATATATATATATATATATATATATATATATATATATATATATATATGTAGGTATGTCTGTGTGTGTGTGTGTGAGAGAGAGAGAGAGAGAGAGAGAGAGAGATATGTAATGTAATGTTTTATATGATTTTATTTTTTGAAGTTTGTTTGATTTTTCAAAATATTTTGCTTGTTTTTCTAAATTGGGAGCCAAATCAGCATTATATTAAGTAAAGTAAATGAAATAAGTAAAGAAGAAATTACAAGTAAATATAGCAAAAAAAAAAAAAAAAGAGTTGGAATGCTAAAATGAGCTGTTTGGCTAATCCATGCACTTGTTTGGCAAAGAAATTCCATTCATGTCATTATGTCCGCCATCCTAAATGTGCGAACGATGGTGTCGATTGTACCGCACCGTGCGTCTGAAGATGTGGTGCAATCCACGTCTCCAATTTATCATGGTTAATATTTTTCTCAAAAGAACAAATGATATGGATTAAGAGCATAAAAGAAGAGGTAGGCAGACAACACGAGAAGTTACAATCGACACCATCGTTCACATTGAGAAAAATATTAACCATGATAAATTGGAGGCGACAAACATCTCCCCTCTCCTCATCTTCTCCGAAGGTCGTCCTCCTCCTCTCACTCGGTCCGGATTCTCATAGCTTCCTAATAATAGCTTCTTGGGACAACACAACTGCAACTAAAAAGTTGAGAAGCCGCTGCTGCTGCGTCAAATAGAGCCTCGCTAAAACAATCAAGTATAGTTTGTCAAATCTGTGCAATATAAAAGTTACAATTAAAACTACAAAAAAAAAAAAAAATTTCTTTAAAACAAATATAGTTTTCATTTGTTTTTTTTCCTGGAACGTTACCTGTAGTAAGAAATGGTTATATTTTCATTTAAAAAAAGGCATTTACACACATACCACCCAATTCTTGTGAATTTACATAACAATCAACTAAATTTAATTTTTTTTATATATTTAATCATACTACGTAGATGTTTTATGTTACATAAAAAAATTCACTATTTTAATTTTCAAAAAATGAAATATATATTTTCGAACATAAATATAATTTCATATTTGATATACATGCAAAGGAATTGAATAGCATGCAGGTAAATATTTATTTTTGAGGCATAATGTTTGTTTAATAATTATTTTCAATTACTTATTTGAACAAAAAAATAAATTTAAGTAAAATTTAATAAATACTATAATCATTTTTAAAAAAATAAAAAAATAAAAATAAAATAATATAATATAAAATAAAATAAGTTAATCATATAAATTTTCATTTAAATTTACATTGAAGGATAAATCAATATTTATGAGTGAAAATAACTTAATTATTCATGCTAGTTTGTAAATAAAAATTTAAAATATATTTAGTTTTTATAAATATTTAAAATAAATTTATAAAAATTGATATTTTAAAATTTTGCCTTGTAAAATCTGTAGAGATATTCACCTTTTCAAAATTTATATTTAATATTTTTGAGAATTAATTATATTTTAAATTATTATTCTAAATTTAAATGAAAACTTCATATAATTAAACTTATTTTTATTATATTTAAATATTAATTTTTAAAAAAAAATTATTAATTTCTTTTATATTGAGATTGTAATATTTATTAAATTTTATATAATTTAAATTATTTTTTAAATTAACTCATTTAAATAAAATTAAATGAACATTATGCCTTAAAAAAAACTACCATTATGATCGAGTCAACAACAAGAAATTAAGAATCTTACACTATTAGCTAAGCTAAATGTACTTGATGCTATGATTCCATAATATAATTGTGTCTATTTAAAATATTTTATTATTTTAATATTTATTTAAAATAATATTTGAATAAAAAATATTATTTTTAAAACTTTGCCATTTTTTTTAAGGTATTTAAATAAAATGTAGGATACATAAAACTACAACGGCATCATAAATTTAGAAATTTAATTAAAAACTTCCTACTTTTAATGCATTGTAATTTTGGAACATAGCTCCGAATCGAATGTACGGAGGTCGCCCCCACCTTTCCCCGCAGGAAATACTGACACGCGTCACCCAAATAATGGTTGCTGCCCCCTAATAAATTGACACGCGTCCTTCAAAGAAAGCTGGTCCCGGCTCACAAGCTTTATCGGTCAATAATCGTCAAGCTCATTGTGACTGCTGATCATTATCCCTTTCTATTATTTTTTAAATTTTACGAAATAAATAAAAGCTCGTCTCGACATCTCCTGCGGCCTTGTTGTTTCGCCAACCGCTCCCGTCTCTTTGCTCTTGTCTCCCGCCTCAGTTCGTGTCTCCTGCATTTCCTTAGCCCGAAAGCATCACTTCGCCTCCTTTTCACGATAAATGGAGCGGCTCTTCTTCAGTTTACACACAGTCTTTTTATGTTCTTCTTTGATAGTTATACTTCCACGAGATAAATGAAGAGAAGTGCATAGAGTAGTTTCTTACGGTAGAGGGAGAAGAAAGATTCTCCTTTGACTTCTTTTTGGTGACTTGTAACAGAAGAGAAATCAAGTTTACTTCTCTTGTAAGTTTATCTTCTTCGGTGTATCTCAGTATAGAGAGAAAAGAAGAGAGAGCACGAAAGTGAGAGATCTCTCTTGTAAGTCGAGACAATCGATTGTTGTATATTCCTCAAATAGTAAAATCCTCTGTAACTTTGTGGATGTGGTCAATTTGTTGAACCACGTAAATATGTGTGTTTCGCTTTGTTACTATTTTCTAGTATGAATTTTCTCGTCCTATTTTTCGCTTCGTCGAAGATCGTTCTTCTATTTTATATATATATATATATATATATATATATATATATATATANAGAAGAAGATTGTTCTCCTTTGACTTCTTTTTGGTGACTTGTAACAGAAGAGAAATCGAGTTTACTTCTCTTGTAAGTTTATCTTCTTCGGTGTATTTCAATATAGAGAGAGAAGAAGAGAGAGTACGAAAGTGAGAGATCCCTCTTGTAAGTCGAGACAATCGATTGTTGTATATTCCTCAAGTAGTAAAATCCGCTGTAACTCTGTGAATGTAGTCAATTTGTTGAACCACGTAAATATGTGTGTTTCGCTCTGTTACTATTTTCTAATATGAATTTTCTCGTCCTAATTTTCGCTTCGTCGAAGATCGTTCTTCTATTATATATATTTATATATATATATATATATATATATATANCTATTAGGTATGACTCATAATACCAGAATTTAGAGTCTCTTGGAATGAAGAGAAGTCTCTTGGAATTAAAGATGTGTCTCTTGGAATTTAGTGGGTTGCCATCAGCGTGGGCGCAACAGAAGCATGGTGGCCCAACCCACATTGGTGCAGGTGTAACTCTCAGATATCTTTTCTCCTAAGGGGCTGGATATTCGCCAAGGTGGAGATTTGTTATGATATGGCTCATATATCATATAGGGACAGACGCTGGAACGAAGCGGAGCAGAGCGGAGCAAAGCGGAAGAATCTGTCCAAATCGGGAAGTTACGTTATGTGGGTTGGGGGTGTTGGGTCAACGCCCCGCTATACGGTACAGGGGTAATTTGGGAATTACATATTGTACTGTAAGGTTTATTCTAGGATTATAAATAGACCTGTTTGTAATCCTAGGTCTTTTGAGAGAGCTGAATATTCTATTCTGTAATCTTTTCTGAATATTGAAAAGGAGGTCGCCGCTCTGCTCCCGAGGACGTAGACATCTTTGCCGAACCTCGTTAAATCTCTGTGTTCTTCTGGATTTGTGTCGATTGCTGTTTTTCTTCGCCCTAATTTTCTCAACAATATATGTGTATATATATGTATGCACTGTCGCAACCCGTGGCCTGTTGGTTGGCGGGGTTCACTAGANCCTCTACAAATGCTTTTATCTTGTGAAATTTTTATCAAGAAAAAAAAAAAAAAATTGCAAATCTGAACTCGGCAGTTCTCATATAATGTTGAATGATTTGTTTTACAAGAGTTTGCTCTTCACGCTATCAATGGAAAAATTTTTGGTAAGAATATTTTTACTCAAATTTGATCAGATACTTCTTTGATCATTGTATTTATTTAGGCATAAATATAATCTACAATTAATTAATTAAATAAAATTTAGCACAATTGACCTTGATCACAACTCGCTGGCTATTGTGGATCATTGTCGGCCGCCTCCTACTCTTTGCATCAAAGTTCGACTTCATATTCCAATGAGCATTGCTTAGTACCGTGACCAAGCCATCACAGCTGGTTTGAAAATGAAGACAGTATCAACATTACCCTGACCTTATCTTCAAACTTAATTTTTACTGAACACAAGTGGCTTGTTATTATGTTGAAATTGTTTAGATGTTTTGTTACTGAACTGTCTTCCACCATCTTTTTGTTGAATAACCTCTTTATTAGAAAAACCTTACTACAAAACCAAAGGTTTTTTTGTACATTTTTTGTTAGTGCCCCCTTGAGATTCAACATGATTGTTTCATTTTCTATACTAAACTTAACAGATGAGGAAAATGATAAACGAATCAAACATAGTATTG
Source organism: Phalaenopsis hybrid cultivar (assembly GCA_002079205.1). Classification (NCBI taxonomy): domain Eukaryota; kingdom Viridiplantae; phylum Streptophyta; class Magnoliopsida; order Asparagales; family Orchidaceae; genus Phalaenopsis; species Phalaenopsis hybrid cultivar. The sequence goes on from JXCR01147662.1 coordinate 306,728, forward strand.
TTCGATTCAACTGCTACCATTCATCCATAGTTATAAACAGATGAGGAAAATGATTTTTTGTAGTGACAAGTACAATTTTTTTTTTCTCTGATACAACAAATCATCCACTTGCATCCTCCAGAACCTGAAATTCATTTTATTAAACTTCTCCACCTTTTACCATACTTCGCTGGTCTTTGATCCCACTCGAATCAAATCTCCGCTCTAATTCCACTTTGTTGTGGGTGATGATTGACATCTCTCTTTTACTTATACTAGCACATCCTTAAATAATATCACATTGATTCGATAAAATCAAAACAAAAAACAAATTTGAACATCGAAAAACACATCATGATTTAATGTGTAAAAACCAGATAACGAGAAGAAGCCATGGAGCCAGGCTCAGATCTCTTCTCTACAAAGCAATGAAATTTACATAATTTCGCTCCAAGTTCTCTCTCTCAATCCACAAATGAAAAGTTGATTCAATCCATTTCGGTGTGATTGGACGATCATTCCAGCAATAAATTTCTTTTTTGCTTAGCTTTTTTTTCTATCTTTAAAATAAATTTAAAGCCAGAATTTAGATTATTTGAATTTTTTTTTTGTTTGTGCTTAAAAGTTAAGTTTTAGTGTTTTTGACTTCCTTTCAGGAAAAAATTATTCCATACGGATCAGACACCGCACGTAGCTTGCGTGCGGTGTCCAATCCGGACCGTAAATCACTTGATCTACGGTTCTGATGTATTTCGGTGGGCCTCACGTAAATTTTTTTTTTCTTTTTTTTAAAAAATGGAAATAATCCTGACCGTAGATCACCGTGATCTACGATCAGGATCGGACACTGCATGCATCTCATGCATGCGGTGTCCGTATGCAATACTTTATCTGCTTTCAGTGCTCTGCAATTCATGTTTTGCATAAAATGTCGTAATTGATCCAATGAAAAATACTGCTACATCAACTCATTAACATGCTCCATAAAATTTATTTTATTTAACATTAATTAAAAAAACGCCTCTTAAATATTTTTTTTTTATGAATTTCTGTAAAAGGAAAATAAATTGTAAAGAACATTAAATAAAATTTATATAAATAAATTTTATATTTGCAAAAAGATGACGCAGAGGAATCTTTCCCGTTGATTTGGAAAACTTGTACCGTCTCATTTACATGCTTACCACCAAATTCCTATGTATTTGCATATCAAACACCTAAATTTTAGGATTTACATTTATATCACCCAAATCTTTCATATCACATAAAAAATACCACCATTTTAATTATTAAAAAATAAAATACACCTTCTCATGCATGGATAAAATGGTATGTATGTCAAAATTAAAATTTAGGTGTTAAATATGTAAATACAAGAGAAACTGAGTGGTATGAATGTAAATCTTCCTATTTATTTGTGAGGAGAAAAAAGAATCATGATCTTATCAACATCGAATCAGAATTTCGACTATAAGTTTTAAAGTGAAGGAATTTATAAAGTTTAAAATGGCACTCGAATTCATTCCATATTAATTAAAAATAATTTAAAAATAATTAAAAAAATCTAAAAAAATGGCATTGGGCACTCACTTTGCCCAAAAAAAGTTAATAATAAGGAATTTTTATAAATATTGCATTAGAAATATTATTATTTATGTATCTCATATTCTAATGTTTAATTTTGCAACACTAGCTTAGCTCCTCTCCCTCAGACTTCTCCAATAAACATCCACCAATCTAAAAAGCACTGATTTCATAAAATTAAATTTTATGTGTGAGATACAGGACAGTAAATGTGCCGAGCTTGAGCGAGCTCAGGCTTGGCTCTTGTTCGGCTCGTTCGAAATTGCTTGTGTTCGAAATCGGCTCTTGTTCGGCTTGATTTATACATTCGTGTTCGTGTTCGGCTCGAAATTGGCTCGTTAAAATTAAACTGAAAAAATAAATGTAGAGTGTTAGATTCAAACCTAAATCAAATATATGCAAAACCAGACGCAAAACCATATTACCAAAAGAGCAATTACAATCCAAACATAGATATAAATATATATAATATATTTTTATATAAATAATATGTGTAATATATTATAATAAAAAAATTATATATATATTTTTTATTTCGAGCTAAANGGTTCGTGCTATATTATGTGAGGTGTAATCATGAACATAAATGATTAATATAGATATTTTGTGTTATTTTCAAGTGGTTTTTTAATCACTTGCTTGCTGTTTGCTTATATACTCGAATTAATTTTCTGTGTTTTAACGCTTGTGGTTTCAATATGCTTTGTTATTGTACAAATATATATATGTATATATATATGTATATATGTTATGGTATGGCTCATATACCATATCGGGACAGACGCTGGATTGAAGCGGAGCAGAGCGGAGCGGAAGAANTTTTGTTATTGTACAAATATATATATGTATATATATGTATATATATGTATGCAGTGTCGCAACCCGTGGCCTGTTGGTTGGTGGGGTTCACTAGAAGTCACCTCAGGTCACGGGTTCGATCTCCCGTGGCGCGGGGTTCTTGAATAGTTAGACATATTGAGCGGGCTCTTATCATGTGGTCTCGATGCGCATGAGAAATCAAACAAATATGAATTTCATTTTTTTTGAAANTATATGTGTATATATATGTATGCACTGTCGCAACCCGTGGCCTGTTGGTTGGCGGGGTTCACTAGAAGTCACCTCAGGTCATGGGTTCGATCTCCCGTGGCGCGGGATTCTTGAATAGTTAGACATATGGAGCGGGCTCTTATCATGTGGTCTCGATGCGCATGAGAAATCAAACAAATATGAATTTCATTTTTTTTGAAAAATAATCTATATATATATATGTGTGTGTGTGTGTGTGTGAGAGAGAGAGAGAGAGAGAGAGATGTAATTTAATGTTTTATATGATTTTTTTTTTAAAATTTGTTTGATTTTTCAAAATATTTTGTTTGTTTGTTTTTTTAAATTGGGAGCCAAATCAGCATTATATTAAGTGAAGTAAATGAAACAAGTAAAGAAGAAATTACAAGCAAATATAGCAAAAAGAAAGAAAAGAAAAGATGGAAAGCTAAAATGAGCTGTTTGGCTAATCCATGCACTTGTTTGGCAAAGAGACTCCATTCATGTCATTATGTCCGCCATCCTAAATGTGCGAACGATGGTGTCGATCGTACCACAGCGTTTGACGATGTGGTGGAATCCACGTCTCCAATTTATCAGGGTTAATATTTTTCCCAAAAGAACACCATTAAACTCGCATGTGAAAGCAAACTAAGAAGCAAGCAAGAGAAAGAAGCCGCTGGTAAAGTGAAGACTTCAAAACAAAGCAGAAACAATGGTGAAAATAGTGGAGAGGTAAATACAAATGATATGGATTAAGAGCATAAAAGAAGAGGTAGGCACACAACACGAGAAGTGAGACTAAGCAAACAATTAGTATAATCTTTGAAACAGTTAAGAGTTCAACGAATAAGATAGAATATCATTATAGCTCGATAAAATCACAAAAAAAAAAGAGAGCAGCACTAAAAAAATGCACCCATAACGCTCACAATAAAGCCATCAAGCTCAGCAAATCAGAGAACCAAAGCCACGAAAAAAGAGAATTTGCTGCCATCTCCGCATATCGGAACAATGGGCCAAATGGGCCACTTGTGAATGACTGCAGAACCAACCTCTATTTCTTAGGGCTAAAGCCCTTTTGAGAGGGATGAGGATAACAAAAGATAAAAGTGATTTTATAAGAGGGAAAAAAAAATGAATTATCATCTTATATAAGTAAAGATTTGAATTTGAGGTAAGCAGTTAACTGTCCTAAATTCTTCACGAGTCCGCCTGGCAGCGTTAGGGTCCGGCCCATTCTCTGAACTTGCTGAGCACACATATTTTCTTAAAAAAATAAAAAATCGGCCCAAACATCGAAAGTTCCAACCGAAAGATAAAGTGATTTTATAACTCTCCTAAATTGCTTATATATATATATATATATATATATATTTATTTCATATGAATTAATAGTAAATAATATTATTAGAAATTTTACATATATTAAACATTCCCATATAAATACTTAACAATTTTTTAACAGTTTTAGCAAACAGGGGTAGTTTGGGCATTATTCCAGAAAAAACTTCCCCGCAGCTGTTTTCACATAGCTGCACCAAACAGACATTCAAATTTCCCGCAGCAGCTTCGCAGCTACCTAGGACAGTGCAACTGCAGCTACAAGTTTAAGAAGCTGCAGCTGCGACAAACATAACCTTAATTTTGAGATCATGATTTTGACTCCCATGATAGTTTTTTTTTTTTTTTTGAGGCATAATGTTTGTTTAATAATTATTTTAAATTATTTAATTTAACAAATAAATTAAATTTAAGTAAAATTTAATAAATACTATAATCATTTAAAAAATAATAAAAATTAAAAAATAATAATATAATATANGGTGGTGGAACGTATATTTCTAGGCCAACTTTCGAGAGTAACCCACAGGGTTATTTCTCTGGTCTTCACCATGGCGGCGGAGGAAATTAAGTACGCTGGATCTTGTCCTGCTCTTTCTCTATGTACACTATGTAATGGGTAAACTATAACCATGAATGTGAATAAATAAAGCTGTAGCATATCTTTGTAGTGACCTTTTAATGGCNAGTGGTGGAACGTATATTTCTAGGCCAACTTTTGAGAGTAACCCACAGGGTTATTTCTCTGGTCTTCACCATGAAGTACGCTGGATCTTGTCCTGCTCTTTCTGTATGTACACTATGCAATGGGTAAACTATAACCATGAATGTGAATAAATAAAGCTGTAGCATATCTTTGTAGTGACCTTTTAATGGCCAATTTCCTTGCTTGCCTAAGCTTTAAATCTGTGTTTTGCACTCTTTTTTATTTTTTTTCAAAAACTGTACAAATATGTTTGGCAAGTAATTAATTTAGTAGGGTTTATAACTAGTAAAAGTATGTATAATATATATTAGAATAGATGAAATTAAATAAATATAATTATGTTTGTTTTCTTATAATAAATTTAGATTATTTTATTAAGTTATCACGCTTCACTTTGTTCTCTTTTATCTTTTGATAAATTTGCAACCATAAGTAAATAATTTATACCCTCCAAAAATAGATTAAAAAATTAACTATTCACGTTCTAGACATTATAATTTCATGATAATTATTATAAATTCCAATATGATACATAAAACATGATACAAAAGACGTTTTAATTATTTTTAATGTTAGCTTAAAAGCATTTAAATGCATAAAATGTTTTTTTTTTTTGAAATATGTAAAATTTAAAAAGATCTCCATCATGACCAATGGATCTAAAAAGAACCCTAACACTATTATGGAGAAAATATTAGGTCAGGACCCCAAATCATCGAGAGACCAATAATAAGGAGACACAGCACAATACACTGTGCTTGGTCCACTTTACACGTGTCGCTCCCCTATAGAATTTTGAATGCATCCAGAGTCATGACCTAATATTTTTTCCCTATTATGACTATACATTCAAGGGGGATCAATAATCGACGCCAGAAAGAGAGTTGAGCTTAAAGTAAATACAATAAAAACATAATAAATAATTAATCAATCAAAATCCAAGCATTATATCGTANTCCAATAATAAGGAGACACAACACAATACACTGTGCTTGGTCCACTTTACACGTGTCGCTCCCCTATAGGATTCTGAATGCATCCAGGGTCCTGACCTAATATTTTCTCCCTATTATGACTACACATTCAAGGGGGATCAATAATCGACGCCGGAAAGAGGTTGAGCTTAAAGTAAATACAATAAAAACATAATAAATAATTAATCAATCAAAATCCAAGCATTATATCGTACAGTTCTGTTTAAACTATTTACAATAAAACATAATAAAAAAAATAATGAAACAAAATAATATTACATTCTTCTCAAAATAAATACAATAAAAAAATAAATCACTAATTNTAATGAAACAAAATAATATTACATTCTTCTCAAAATAAATACAATAAAAAAATAAATCACTAATTNATTAAATGAACATTATGCCTTAAAAAAACTAGCATTATGATCGACTCAAACAACCCTAAACAAATTAAGAATCTTACACTATTAGCTAAGCTAAATGGACTTAATGCTATGATTTTATAATATAATAATACTCGTATATAATTATGCTCAATAAATTTTTTAAATAAAATTACCATTTAATTTTATTTAAATTTAATTTTATTTAAATAAAATGTAGGATACATAAAACTACAACTACATCATAAATTTTGAAATTTAATTAAATACTTCAACTTTTAATGCATTTTCAGTGCGATGCATTGTAATTTTGTGACACATGTCATCTCCTAAAAGAGTTCTTGTGGGTGATGAATAGCACAAACTTAAATACTATTTTTCGGTGTTATATGTAGCCGATGAGGCGTGACAAATAAATCGCATGTACGGAGGTCGGCCAACTTTCCCCCACAGGAAATACTGACACGCGTCGCCCAAATAATGGTTGCTTCCCCCAATAAAATGACACGCGTCCTTCAAAGAAAGCTGGTCCCGGCTCACAAGCTTTATTGGTCAATAATTGTCAACCTCATTGGGACCGCTGATCATTATCCCTTTCTATTATTTTTTAAAATTTACGAAACAAATAAAAGCTGATGCGTGAAATATCTAAAATACCGAGAGAGAGAGAGAGAGAGGGAGAGAGAGAGAGAGGGAGCATAATATTAAATAATAAAATTATGTAATCCTTATCCATGAATAAAAGTGATTCTCTATTTATAGAAATGAATCAATATATAATTACTATGACAAGGGTATCTCTATCCGTTCATAAGTCTTTGTGATTCGTGTGAAACAATTTGTTATGATGGAGCCCAATCCGCGCAACCTGACTCCTGCTGCCGCTCTGTCGCGACCACGATCCTGCCCCTGCTCCTCTGTTTCGAATTGTCTCGACATCTCCTACGACCTTGTTGTTTCACGAACCGCTCCCGCCTCCGCTCGCATCTTCCGCCTCCGTTCGTGTCTCCTGCCTTTCCTTAGCCCGAAAGCATCACTTCACCTCCTTTTCACGATAAATGAAGCAGCTCTACTTCAATTCAGCCACGGTTTTTTTATGTTTTTCTTCGGCAGTTGTGCTTCCACGAGACAGAGGAAGAGAAGTGCAGAGAGTAGTTCATTGCGGTAGAGGGAGAAAAAAAGAAGAAGATTGTTCTCCATTGACTTCTTCTTGGTGACTTGTGCAGAAGAGAAATCAAGTTTATTTCTCATGTAAGTTTATCTTATTAGATGTATCTCGGCATAGAGAGAGAAGAAGAGAGCAAGGAAATGAGAGATCCCTCTTGTAAGTCGAGACGATCGACTGTTGTATATTCATAAAGTAGTAAAATTCTCTGTAACTTTGTGGATGTAGTCAATTTGTTGAACCACGTAAATATGTGTGTTATGCTTTATTACTATTTTCTAATGTGAATTTCCTCGTTCTATTTTTTGCTTCGTCGAAGATCGTTTTTCTTTTTTCTATATATATATATATATATACCACAACAAAATTTTGATGCAAAATTATATTTTATTTTCATCCGAATTAAACAAAAGTTAAAAATTTCTACTTTTCTATAAATAGTGCCCAAATGCTCCTTCTACATCCACAGAAAAAAACATGGGTGGCAAAGGCGGCGGAGGTGGTATAAAGGGAGGTGGTGGAGGAGGTGGAAAAGGAGGAGGCGGGGGAGCGGGTGGCAAAGGAGGAGGAGGAGGTGGCAAAGGTGTTGGTGGAGGAGCTCAACAATCTTCAGGCAGCAAAAGTGGAGGCGGTGGTGGGATGATGAAAGCCCCAGGGGGTGGTGGAACTTATATTTCTAGGCCAACTTTTGAGAGTAACCCACAGGGTTACTTCTCTGGTCTTCACCATGGCGGCGGAGGAGGGAATTAAGTACGCTGGATCTTGTCCTGCTCTCTCTCGCTCAATATATATATAGATGTACACTATGTAATGTGTAAAATATAACCATGAATGTGAATAAATAAAGCTGTAGTATATCTTTGTAGTGTCCTTTTAATGGCTAATTTCCTTGCTTGCCTAAGCTTTAAATCTGTGTTTTGCACCCTTTTTAATTTTTTTTTTTTTCAAAAACTGTACAAATATGTTTGGCAAGTGATTAATTTAATAGGGTTTATAACAAGTAAAAGTATGTATAATATATATTAGAATGGATGAAATTATTTTCTTATAAATAAGTTAGCACGCTTCATTTATTATAAGAAAATAAATTTAGATTATTTTATTAAGTTATCATGCTTCACTTTGTTCTCTTTTATCTTTTGATAAATTTGCAACCACAAGTAAATAATTTATACCCTCCAAAAATAGATTAAAAAATTAACTATTCATTTTCTAGACATTATAATTTCATGATAATTATTATAAATTCCAATATGATACATAAATTATAATACAAAAAATATTTTAATTATTTTTAATGTTAGCTTAAAAGCATTCAAATGCATAAAATGTTTTTTTTGAAATATTTAAAATTTAAAAAGATCTCCATCATGACCAATGGATCTGAAGAGAACCCTAAACCTATTATAGAGAAAATATTAGGTCAGGACTCCAAATGAATAAGGAGACGCTATGTGTAAAGTGGACCCATCACAATATTCTGTGATTGGTCCATTTTACACGTGTCGCTCCCCTATAAGATTTCGAATGCATCCTGACTTAATATTTTCTCCCTATTATGCTTGACTAAAAGCAAAATACATTCAAGGGGGATCAATAATCAGTGACGACAGCAAGAGAGTTGGGCTTAAAGTAAATACAAAAAAGACATAATAAATAATTAATCAATCAAAATCCAAGCATTATATCGTACAGTTCTGTTTAAACTATTTACAATTAAACATAATAAAAAAATAATGAAACAAAATAATATTACATCCTTCTCAAAATAAATACAATAAAAAAATAAACCACTAATTTATTAGATGAGCCCAAATAAATTAATGTTTGATGCCGGTCCAACCCCCTTTTTTTTCTCCCCATGATTGTTTTATTTTTGCAAAAATCATTTACAAAAAAATTAAAAAATAAAAAAATCGGCCATATTTACTTAAGAAAAAAAGGAAAAATAAGTGAGCCAAAAAGAAGAATTTTGCAGCCCCACCATTTGCAAGTGCTCAACATGCAAGAGAATCATTTTCCTCCAGAAAGTTTTCATTTAAACTGTCAGTTCTCTATACAGATCCGGCCTGCAAAGATTGTTGATCATATTAGACAACACAGGCATAAGAATTGGGGAAAAANATCACTAATTTATTAGATGAGCCCAAATAAATCAATGTTTGCTGCCGGTCCAACCCCCTTTATTTTCTCCCCATGATTGTTTTATTTTTGAAAAAACCATTTACAAAAAAATTTAAAAAATAAAAAAAGCGGCCATATTTACTTTAAAAAGAAAAAGAAAAAATAAGTGAGCCAAAAAGAAGAATTTTGCAGCCCCACCATTTGCTAGTGCTCAACATGCAAGAGAATCATTTCCTCCAAAAAGTTTTCATTTTGAACTGTCAGCTCTCTATACAGATCCGGCCTGCAAAGATTGTTGATCATATTAGACAACACAGGCATAAGAATTGGGGAAAAAAAATTTGGGTGATAAGAATATGGGATAATTACATACAGGCCACCCAAAACATTGCTATTTACAAATCGAATACCTAAATAATTGTTTTGAACTACCTAAACTATCGAGAATTTGATAGAAANAAAGAATATGGGATAATTACATACAGGCCACCCAAATCATTGCTATTTACAAATCGAATACCTAAATAATTGTTTTGAACTACCTAAACTATCGAGAATTTGATAGAAANTAAGAATATGGGATAATTACATACAGGCCACCCAAAACATTGCTATTTACAAATCAAATACCTAAATAATTGTTTTGAACTACCTAAACTATCGAGAATTTGATAGAAAAGAAAAAATATGGGTTGGGGATTTACCATGAATATTGATAGTTGAGTGAGAATTTGAAAAATAGATGAAAGAGGGTGGTTGATTTGTAAATAGCAATGTTTTGGGGGGCCTGTATGTAATTTCCCCCAACATTTGTGTTTTTACATTCGTAAGACCCAATTCTAACACCTAAACTTTACCTTTTTCTATATTTATACCCATCACTATTTTAAGTTATAAAAATCGAAATACACCTTTTTCATACATAGATAAGGTGGCATATATGTAAAAAATTAAGTTTAAGTGTTAGATATGTAAATCTTCTAATTAAAATTCAAAGAAATTTTGAAGTTTACTTTTGAATCTCTTGAAGTTTACCTTTGAATCTCTTGAACTTGCTAACAATCTCCTATATTGCTCTCGAGCTTCTGGGTAAAGAACCATGGATTTGACTCTTTGTAAGGCTTTCTCAAAACAAGCAGCTTTCTGTTTCCGGCCGACATGAAGAAAATCATACTCATCTGCCTTGTCAACCGCCGGATCGGCACCGCCGCAGATTGCATTCTCAGCCCGAAAACCACGCAAACCGGAACGTTTACGCCTCCAGCGTAATATTGCCTTCTCTACAATCCCAACGGACCAAACAAACTGTTTATATTGCTTACGAACTTGATGCCCCCTTACATGTGCCTGAACAAACAAAGCGATAAAATGTCACAAACAATAGGTAAATCATAATAAATTATGATGTATGAAAATTAATCTCATTCAATGAAGCAGGAATACTGGTAGAAAGTATGATCTTACCAAACAATATAATGATCATAAGTTATGTTTGTTGTGCATGAGAAATTACACTGGTAGAATACGAGCGTTTATCATTATTTTATTTTGCATGAAGAATTCACGCAAAAAAAAAATAACAAGTATAAGAGTCGCATTAGATTTTTTGTGAAAAACACAAAAGAGGAAAATCACTGGGATTGACCCAAGTTGAAAATGGTTCCACTAAGTAAATGTAAAATACAAGACTTTGCCCATTTCTTGAGTAGGAGAAAATATATTATAAGAGTGAGGGTTCTCACCTAGACTTTTGTTAGAAGAATATAAAATATTGGAAAAGTGACATCAACCCGACTGTAGCAATGAAATATCAACAATTGGGGTTGAATGACAGAGATTTGATGGCAACACCGCCAATAGTGATCCAAACTGTGGTTATGACTAGGCAACGATGGCCCGGTGGCTACGACCAAGCGATAGAGATGTCGAGTCACAACGTTTCAACGAAAAACTATAGCAATTAGGTGATAATAATGACAATCAGAAAATAGTAATCTAGTGGCGGCGGCCAGGTAATGGTGGTCCGACGGCGACAGTTATCCAATGATGGCAATTCAGCTATAGTGGCAACAACCAAGCGATGGCGGTAAGCCGCAACCAGACAACGATGGTTCAACTGTGGTGGAGTTTGGAGAATTTCAAGAGCTTGGAGATTCCAAAAGTCTTATTCTCCTAGTCAAGCCCCCCCTTCACAAAAGAATGATGATCTATTTATACTTTTTGTGTGAGACATTCTTCATAATTAATACCCAAATTCAAAGTAGTCCATCGACCCAATGTGATCTTCTTGCTCACATAATATATTTTGAGAATTTGAATGACTTAATGATATCAAAATTAAGCGATCTTAAGCTCATTGGATCCTACAAGTCAAGACGCTCAATTCAACTACAAGTTTCTTGAAATCTAAGTATCCATGCTTCTTAAAGTTGATTTTGAAAGCTTCCAAGCTCAAGATGCAACGAGATTCATGTTTGATCAAGAGTATGTTTCAGGGATGTATCAATTTTATATGGCAATACATCTCATTCAAAGGAACAAAAAAT
>JXCR01147662.1:318924-332236 GCA_002079205.1 Phalaenopsis hybrid cultivar
CAATAACCGTCCGAAACGATTACTAGCGCTATGATTCCAAAATCGGCGCTATGACGCCCGTTTATCGACGCGACTCACGTGATGGCGCTAGTTTGGGCGCTATGACGCCAGTTCAAAAGTTGAGGCGGCTCCAATTCACTTTGTTTCCCCCCGTTTCAGCTCTAATCTTGCTCCAACAAAATGCGCCACATCAAATTTTTTTTTCTTACTCGATTTGGCTCAAAATTGCACCCTTTTTGCTTCATTTTCTCCAAAAATTCATTTCTTGNGCTTTGTTTCCCCCCGTTTCAGCTCTAATCTTGCTCCAACAAAATGCGCCACATCAAATTTTTTTTCTTACTCGATTTGGCTCAAAATTGCACCCTTTTTGCTTCATTTTCTCCAAAAATTCATTTCTTGTAACTGGAACAAAAAACATGCAAAATATCTTTCATTAAAGCGCAATATCATAAAAAATATACAAAAAATGAGCATTAAATGTATATTTAAAACAGATAATTTTAAGGTGTATTAATGACGGTGGCAAAATGATGGAGGTTGATGATTATCGATGTTATTGGGCAAAAGGAGACGGAGGGCAATAGAAATCGTTAGCGCTCGTCGACGGGCCAATGTTAGAAATCAAGTGCTAGAAGGTGGTTAGCATGCTTGCCCTCTGATTGGACGGAAGGTTGTGTGTTAGAAAAGGCAAAGGAGATGAATAGACAAGTGAAATTCCTCATTCGATAATTCTTTTCACCTAGGGTTCATCTTATGGTGCGTTTGGGGCAGCTTGTGCTTATCCTGAAATGTGGCTCGCGGGGTTCGACCCACGGTCTGCTTTTAGTGTGAAAGCCAAACTGCGTTTTTGTATAAGCTGCCGAAACATGTTTTCCAAATGGTGAGGCTGCATTTGCACTTATAAGCTGCCCCAAACGGGCCCTTAAGTGAAAGAATCATGACTAATTTATACCTTGAAGAAAACATTCTAATCATTTCCTTTAAAAATAGAACATATCACAAAAGTAAAAATTAATATGGATTTGTTGATATTTTCAAAATAATCATATCACAAGACTTTATTAATTCCTAAAACTGCAATGATAAGTTAGACCTTCTAAATGGCCATGAAAAGTTTTTAGTAATGCTTCTAATTGCTTAACAATTTTTTCTAAGACAAATATATTAACTAAATAATAATATGAGTATATCAAAGGTATTTAATAAGAAATGCTAGAGCAAAAAGATAAGTATGACCAGGCAAACGAAAAGATAAAATAATGTCATCTGGATCGTTTTACATGGAGACTAGTCAAGATAGAAAAGCGGCGATAAATTTTCTCCTGATTTCTACCCCTTAGAGTATAAAATACAATAAATATTGTATCCATTAGTGAGTCAGCATTTTTAATGTTGTAATTAAAATCAGAACCAAATTGTGAGAAATATTCATCATTTTCTTCATCAAAAATGAAGGTTGAGCTGCTTCATAAACTTGTATAGAATTGCCAAGTGATAGTATTAGTAGTAGATTACGTACTTAACACCAAGGGGCTAGGATAAGCAGAAGCATCAACCACTCTCTCTTGAAGAGGAGTTGAATCAAGATCCAAATTTTGAGAATAGATTTGAACAATAGAAAGATGATTTTCCATCAAGCGGTCCTATTGTGCAATGTCTCACAACTTAAATAGATGATTTTTAAGCTTTGGATGAGCCTTAAAACATTCAAAAGAATTTGCCTAAAAATCTATCAAAAGGAGCAACATGATGGCATATTTTCACATTCTACTTTCTGCAAAAATTTGGTTGATCTCTTCATGAAAAAGTGCAGCGACGTTCAATTTCACCCAAACTCTGGCCACAAATAGCCTTAGAAAATAAGTGGTTGTACCATCCATCCATAAAGGTTTTTTAAAGATAAGAATGAAGAGTTAATGGAGACTCCACGGAACAATCAAAATAGGGATATCATTTTAGCATATGCATTGAGAACCGATTAATATGCTAGGATTACCAAAAAAATTATCTTATGAAATCTGCTCCTAATGAGAGATTTATGATGACACGTCGAAGGTGAATGAGCCAAACTGATATTTCACTAGGCGCATACACATGTTGAACATGCCTATCACACGTCTAACTAAAAATAATAAAAAAATTCGAATATGCATGTTCTTAAAAATTGCGTTTAGGTTTTATAAATAGTAATAAAATGTATAATAAATATTAGTTTTTAATGATATATGTTGCACCGAATAACTGATTTATTTTTTGTATGTAATATTCTAAAAAATATTGAATAACATATTTATTTAGTTTTTGTTAAATCAAATAACTAAGATTTATTTTTTGTATGCAACATTCTAAAAAATTATTGATGATCATATTGCTTTAATTTTTGTTAAATTTGATTATTTATTATTTTTTATATTTTTTAGTTTTCTTTTACCTTTAGGATTATGAGTAATATGATAATCATATGTCTTTTTCAATCTTAAATATCATTACGTTTTCATCCTCATAATATTAGAATCTTTTTTTATTTATTCTTAAATATCATTATATTTTCATCCTTATAATATTTATCCAATTTATGCAAACTACATATTATTTACAAATTATTATTATGATCATCATAATTATATATATTATTATGCCACGTAATATCATGTTTGTATCCCCATGTTCGTATCAATGCATCATAGATAGGAACCTAATAGCTTTAGATCCAACACAGATTTACGAATTAACTCCATGCTAGGATGACTCAGAGAATTTGCTAATAAGTGAGAGGTTAAGAAGCATGACAAGCACTGAAATCTCCTCATAAAAAAATAGAAGAGCATGCTTCTCTTGGAACTATTTATATTGAAGTATGATAAAGGAATAGTGGAGGATAATTGATTGGGTAGGAAAAATATCCACTAACATCACGAAGGAGTATGCAGGTGGAGACGGGGAAGGCTTAAAAACTAGGTAGAAGTATGAGCCCTAGAAGATAAGAACCTCCTTCGGGAAGAGGGGGTGTGTCAACTAAGGTCCTAGAAGAAGTTGATATATGAGGACTTGGGATACGGAGATGCTCTGATGAACCACAAAGTAAAGATCCCCTAGTAGATATGAACGTAAGCGATGCACAATCTTGAACATCAGAGAGGACAAGAAACCAATCACCAATGACTTTAACGATGACAACATGACATAACTAACTGTCATGGCAATAGAGGTCAGCAAATATGCTGATGCTAGTGCCATGAGGGGGCGTCAGTGTCAACAAAACCGAATATCCTGCAAAGGTCCCACACCAAAGCAGTTGCAAAGGGGTGATGTAGAACACAACAATGTCTTGGCCATCGGCAAAAAGGTCGCACTGAAACAATGGCTAATTCTCGCAAGTGAGTAGGCTTGCATGCTTAGGAAAATCTGCGTGTGAATGTAGCCACAAACGAGCCATGGAAGATCATTAGAAAATACATGATCGAACAACGATGGCACATATCAAAGGTAAATCTAGAACAAAATAAGAAAGATCAAGCATGCGGCTTGCACAAATGAAGCCATACATAACCGAATCCGACAGCACAATAGTAGATGACGCTGGGAGCGTCACATTGTTGGGATCTTGCCGAAGTGTCACCCTGGAAGTCAAAAAACACGAAGTGCTTAACTTAGGCTTAGCTAGACTCGAATCAAGGGTTTCTTGAACCATTAGGTTCATCTAGCTAAATCACATTATTCCGAATATAAGCTTGCAAAAAAAAAAAAGAAAAAAAAGAAAAAAAAAAGGAGTTCAAATGATCTTTGAATTAATGTTTGAAGTTATGGGCCCACATGCTTGAGTGCTTTGAGATCTTAAATTGGTATCAAATTTTGTTTTTGATTTGATGAATTTTTTGTGGTATATCAAGAGGGCAAAAATGTAAAGAAATAATTAATACAAAATTTATTGATATTTTCACAAGAAGAATATCGCAAGCTTTTAGTTCAGGGCTGCCAAAGAAGAGCGACCCCTCTTGAAAATAGTCTTTAACTAGAAAAAGAAAGATTGATTCAATTATAAATGTATCTCTAATAGGGATAGCTTCAAAACGCATTCAAAAAATTATTAAGCAAATTAAATTATCCAACATACCTGTATTTTCACAATTCTGTTCCGGATTTTCAGAAATTCCTTGCGCCTCTTCCATCCCCGATACTTTTGCTGTATTTTAATAGCAGAAGCATGTAAATACTCATTAAGGTGACCAATCTTGTGAACATTATTATTTGGAGAAGAGTGCAACAGAACTTCACAAGCATTATCAGCATGTTCTGTATTTCTTGTCAACTGTCGGTGGCGGAATGATTGAGCCCTGAAGGCAGCATAAATTCGTGCTGCAGCTTGAGCAGAATTCCTAACCGCGGCAAGCGATTCTCTCAGTGAAATCTGTCCGGTTTCAACAACAGAAGAAAATATATTTTCTTCTTCTACATTTTCAACAGCTTCTTCTGCAGCAAGACTTGCAGAAACACTACCCATCACATTTTCTGCTATGGACATTGAGTTTAGATGGCTAGTCAAATCTGCTTCCGCCAAGTACGCAGCAATTCCTTTATGCCCCCTGCTTGAAGCTAAATCAGCAGCTGTTTGTCCTACAGGAAATTTAGATGTCGGATCTTCAATGGCTCCAGGGGAAGCACCGAGCTTTAGAAGGGTAACAATTGTCTGTTCCCTGACCAATCAATTATGAGAAGTCAAAATTAAATTTTATTTTCAATATTAATAAACAAAATCAAGATGTAAATAAAGTTGACACAGCATAAGATCATTGTTGAACTGATACAGAAAATACTGAATAATACTATTGTTTAATTAAAATTTGAAAATAAGCTAAAGAAATGATCACTTGTAGACAAGCTGAACTGTTAAATCAGCAATCTTTTTCAATATTAAGAATATTCATAAATATATTTTTGTAACGGATTCAGCATAAGTCACATGACTTAAGGTAAAAAGTACCAACCTTTTGCCAGGTGTTAGATATGTAAATACATAGGAATTAAGTGGTATTTATGTAAATCAACCTTTTTATTTTGCTGCATCTAACAAACAAGGAATCTACAGACAACCATGAACCAATAAATTCCCCCGAACCCAAGTTGACCCAACCATCCGCCCCACAAATAAGGGCCTGTTTGGTTCGGCGGTATCCCTGTGGCGCTGCACTGTGCCGCGAATTCGCAAGCAATTTTTTCGTTTGTTTCGGCGTCCCGCTCGCCGCGGGCCACGAATTTGGCGAAAAGCAGGCAGCGGGATCGACCACGCGACCCGCGTTAAGGGCAATGTTTCCTCTTCTGCCCCGTCTCGCCAAGCCGATCTCTGCCCTAGATCCTCGTCTCGCTTCCCCGCCCCTCCTCTTCTCCTGATCTATCGCGAAGCACAGTGTCGCGCCGCGCTACTCCTTCCACCTTCGACCGAAGAGCCAAAGTCGTCGACTCCTTCTTCCACCTTCGACCGAAGAGCCAAAGCTCCTGCTTCATCGCTACCGAAGGCCATGATTCTGAGCAAAATCGGGATGGAGGGATTGCGATTTTAATTTTGTTNCACCTTCGACCGAAGAGCCAAAGCTTTTGCTTCATCGCTACCGAAGGCCATGATTCTGAGCAAAATCGGGATGGAGGGATTGCGATTTTAATTTTGTTAATTTTGTTAAGTTATTAATAAGTAATGTTTAAAATTCATATATTTTTAATTTAATTATAATTAGATGGATTTGTATATTAATATTTAATGATTAATTAATTTATTTATAAATATTTTTTTTATGTTTTTTAATTATGTGATAAAGATATAAATAATTACTACTTAATTATTAATTAATATAATTTTTTTATTTAAATTTGTTTACTAAAGATATTATTTTATATTATGTTTTACACAGGTTTATTGAATTGGGCAAAATGGTCATTTTTACAGAAAAAAACTGTCCCGCAGCTGAACCAAACAGACAGCCAGCTCCCCCACAGCTGCTTCTTGGGGCAGTGCAGCTGCAGCTGCGCCAAACAGACCCTAAATTATCATGTGTCATCACTTCTAATTTGTTGGTAATTCAACACCAGTCTACGCTCAGCTTTTGTTTTAGAATTTATGTAACATGAAAGTTACCACAGCACGTCTCAATACTGACAAAGCACGCNACCAGCTCCCCCACAATTGCTTCTTGGGGCAGTGCAGCTGCAGCTGCGCCAAACAGACCCTAAATTATCATGTGCCATCACTTCTAATTTGTTGGTAATTCAACACCAGGCTCAGCTTTTGTTTTAGAATTTATGTAACATGAAAGTTACCACAGCACGTCTCAATACTGACAAAGCACGCCTTGCAAACTCTATACATCAGCAAAATGCAAAATCAACTATTTCTTTCTTTTAATTTTTCTTTTATTTTAATTTTTTGGTAATGAAAATGCAGCCTAAGTTAAACTTTATTCCCAGGAAGAACAGCATCAATTCTCCTCCCGTTAAGATTTTGATTTTGTAATCTTCAAATTTTCACTTGAAAATCATTAATCAATACATCAAAATTTTGCTCCACGTATGTCTCCAATTGCATGAGAAAATCATTGTGATTTCAAAATGCAAAGTGATGCGGGTGTCCAAGGCCTAGGCGCGGCAAATTGCCGCCTCCCCTTGCCTTGGACCGGTTGGGTCCAGGCAGAGGAGGGACCGGCCAGTACTTTCAGGCAGGGACTTCCTTCCTATTTGGAGTGGGGCCACTCTTTTTTGCCCTAGGTCTATATAATTAGCTGTTATGGTGTTTTAGGGGTCTTTTTCGTATGTTTTCCATTGGGAGAGCCATCGGCATCTCCAGTTTTCCCTTCTAGATCTATGTCCAAAGACGAGTGGTGCTCTGTTTGTATCTCATTTTGAGGAGGTGATTATCTTCTATTTTCCTGTCCTTCGCATCCTTCCATCCACTGCAGCAGTCCTCAGTCCCTACAACACCCACTAGACAGCATACTTGTTGTTTCCTACAGCCGCCTCCCTTCCAACTTGCCATCCAACGCCAGCAAGCCCTCTTATCTCCCACCTGCAAACCTACCACAACCCTGCCATCACCATCCCAGCTGCACTTTACCCTTTCCATACGGCTCAACACTGCACCCAGCTACCTTACTGCCACTTCCACTGGACAGAGATTCCGCAACCACACCTGATGTCCCCTCTTTCTTCTAGCCACAGCATTCCTTCCACCTTCCTGCCACCAACCGCAGCCATCTAGAGTCTCTTCATCCCCCCTAACTGACCACTATACCCTTAGAGATACGACTCTAGTTGTGTTTGTGTCATAACTGTTGTTATTTCTAGTTCTGTTTGTGCAATTGCATTTTTTTATTATGAATTCAGCAATAATATTTTTGTGTTCATGCATCTGTNCATTCCGCAACCACACCTGATGTCCCCTCTTTCTTCTAGTCACAGCATTCCTTCGACCTTCCTGCCACCAACCACAGCCATCTAGCATCTCTTCATCCCCCCTAACTGACCACTATCCCCTTAGAGATACGACTCTAGTTGTGTTTGTGTCATAACTGTTGTTATTGCTAGTTCTGTTTGTGCAATTGCATTTTTTTATTATGAATTCAGCAATAATATTTTTGTGTTCATGCATCTGTTAAAATTCAGAATAATGTGAAATAAAGTGGAAAACAAAATTGTTACATTGATATGAACTGGAATATAAATAACCCTTACTAGAATCCTATAATAAGAAAAATAATAAAAAGAAAATGATATGAAAGAAAAGATATATCACATGATATCTCCAATAATCAATTCATATTAATTATTATGAGATATAAAAAATAACATAAAATAGGAAAACAGATAATTCCTAATTCAAGGAAATAAATATAACATAGGAAATAAAATATCTCCTCAATCTAAGGAAATAATTTATTCCTCAACTTCTTACAGGAATAAATTATTTCTTATTATAATTCTTAACACTCTCCCTTAAGTTGAAATATGGTTGAAAACCACGTTCAACTTGAATTTGAAAACATCAAACAATAAGCGAGGAAGATCCCATGAAGTAGAACTTGAAGTCTTTATCATGTAGTGCAGTTGTTTTTTGTTGCAGTTACTACAGTGTCTGTAGGTAGACAGAAGGTTCCTACAGATAATGTTGCAAGGGAGTTTGCAGGTAAGTAAACAATAGTGATTGCAGTTCTTGCAATGTATGTAGGTAAACGGAAAAGTCCTATTAGTAATGCTGCAGAGAATATGTAGGGAAATAGACAACTTTGACTGCTTTGACTGTAGTTCATGCAGCGTTTGTAAGTTAACTTGAAGCTCCTACATGTAATGATGCAGAGGAGTTTGCACAGAAGTAAACAATCGTGATTGTCTTTTGGCAATGTTCTAACACATGAGGATCATCTCCGGTAGGACGCAGCCGGTGGAGCCGGTTTTCTCGATTATCTCGAGGTAAAGGAGGAGTTGTTGGATCGTGTGGTCCTCAGAAGGAAGTACGTAGCGGACGATTGTGATGAAAAGCTACGGAAGGGCCTCGCCGTTAAGAAGAAGCATGATAGCCTTTTTCATGGCATCAATCTTGGCGACGACATTTTTTCCCTCAAGTACCAGCTTGATCTCGTTTGCCAGTGTCGGGGTGCCCTTGTCAAAGTGGACGAGGAGAGTGGATGATCTCTCCATCCTGCTGCGTGTGGAACTTCCTCAATGGTTTTGGGTCGAAGCGGAGTGGAAGGAGGAAGATGGAGTTATAGTGGTCTCCGTACATCGCGATCCCATGGTTGACTTCCAGCTAGCTCCAATTGCGATTGTATCGCACTATCCGGAGGGTTCCTCCGCGAAGCCGACGAGGGTTTCAGAATTCGGGGAGAGAAGAAGAAAAATCGTTGTTTCAAATACCAAGATGAATGCCCCTCCCTTCCCGCACAGAGGATGGCAGGAAGGGAGTCTGACAATTCTCAAAGGAAGACCGGTGGCTAGAATACGAAACCTTGCTCTGATACTATGTTGAAATTCAGAATAATGCGGAATAAAGTAGAACACAAAATTATTTTATTGATATGAACGGGGGTATAAATAAATCTTACAAGAATCCAATAATAGGAAAAATAATAATAAAAAAATTATATGAAAGTAAAGATATATCATCTGATATCTCCAATAATCAATTCATATTAATTATTAAGATATATAGGAAATAACATAAAATAGAAAAACAGATAATTCCTAATCCAAGAAAATAAATATAAAATAGGAAAGAAAATATCTCCTTAATTTAAGGAAATAATTTATTTCTCATAACTTCTTATAGGAATGAATTATTTCCTATTATAATTCCTAACATCATCGTTTGGGTTTTCATATCATTTCGTATCAAAGCTAGTCCAACCCTAATCCTATCCTAGCATTATCAAAATACCCCATACCCTTGCTGAAATTTTCAAACCGTCCACTCAATAATTTTTCTTTGCCAACCTACATGACCTCGTACACCTTGTTCCACTCATAGCCATTAGTCATAATAGTGACTTGCTAGATCGAAAGAATGCAATGAATCTCTTCCAACAGATAGGTTCCAGAGATGAAGAATCACTGCCCCAAAGATTTGACATGAAATATTAGAGAATCCAGAATTTTAAAGTAAATGTAATTTGCCACATTTTGACGACCACATGAATCTGGACGAGTTCATCAAGTGGCTTTGGATAGTAATTGATGTTCTTGTCAATGTTTCTTACCCAAAATGATTCGTCGAGCACATAGAATTTTAGAGACGACACTTAGAGATAGAAGAGGTAACTCCAGCCCTATAACACTTTATCCCATCTAAGCTTCTAAAAATGAATCTCATGGTATAGCACTTTATTATGTATGACACTTAGTTTTATCTTTTAACTAATGTAATGCTATGATATCATCTGTAACAGCCCAGACTCTCACCCATAGAGATATTTTCTGCTTTGGTCTAATTGTCTCAAGATTTTCTCTCATTGTTGTAAATTCCCGAGAGGTCACTCATACCAGGAATGCTCCCGTAAGATTTCAGCTTCATTCTATTTAAAGGGTTTCAAATCCATACTCATCAAGAATCGAGCCAAAGAGTTTTTTAGAAGGTTGGCTAACTGGTGGTATTGCAGGTGCCATGGAAGTTCAGGACTAGGTTCTCCTAATATAATACTTCACGTTTTTGCTATCAAACACTGTAGAGTTGGCATGTTCACAAAAGAACTAAAAGAGCACGAAATTAAGCAATTGATAACCTTAATTTTATGTGTCTAATAAAATGTATCATTCTCATAAGTCCGCAAGTTAATGAATTCACAAAAACTATTATCAAAGCAGTAAATGCAGAAAACAAGAAGCCGACGAGCAACTATTATGTCTTTCATTTGGTCAAAGCTACTTCAAAAAATATTTATATATTTTATATCAAACATAATAAGACAGAATCAGAAAGAAATTTCATTGAACACTCACGTATTATGTATAACCAGTTGGGGAGTGAATTCTAACCTTCCATAGTGTGCAGCCCAGTGAAGAGCAGTCCTTCCATGCAAATCCCTAAAATTTGGATTTACACCAGCAGCAAAGATTGGAGCCATTGCCCACTCATAACCAAGAGCAGCTGCCAAATGAATAGCTCCTTGGCCTTTGTCATCCAGAATATTTGGTCCTTTGTCATCTTCATGCAATTTGCAAACTAGCCATTCATACAGTTTTCCTTTCAGTAACTTCTCAAGCAACCCATTTCTAAGATTCCGGAGATATCCTTGACATGCTTTGGTCTCCTTCTCAATCTTTTCCCAACCAGGCTCATCATCAATCAACATCTGAGCCAAAACTTTTGTTATGATACACTTGGCACAATTTTTAATGGAGCATAATAGTCTTTTCTCGTCTGATCCAATGGATAACATCTTTGCAAATTGGATTTGAAGGAAAATTTCATCTTCTGACACAGGTTCATCATCAATCAACATCTGTTGCATGTTTGGCGGATTTTCTCTATATTCAAATTCTCTAACTTCACTGCATGCTAACCTATTGCTGCAGGTAATGTAAAAGGGCACCCGTCCTGGACTGTGAGGAGGGGCTAGACAACGGATGGCATTTGTCATCAACACTTCAGCTAAAACCTCAACTTCCCCAAACATGCAACACCACTTTATATTACTAGGTTGTATTCCGCCAAGAAACGCACCTGAGATAAGAACCTGTAGAAAGTTATGTTAATCAAGAAGATGCTATAAGAAATAATTGGTAAGCCAATAGCTGAATTACAAAAACAGACCTTTGTGGTTTATCATCCAGCAAGAAGAAAACAACCAGTATGGGCACATACCTTGGTTTCAGCCCCAGCATAAGCCCAATTAGGAGAGAAGTCATCAATACTGAAGAGCTGCACCTGTGATAATGAAGGAGCCACTAAATCAACATCCAACTGAATATGTCGAGACATGCTGGAAAATACCTTATCATGTTGCGAATTAATAGCATTCCAGTAAGTACATGAATCTGAAGCTATAAGAGAATTATAACAGTCGCTGCCTAGTTCCTTATTCATCCATCTTTCAATGCTGTCAAATTTGTCCAAGTCTACAGTATCATCATCATATAAATACGTTCCTAAAGAAGAAACAGAGGGAACTACTTCTGCATGTTCATTGAAATCAGATTGAGGCGCTAAATCTAATTTATGCTCATGGGGCATGTTATCTATTTGAATACAATCATTATTCACGCTATCTTCATCCACAGGACGAACAGCAACTTCAACATTTCCCTCTTCAACCTGAATGATATACATCAGGTTACAGTATTAAATTAAAATATAAAGAGGCATTTTTTCCACGTTAGCACTCCATAGTTAAAAAAATGTAAATAAATAAATAAATCTTAAGACGTCAACTTTGCCTATATAGTTTGCTTGCACATAAAAAAGTTGTAGTTTGAAACCTTCACTGCAAAGAAGAGAATGAAATATAGAAATATGACGGCATTTCAAGGTACGAAAAGGCCCTTAAAGTTAACATTTGTTATACTTGAAAACTCAAATTAGTTTTAACCATTAATTTTCTTTTTATGAGATATTAATTAGGATTCAGGTACTTCAATATACAATATAATGCTAAGATCCACCTAACTAGACAAGAAACAAACAAAACTAGATTAAGTCCTACAGCACTTGGAAAGCATATCATACCATTTAGAGAAAAAATTGGGGGCATATAATGCATGGAGCTCCTACAAATGGAAGGTTTGCATAGAGGCCTATTTATTTAGATTCACCCCAATATTTGTAGAAAAGTTATTTCTATGATTTGGGGGCTAAGGGCCTCCAAAACACACTAGAAACAATTTAGTCATTCTTCTCGATTAGAAGGAAGTACCAGTGTAGCACTGTAAATTTCCCCTTGATGACAAGATCAGCAAGTTAAAAAATTGTGACCATGGCCGGCTGAACAGGCCAAAGCATAGACCGGCTTACCTTTCCACATCCCGCCTCCCCCTCTTCCCTATTTGGCGCCTACCTCCCCTTCTCGACCCCACTCTCCTTTCTTTCCTATTCTACTCTTGGCTTGGGACGAACCCTGTTTGTATCATCCCTTACCTTCTTAGTTTATTTCCTTCTCCAATTCTTGCCTCTTTTATCAACTAACCTAAATTATTTATATGTGTTTGCTTGCTTAGGTTAGATGGTTGTTTGATTTTTGAATTCAAATTGCCACCGCCAGCGTTGTTCCCTTTGAGGGTTGTATCCGACGGCAAGGAAGTGTTCCGGTTATCCTCAACTGAGGTTGTGACCGTCTGCAAGGATCCGAGACAAGGTGGTGCTCTACTTTAGCTCAACTCTAACGAAACATTTACCTTGCCATACATCCTCTTCCCTGCTCCCGTTCCATCTTCCAGCCTCCGCAGCCCCTCCCCTACAGTCGCCAGCCACCTCCCAGCTCTCTTACTGCAACCGCAGTGGCAGGCCCAAACAAACCCTTAAATGTTTTATGGCACAATAACAAGTTGATAGGGCTGGGAAAAAGCCAATGCAGCTCAAAGGCTGCCAACATCAAAACTCAACCACTTTACTACAACAAGATTCTCATATTGATTGGAGCATTTTGAGTGTTGTCTTGTAGATAACTAAAAGTGTCAATTTTTTTATAATAGAAAGCATAGGAATCAGAGTTATCGCTATTCATCAATATTCTCTATTCTTCAAGCAAGCAATCCAAATGATTGTATGTCATATTATCCTATTATATATATATATATATATATATATATATATATATATATATATATATATATATATATTATA
>JXCR01147662.1:336824-352551 GCA_002079205.1 Phalaenopsis hybrid cultivar
GATAGTGGATGATAGGACTGAGAGGTCGATTCCAGGCATGAAACAATCACGATAGAGAGCATTTCAAAACATCACGATAGATACCTTATCGCCATGACCACCACCATTTGTTGAGGCTCAGGTTACCTTGAGATTAGGTCGGGCCAACCTTGGGTTACATTGGGAGTATTCAACAATATATGCATGGCACGCAAGCCCAATTCAGATCAATAGTGAGCTCACACATGATTAGACTGATATGGATGTTTGCTTGTAAATGAGAAAAAATCCTCAAGTACCTTGGAGGATGGTGTAATCTCCAATGGGATCCAAGTGCTACTCGAACTACAATAAAAGAGCTAGAAGCTTTGATGAATGATGTTGAACTCTCTTAACTCTGGGAGACTGACGCAAGACACTTTAGGGGCAAAACTGGTTGTGCAACAACTGTTAACCTTATTTTTGGTGAGGTATTTCCTTCTCTCTCCTTAGAGCCTGAGGTTTAGCCTTAGATTTTTCTTGTTTGACCCTCTTAGATGACTAGTACTGAGACCCACATCATTTAGAAATTCGAGCCACTTCTTTACTCCTTTGAGTGTCATATGAGCGGTTCTGAATCATCGACATTACGTTAAGTTGATTATAACCAACATATTGAAACTCAAACTGAGTTCCTGTAAGAATAGGAGCAACACTAGGGAAACCCTTTGTGACTCGAACACTGCAATTTACACATTCACACACAATTCACTAACTTGCACAAAAATTAAATTCAAACAAATTGAAAACTCTCACGACGTGAATTTGAGTTTCTTCGGCATGAACCGAGAGGCTCGCTGCAGAGAGCGTTCATGTTGACATTGGTCGTCGCTTAAGCAAGGACTAATCAGTATTTTGCTAGTCGGACGGCTCTGGTTGGATCGACGAAGGTCATTCACTACACCGCGCACGATGTTAACTTAGATTGGCCCAACCGTCAACGGAATTGTCTAGATGATGTCGAATAACAAAACGGACCGCGTGAGCCTATCCGTAAAATTGATTTTACCTAGGTAAGACACTTATATTGCTATGATTCCGCGCACGAGCAAATGACACGAAAATCGACGCATATACTGAATTAATTAAAAAAGGATGATTTCTGCTCGTCCCAGGCTTGATTTGGGCTGAACACGAGCCAATAACACCAGATCACGCGCAAATATCATGATTTGAATAAAAAATTTTGAATTTCAAATAAAGCGCCCAATCTCGCATTGTTTGAATTCGACGGGGCATTATTACCTTCTAATTAAGCTCTGCATTGATTGGGAGAGGCTCATCTTCATATTTGACCCAAGCTATTTCTTAGAAAGGCGGGAGATAAAAAATTTGGCTCTAGATCAAAGCTGGGCTGCTTGCCTCCTCCTCTCACACGCCCACCTCGAAATCCTCTGTACGGCTTCCTCTGCTCCTCATTCAGTTCTCCCCCATCGAAGTTAAGCCACACCAGTCTCCCTCTCTTCCTCGACACCTGCTCCCTTGCTTAGCCAAAGCCTTAGACGGTGCTCCTCCTAGCCGGCCGAAACTCTTCCTCGTCAGAAAACAACCCCA
This sequence comes from Phalaenopsis hybrid cultivar, assembly GCA_002079205.1. Classification (NCBI taxonomy): domain Eukaryota; kingdom Viridiplantae; phylum Streptophyta; class Magnoliopsida; order Asparagales; family Orchidaceae; genus Phalaenopsis; species Phalaenopsis hybrid cultivar. Next base: position 338,397 of record JXCR01147662.1, read on the forward strand.
GCCGAACTCTAACTCCCCTCTTCCGTCTAAGCATTTGGAAAGTGAGATTTCCTTCTCATATTTTCTTCACTTGGCTGATCTGTGGATTTTCCTTTAGCTACTCTTATTTTCTGGTTTAAGACAAGGTCAATGGCTTCCTTGTTATGCTTGCAATTTTTTTTTAGAAGCCATGAAAAATTTTCTCTAATGGATTTTTGAGATTAGCTGGATCTTATGGTATGTTTATCTTAAATTTTGTGGATGGATTTTTTAAAAAGTTCTTTGCATATCTTGACTTGATTATCATTACGAAATGGGAATGGTACTGTGTTATTACTCACCTATGAATGGAGTAGCTATTCTTTAAATATGAAGGAGTTCTTTCTTCTAATACTCGTTTTGATTGTGGACGGAGTTATTTTTCATTCCACAAAAGAGAAAGAATTTACATATAGATAAATTCTTATGTATTTAAATGCCTAAATTTCAGATTTTGGGTGTTTACATGTCCAAGCCTAAGTTTTTCAAATTTGCATAAATAAGATTGGAGNGTAGATAAATTCTTATGTATTTAAATGCCTAAATTTCAGATTTTGGGTGTTTACATGTACAAGCCTAAGTTTTTCAAATTTGCATAAATAAGATTGGAGTCGTATGTGTTTAGATAGTTAAAACTTTCATANTTGGTTGTGCAACAACTGTTGACCTCATTTTTGGTGAGGTATTTCCTTCTCTTTCCTTAGAGCCTGAGGTTTAGCCTTAGATTTTTCTTGTTTGACCCTCTTAGATGACTAGTACTGAGACCCACATCATTTAGAAATTTGAGTCACTTCTTTACTCCTTTGAGTCTCATATGAGCGGTTCTAAATCATCGACATTACGTTAAGTTGATTATAACCAACATATTGAAACTCAAACTGAGTTCCTGTAAGAATAGGAGCAACACTAGGGAAACCCTTTGTGACTCGAACACTCACGAACACTGCAATTTACACATTCACACACATATACACCATAATTCACACACAATTCACTAACTTGCACAAAAATTAAATTCAAACAAATTGAAAACTCTCACGACGTGAATTTGAGTTTCTTCGGCATGAACCGAGAGGCTCGCTGCAGAGAGCGTTCATGTTGACATTGGTCGTCGCTTAAGCAAGGACTAATCAGTATTTTGCTAGTCGGACGGCTCTGGTTGGATCGATGAAGGTCATTCACTACACCGCGCACGATGTTAACTTAGATTGGCCCAACCGTCAACGGACTTGTCTAGATGATGTCGAATAACAAAACGGACCGCGTGAGCCTATCCGTAAAATTGATTTTACCTAGGTAAGACACTTATATTGCTATGATTCCGCGCACGAGCAAATGACACGAAAATCGACGCAGGCTTGATTTGGGCTGAACACAAGCCAATAACACCAGATCACGCGCAAATATCACGATTTGAATAAAAAAATTTGAATTTCAAATAAAGCGCCCAATCTCGCATTGTTTGAATTCGACGGGGCATTATTACCTTCTAATTAAGCTCTGCATTGATTGGGAGAGGCTCATCTTCATATTTGACCCAAGCTATTTCTTAGAAAGGCGGGAGATAAAAAATTTGGCTCTAGATCAAAGCTGGGCTGCTTGCCTCCTCCTCTCACACGCCCACCTCGAAATCCCCTGTACGGCTTCCTCTGCTCCTCATTCAGTTCTCCCCCATCGAAGTTAAGCCACACCAGTCTCCCTCTCTTCNGCCTGTCTTTCCCCTTGCCGCTGCCATCCAAGACCTTTCTACTGCTATCGCAACCCCCCTCCCAACTTACTGTTGCTGTCACAATCCCCTTTTCCCCTTTCTGCTGCTACCGCAATCCCCTGTCCACCTTCCACCATCCACCATCCTGCTTGTTGCCCCCACACCCAACCGACCAACCTTCTTGCTGGCCCCACACTTAACCAACCANTCCTGTCTTTCCCCTTGCCGCTGCCATCCAAGACCTTTCTACTGCTATCGCAACCACCCTCCCAACTTACTGTTGCTGTCGCAATCCCCTTTTCCCCTTTCTGCTGCTACCACAATCCCCTGTCCACCTTCCACGATCCACCATCCTGCTTGTTGCCCCCACACCCAACCGACCAACCTTCTTGCTGGCCCCACACTTAACCAACCAACCTGCTTGTTGCAGTTCAGCTTATCCTTCCTCCAGCCGCTGTCTACCGGCAACCCATCATTCTCATTCTCACACTATCAACTTGCATGTGTTTCTGTCATTTTGTTCTTATTTTGAAGAGTCTTCGTTGCAATCTTTTGAATTTTAGCATTAAATTTCTTTCTATTGCAATTTGGGTTAATTCTGGTATCAATTGCTATCGGTGCCAGTCTAAAACTAGTCATACCCTAGGGTTTCCTAGCATCCATCACACTCAAACCAACTCTACTAAAAAAAAATTATTTCCTTATCACCAAGTACCCTCTCCACTTCCACAAATCCCAAACCCTAACCATGTCGTCAAGGAGATACATGCTTGAGCCTATCCAGAAAGAGATAAAATGAGAGCTTCATCGATTTCAGCAGAAACTGGCGGAGATTGATCAGAGAACCTAGGGGGAAATCATCCTCAATCATGATTTGGAGATTTAAAGAGAAGAAATGAACGATGACCTGAATCCCTTCCATAGGAATGACTTCAGTGATGAGGAAAAAAGACCCAGATGGTTTGAAATTCATTATCAAAGGAGACAACATATGGAGGNGGAAAGAGATAAAATGAGAGTTTCATCGATTTCAGCAGAAACTGGTGGAGATTGATCAGAGAACCTAGGGGGAAATCACCCTCAATCATGATTTGGAGATTCAAAGAGAAGAAATGAACGATGACCTGAATCCCTTCCATAGGAATGACTTAGTGATGAGAAAAAAAGACCCAGATGGTTTGAAATTCATTATCAAAGGAGACAACATATGGAGGTCAAAGAAACTTCAAAATCAAGATGGATCTACCAGAGTTCGATGGAAATATGGATCTAGATGGTTTTATCGAATAACTGCAGTCAATTAAGAGGAACTTCGAGTACAAAGTGTCCACAAAAGACAAGAGGGTGAAGCTTGTAGCCAACAAGTTGAAAAAGAGTGTTTCCTTATGGTGANGACTGCAGTCAATTAAGAGGAACTTCGAAAGTGTCCACAAAAGACAAGAGGGTGAAGCTTGTAGCCAACAAGTTGAAAAAGAGTGTTTCCTTATGGTGAGAAAAGTTACAGACAAAGAGAGAGTGCAGAGACAAGATTATTAACATAGAAAAGATGAAGGAGATGCAGAGAAAATACCTACCGCCACATTATCGTCGGGATAAGTTTTTAAGGCTCCATCATTTGCAACAAAGAGACTGATCAATGGGGAAGTTCGCGCCATAATTTGACCAGTTGTAAATAAAGTTTGAGTTGGTCTAGCCAGCGGAGCATATCATAGCCCGTTATCTGGGGGGGCCTAAAGCTGACTATCAGCAAAGTTGTGCAACTGCAGCCCTATTGGTCATTGGAAGATGTTTAAANGCCTAAAGCTGACTATCAGCAAAGTTGTGCAACTGCAGCCCTATTGGTCATTGGAAGATGTCTAAACTTTAGTATTAAAAGTTGAGAGACATAAAAAATAGAACAGGCAATCACCACCATTCAAAAAACCTGAATTTGGGCACATCACCTCGAGTTGCCTGACGAGTCGAGTCCTTTACCAAGCAGGGGACAATGGAGGAAGTCAACGATGAGCAGACAGGTGAAGAATAGGGTGAAGTATACGATCTTCCATCGGACTGAAGAGCAGGGTGAGTTATACCATCTTCCACTAGATGAGGGTGAGATGCTTGTGGTTTGACGAGTTTTGCAAACTGAAGATCCGAGAAAGTAACAGTGAGTTCATCGCAACATATTCTACACCTGTTGCATAGTGAAAAGAAAGATATATAGTCTCATCATCAATAGATAAAGCAGCAAGAATGTGGCTTCTACGCAAATGGTGGAGAAATTGAGTCTAATGACTCAGAGGCATTCCCAGTCGTATTCTCAGACACGACTGAAGGAGAACAAGGTCAGTATTGACAGGTTCCTGGTGGAGTCTTTAATTGGATGTCAACTACAGGATTATATGTGATGCAACACGGTATTCATGGATGTCTGTCACCTTTGTTGGGAGACCGTGGTAATTCGACCGTAGGACTAAACATGATGGGTAATTCGACCGTACTTCTACCTTTTATGTAGTCCGAGATCACAGGTGCCCTTGTTAGCAAAGAAGCGTTGGTGGAATCAGTTTTTGATGAAGATAGTGGATGATAGGACTGAGAGGTCGATTCCAGGCATGAAACAGTCACGATAGAGAGCATTTCAAAACATCACGATAGATACCTTATCGCCATGACCACCACCATTTGTTGAGGCTCAGGTTACCTTGAGATTAGGTCGGGCCAACCTTGGGTTACATTGGGAGTATTCAACAATATATGCATGGCACGCAAGCCCAATTCAGATCAATAGTGAGCTCACACATGATTAGACTGATATGGATGTTTGCTCGTAAATGAGAAAAAATCCTCAAGTACCTTGGAGGATGGTGTAATCTCCAATGGGATCCAAGTGCTACTCGAACTACAATAAAAGAGCTAGAAGCTTTGATGAATGATGTTGAACTCTCTTAACTCTGGGAGACTGACGCAAGACACTTTAGGGGCAAAATTGGTTGTGCAACAACTGTTGACCTCATTTTTGGTGAGGTATTTCCTTCTCTTTCCTTAGAGCCTGAGGTTTAGCCTTAGATTTTTCTTGTTTGACCCTCTTAGATGACTAGTACTGAGACCCACATCATTTAGAAATTTGAGTCACTTCTTTACTCCTTTGAGTCTCATATGAGCGGTTCTAAATCATCGACATTACGTTAAGTTGATTATAACCAACATATTGAAACTCAAACTGAGTTCCTGTAAGAATAGGAGCAACACTAGGGAAACCCTTTGTGACTCGAACACTCACGAACACTGCAATTTACACATTCACACACATATACACCATAATTCACACACAATTCACTAACTTGCACAAAAATTAAATTCAAACAAATTGAAAACTCTCACGACGTGAATTTGAGTTTCTTCGGCATGAACCGAGAGGCTCGCTGCAGAGAGCGTTCATGTTGACATTGGTCGTCGCTTAAGCAAGGACTAATCAGTATTTTGCTAGTCGGACGGCTCTGGTTGGATCGATGAAGGTCATTCACTACACCGCGCACGATGTTAACTTAGATTGGCCCAACCGTCAACGGACTTGTCTAGATGATGTCGAATAACAAAACGGACCGCGTGAGCCTATCCGTAAAATTGATTTTACCTAGGTAAGACACTTATATTGCTATGATTCCGCGCACGAGCAAATGACACGAAAATCGACGCATATACTGAATTAATTAAAAAAGGATGATTTCTGCTCGTCCCAGGCTTGATTTGGGCTGAACACGAGCCAATAACACCAGATCACGCGCAAATATCATGATTTGAATAAAAAATTTTGAATTTCAAATAAAGCGCCCAATCTCGCATTGTTTGAATTCGACGGGGCATTATTACCTTCTAATTAAGCTCTGCATTGATTGGGAGAGGCTCATCTTCATATTTGACCCAAGCTATTTCTTAGAAAGGCGGGAGATAAAAAATTTGGCTCTAGATCAAAGCTGGGCTGCTTGCCTCCTCCTCTCACACGCCCACCTCGAAATCCTCTGTACGGCTTCCTCTGCTCCTCATTCAGTTCTCCCCCATCGAAGTTAAGCCACACCAGTCTCCCTCTCTTCCTCGACACCTGCTCCCTTGCTTAGCCAAAGCCTTAGACGGTGCTCCTCCTAGCCGGCCGAAACTCTTCCTCGTCAGAAAACAACCCCAGCCGAACTCTAACTCCCCTCTTCCGTCTAAGCATTTGGAAAGTGAGATTTCTTTCTCATATTTTCTTCACTTGGCTGATCTGTGGATTTTCCTTTAGCTACTCTTATTTTCTGGTTTAAGACAAGGTCAATGGCTTCCTTGTTATGCTTGCAATTTTTTTTTAGAAGCCATGAAAAATTTTCTCTAATGGATTTTTGAGATTAGCTGGATCTTATGGTATGTTTATCTTAAATTTTGTGGATGGATTTTTTAAAAAGTTCTTTGCATATCTTGACTTGATTATCATTACGAAATGGGAATGGTACTGTGTTATTACTCACCTATGAATGGAGTAGCTATTCTTTAAATATGAAGGAGTTCTTTCTTCTAATACTCGTTTTGATTGTGGACGGAGTTATTTTTCATTCCACAAAAGAGAAAGAATTTACATATAGATAAATTCTTATGTATTTAAATGCCTAAATTTCAGATTTTGGGTGTTTACATGTCCAAGCCTAAGTTTTTCAAATTTGCATAAATAAGATTGGAGTCGTATGTGTTTAGATAGTTAAAACTTTCATATAATTGAGCTCTTATTTGCTTACGTGCTTAGGCATTCTGATTTTTCATAAATATATTTGAATTCTTATGTGTTTAGATAGCCAAACTTACACACAATAGAATTCTTATGTGTAACAATCACACTTGCATGTATCCAACACCCATTTTCATAGCCTGCAACCTCACCTTCCCCACCACTGACTGCCACCCTTCACCATCATCATTGCATGCCCACAGACCGCCACCCTCGCTCACCACCCTCCACCGTCACCCCTGTCCACTGCCCGCTATCATCTACTGCATTTCAATGCATTTAAAATGTATCATGACAAACTCATAAAAAAAATTCAATGCATTTGATTTTCATCCAACGTAACAGCTTATACATTTCTAAAACGCTTGCATCCAATTACTCCACATTTCTAAAATACATTTATTTTTAAAATATCCAACCAAACAACCACTTCAATAATTTTTCTTGGATCCAATAGAACAACAATTGGTGTCGTCTGCCGGAAATGTTAGCCACGACAATGAGATCTTATTTTCAAGCTTGTCTTAGTGAATTGTTTCTCGATTTTCTCTTGTGGATGTAGGTCCTATGGACTGAACCACATAAATTCTCGGTGTTCTTGTTTGCATTTTTTTACAGTTTTTCCTTCATTTCCCGTTTCCGTATTGTTGTCCTGTGGTTTTCCCTTGCTATCTTGCGGTTCTGTTGGGAATAAATTTCACAACATATGACGCCGTCTGTGGGAATTCTAGACACAACAATGGGATCTACTAAGTTCGACATCGAGAAATTCACCGGAAAGAACGATTTTGGCTTGTGGAGAGTCAAGATGAAAGCCTTGTTGGTGCAACAAGGTCTCGCGGAAGCATTGCAAGGACCGGCGGCATTGCCGGCTAAAATGCCCGAGAGGGAGAAGAACAACATCTTGAACCGAGCTCACAGCGTAATAATCTTGAGCTTGAGTGACANCTTCAATAATTTTTCTTGGATCCAATAGAACAACAATTGGTGTCGTCTGTGGGAAATGTTAGCCACAACAATGAGATCTTATTTTCAAGCTTGTCTTAGTGAATTGTTTCTCGATTTTCTCTTGTGGATGTAGGTCCTATGGACTGAACCACATAAATTCTCGGTGTTCTTGTTTGCATTTTTTTACAGTTTTTCTTTCATTTCCCGTTTCCGTTTTGTTGTCCTGCGGTTTTCCCTTGCTGTCTTGCGGTTCTGTTGGGAATAAATTTCACAACATATGGCGTCGTCTGTGGGAATTCTAGACACAACAATGGAATCTACTAAGTTCGGCATCGAGAAATTCACCGGAAAGAACAATTTTGGCTTGTGGAGAGTCAAGATGAAAGCCTTGTTGGTGCAGCAAGGTCTCGCGGAAGCATTGCAAGGACCGGCGGCATTGCCGGCTGAAATGCCCGAGAGGGAGAAGAACAACATCTTGAACCGAGCTCACAGCGTAATAATCTTGAGCTTGAGTGACAAAGCTTTAAGGGAAGTGTCAAGGGAGACAACGGCTCAGGCCCCTCAGGGCTAGGTGGGGGGAACATCTATTATAGAGATTTGTAATTGGAAGTCAAGGTGGAGATTTATTATGGTGACTCCCAATTATGCGAACCAAGACAAAGCTAAGAAAGTTTAAATAGCTAATGGGTACAACGGTCATTTGGCTATTTAAAGGTATTTAACTGGTCATCTTGTATGGGTCATTGGTTTATATATATGTAATGATATGTAGGAGATGAGAAAGTTAAGGGAGAGAGTAATTCTGAGATCAAGGTGAGGAACCAAGAAAACTTGTATCGAGATCAAGATCGATAGAGAGTTTGGAACCAAAAAAGCTTGTATCGAGATCAAGATTGTATCGAGATCAAGATTGATCGATAGTTTGTCCGTGATTTTGTGCGGTGTAATCTTCAGGATTGTCTTAGTGAATTGTTTCTTGATTTCCTCCCGTGGATGNATAGAGAGCTTGAGGAGATTAGTTCGTCCGTGATTTTGTGCGGTGTAATCTTCAGGATTGTCTTAGTGAATTGTTTCTTGATTTCCTCCCGTGGATGTAGGTCCTATGGACCGAACCACCTAAATTCTCGGCGCTCTTGTTTGCATTTTCTTTGTGATTTTTCTTCTTTTCCCGTTTTCGTTTTGCTATACTACAGTTTTACTTTGTTGTCCTACGGTTCTCTTGGCAGCAGATTTCACAACAAGAAAACAAAAAATTTCAATTCTTCNCGATTTTTCTTCTTTTCCCGTTTTCGTTTTGCTATACTACAATTTTACTTTGTTGTCCTACGGTTCTCTTGGCAGCAGATTTCACAACAAGAAAACAAAAAATTTCAATTCTTCAATTCATAGTTTTCTCTCCGTAAGCCTGTTCTTCTATTTTACTTCTTATTCAGCCTTTGGCTTGTCATTATAGGTTATGTTGCTCTGAACTCTAATTATTCCATTTGCGATGTTTTTTTTGGCAAGAAAAGTTGCTTTAAGTTTACAAATTTGCATTAGGTTTTCAAAGTAACACAGCACAATGACAAACTCTTATTGCCCATTTGGCTTTCTTACATATCAACATTCTTCTGTTTGTTATCTGGTTGTATAAATCTATTAGCTTAGAGGATTTTTTTCTTCCCAGCACGCACCACATCAACTTTTTAACTATGGCTACGCCAAGCTGTTATGCAGAATGAACTTCAATTTTCTAACTTCTTGCACCCAATGTGCACTGTGAAGCTGATTTCATCATGAAAAAGAAACATTGATATGGAAGTAAACATCAAAGGAAGATTCAAAATTCCTGAAGCCTCCAACGCTTAGTAACAGCCAAAATGCAACTGTTGGTGATAGCTATAATCTCTCCAACGTTCACATATTGGAGATAAATCTATGAATAGATACACACTATAATTTTAGCTTCTCCAACTCTCTTGTGATTTAGCTTGGATAATCGACTAGACATGTAAGTCTTGCTTTAATGTTGAATTCCAAACATAGTAAAAATTTCCTACTTATCTATGTTTTCTAAGATCATGAAACTGCGTGGCAGACTTAAAACAATTATGAGCTACAAGAGGTTGATTTTTATTTCATATAATATTGAAGATGCTTCTGCATAGGTATATATTACGTCACCTAAGTCATATTTTGTGCATTTATGTTTAGGCTTTTTACCCCTGAAATAGTTCTTTTCCATTAATGCCTTCAACCTCATAATTAGAATATTTCAATATTTACTTTTATCAAATAAGATGTCGGTGCTCAATAGCATATGCTTCAATTAATCGGAAAGCCCTAAAATGCAACATCATCCCTTCCACTCGAAGTAATAAAGTTCATTCACCCTTGCATTGCATACTTTTCATTCATAAAGGCTTCAAGTAAATGTAATTTAAAATCATTAGCATTTACTCCTGACAACTTACCAGAATTTCTAACGTAGTTAATTATTAGAAAACAAACCTCTATGACGTTTGCATGAAACATACCTGAATAATGTCATCTACAGTAATAGGTTGAGAATATGGTTCCGGCAGAACATGAAAACCGTCATGCAATCCAGACATAATTCTATCATCATTCTGAGCAACAGAATCTCTTGTTCTTGAATCTACAGCATCAACACAACACTGTGGTTGAAACAAAAGCTTATGTTCCTCAGTATCAGTGAGATTCTGTTCTGAATCATAAAACTCTGACAGTGCTGACGCGGAATTATCATTGTTGAACTGAAAACCAAATGAACCTGTCAGAACAAGCTAGCTTATCTCAGCAAACATAAATGGATATTAACATACTACAATTCCAAAACAATATTTTCTTGTTCAATCATTATCCTCTACTACAAAACTTCAAAATAGGAATTACCTTCGAGTATACCTGCAGAAGGGGAAGTTTCAAGAACATTTTGTCCGCTGTTGAGAATAAGATTCTGTGACGTGACTTGATTCAAGAAAGAAGGATTCACTGGTCCACTCAAGCTAACACAATTCATTGAACTGGTTGTGTAAGGATGAAAAATAGAGCCCCTGACCGTAATGGGCACTGTTATGCTATTTCTAGTTAATGATTCGACTTGGAATCCTGAACCCGGTACAGACACAGCAAGAGGAATCTCACTCAAAAAATCGCCAGAATCTGCAACTTCAAATTCAGAAGATGCTGGTTGTATGTTCCAGTCTAAATTACTAGTGCTTGATGATTGTGATGCTGGCTTCGCGAGAGCAAAAGAATTGATAGGTGCAGAACCAGCTATTGGAATAGTTTGAGCACTTTGAAATGTGAGATCAGATCCGAGTAACTGAGGGACGTTAGAACTCGTGTCCTGAATAACTTTCAATTAGTCAATATCACAGTAGCATATCTAATCAATAAACAAAGATTTTGGCCTTAAATAACACATAGCTTGCTGACCCAGTCATTAGAAGGGCAAAACTTACAAAGGCAACAACAGTTAAGTAAGATAAATTGTTTTTAGTTATTTGTAAAGGCATGTGTAAAATGTACACAAGGGACAGAATACACCGATTTTGGAATTATAAAAGCCTTTCAGCATTTATGGAAAAAGATTATGAGAAGAAAATTACAATGGCATCCCATACCTAAACTATACAGAAGAGAACCATTGTTAAGTCGGTTCCTCCTGACCAGCCCGGACCAGCCCGGACCAGCCCCACCAGACCAGCCAGCCCAACCAAGCCAGCCGGCACAGCCTAAAGGGACGGAAACCGTAGTTTCTGCCTGGGAGGAGTCCAGCCCCCGGTTGGGGCCAATTAAGCCTCTAATCACGTATGCAATGAGAAGAATTAGGGGACATTTGGGGGAGTATTAGGCATAATCACCTAGGGTTTATTTTCATGTTTGAATTATTTTCGTCATATTTTTGTCTTCCTATTCCTAGGGGCGACTAGAGATTGTGGAGAGTCGATCTATCTCTCGGATTGTAGATCACTATCAGCCAAGAATTTTTATTTTGATTTAAGTCGGTCCTCCCGCTTTTGAAAATGATTTTAATTTAATTTAATATAAATATGTAATTTAAATCTTTTGAAAATAGTATTTTAATTTTTAAAAAAATATGAGACAGAACATATCTCATATATTTAATACTTTAAAAAATCTATGATATTTGTTTGGTCTGCGAACTTTTTATGTGTAACAGACAAATTTCCCTACATAATATAAAAATTAGATAGATTTTATTTTACTTGCGTTCCAAGTTCTTTATAGAGACAAACCTTTAAAGTTAATTACATCTTAAATGATCGAAATCATTTAAGAAAAATCTCGATTAAGATCGGAAATTCTGTCTTCAAGAATTCAACGTTTAAGTTTTCAATGTTGGACAAGGAAAGACAAGTGGGATTGACTCAAGTAGTAACAATTATTTAGGAGTCCGAACTAGTGAAAAATAGGGGACGTCACATATTTCGAGACGAACTTCGATTACTTCCCAAGCTGTTCTATTGTTTGGTTTCATGTTTTGAAAATGATGTTATTAATATTTACTCCTGCTAATTATTAAAATTAGGTCTTACATTTGCACGATATCCGCTCATGCAAATAGCCTAGAGAGAGAGATAGGAGGATTTATGTCTGTCGACCGTTATTTAATTTTTATAAAGGAAGATATCCGCTCATGCAAAAGAAAGGAATGATTTTTATAAATATATATTAAAAATAGTTTTGATGTAAATATGATTTTTGAAAGTAATATTTTAATTTAAAAATAGATGAGACCAAACGAGTCTCACATTTTGGATAGTTTGGATGACTAAGCACGATACCACAAATAATATACTTATCCCGATAAATAAAAATATCACATGTAGTAGGCTCAATCACCTAAACTAAAGAATTTGTGACATCCGTTTGGTTTGCGAAATATTTTATATGAGGCCAAAAAGTTCCTCTACCTAAGATAGAGTTTATTTTACATGGGTTCCAAGCTCCATACAGAGGCAGACCCCTATAGTTAATTACATCTTAAATGACCGGGGTCACTTAAGAAAACTCTCGATTAAGATCAGTGGTTTTACCTTCCTGTTGACCTCATTTTTGGTGAGGTCTATTCTTCCTCTTAGAGTTTAGGATCTAGCCTTAGAGACCTTCTTTTGACTATCTTAGAACCTTAGAAATGGGACCCGCCTTGTTCTAGAAATTGAACCTACTTTTGTCCCCTTCTGGAGTTTTGCCTGTGTGGTATCGACTTTTAGCACTTAGAAGGATGAAACCAACATGAGGAAACTCAAAAGGGATCCCTATAGAACATTCCTGAGCCTTAGAGTGGTCTTTTGCACAATTCGCACTCCCGCGCACAAAACTTCGCAATTCGGAGAGTCAACGCGTCCGATCGCTACAATTCGCATCGCTTGCACTATTACCTGTCGAAGGCTCGAGTAAACTTTTTGAAGCGATTGATCGCGGGTCGAAATTTTGTGAAATTTGAATTTTGACATGTTTTTGACCCGATTGTCGACGACGTCGTCCGAGCGACCCCGGATGAAAAAATGGACTGCACCGGCACGTCCGGAGAGTCGATTTTGCCTAGGGAGGACACCCATTTTGTTACAACGCCGCGCGCGAGTAAATTGCATATAATTTAATATATATATATATATATATATATATATATATATATATATNTGCGTGTTTGGCCTTTCCCTTTCTCGGTCTCGAGCCGACCGAGCTCCTCCTCCTCCACGCGAGAGAGTTGACCTCGTTCGTCCTTGCCTGACATCCTTCTGCCCTCGGCCTTCCTTCCCGAAGCCGTGCCAGTCTCCCTAGGCTATGGTTTTTCTTTTCTTGGTAGTTTGACTCTGGGGAGCTTGTTTCCTGGTACACTTGAACGACAAAATCTCTTCTTCTTCCCGATGCTTCCCTCGCTGCTACTGGGCTGGCCGCTCGGTCCGAGATGTTTCGGTGGCTTCGCCTTTTGTGAGCAGGGAGGGCGTCCTTTTCTTTTTTTGGCCCGATTTGAGTGTCGTGGGTCGAGGATGTGATCTCCTTTCTCTTCTCCTCTCTTCTCTGCCTATAAACATAGTTTCTTTTGATTTTTTTGGGTTGTTGAGAAAATTTTTCTGAGAAGAAAGTAAAAATTTTGGCTGTGAGGAGATTGAAAAGGGAATTTCTGTGAGAGCATTTCTTTGAGGTGAATTCTTGTGTTGCAGTGCTTTACTTTGGCATTATAGAGGTACCCCTTCTTCCCCCCTCTTCTTCGGTGCCCTGTTTCCTTTCGGTTTTCCTCTCTGTCGAGCCTTTGAATTTGGCTCTGTTGGATAATACAGCATGCTAGTTCATTTTACTTTGATATATTGTTGAGATACACTTCAGGTGCATTTAAAAAATAGAAATGTGGGCATGTCCTAAGAGCTAAACTTGGTTACTTGCTTAAATTAGGGAGGCTATGACATCTTTATGATTATTGTGGCATGTTTATGTTAGAAATATTTAGGGAGCTAAACATGACTTTGGAGTAATTTTTTGTTTTTCTTGCAAACATGTTGGGATGAGTATTATGAAAATTTTCACTTATTTTCATTTAGCATGAAATGTTGGAGAGGTTATTTGGCCTTTCATGAATGCTAGGGAGTTCATTTCACTGTTTTATGCATGTTTGGTGCTCGGTTTTGGCTTCCTGTGGCTTTCCCTGGCTTGAAATATATGCTATGAGAAAATTTATTTAACTTGGAAAGTGTTGTAGCTTGTTTTGAGGG
>JXCR01147662.1:361208-404422 GCA_002079205.1 Phalaenopsis hybrid cultivar
ATATATATATATATATATATATATATGTAAAAAGTTAAGTTTAAGTGTTAGATATGTAAATCTTCCAATTAAAATTCAAAGAAATTTTGAGGTTTACTTTTGAATCTCTTGAAGTTTACCTTTGAATCTCTTGAACTTGCCAACAATCTCCTATATTGCTCTCGAGCTTCTGGGTAAAGAACCATGGATTTGACTCTCTGTAAGGCTTTCTCAAGACAAGCAGCTTTCTGTTTCCGGCCGACATGAAGAAAATCATACTCATCTACCTTGTCAACCGTCGGATCGGCACCGCCGCGGATTGCATTCTCAGCACGAAAACCACGCAGACCGGAACGTTTACGCCTCCAGCGNACCGACATGAAGAAAATCATACTCATCTACCTTGTCAACCGCCGGATCGGCACCGCCGCGGATTGCATTCTCAGCACGAAAACCACGCAGACCGGAACGTTTACGCCTCCAGCGTAATATTGCCTTCTCTACAATCCCAACGGACCAAACAAACTGTTTATATTGCTTACGAACTTGATGCCCCCTTACATGTGCCTGAACAAACAAAGCGATAAAATGTCACAAACAATAGGTAAATCATAATAAATTATGATGTATGAAAATTAATCTCATTCAATGAAACAAGAATACTGGTAGAAAGTCTGATTTTACCAAACAATAGAAAGATCATAAGTTATGTTTGTTGTGCATGAGAAATTACATTGGTGGAATACGAGCGTTTATCATTTTTTTATTTTGCATGAAGAACTCATGCAAATAGAAAAAATAACAAGTATAAGAGTCTGCGCTAGATTTTTTGTGAAAAACCCAAAAGAGGAAAATCACTGGGATTGACCCAAGTTGAAAATGGTTCCACTAAGTAAATGTAAATTACAAGACTTCACCCATTTCTTGAGTAGGAGAAAATATATTATAAGAGTGAGGGTTCCACCTAGACTTTTGTTAGAAGAATATAAAATATTGGAAAAGTGATAGCAACCCGACTGTGGCGATGAAATATCAACAATTGGGGTTGAATGACAAAGATTTGATGGCAACACTGCCAATGGTGATCCAAACGGTGGTTATGACTAGGCAATGATGGTCCGATGGCTACGACCAAGCGATAGAGGTGTCGAGTCACAACGTTTCAACAAAAACTATAGCAATTAGGCGACAATAATGACAATCATAAAATAGTGATCTAGTGGTGGTGGCGGTGGCCAGGTAATGGTGGTCCGATGGCGACAGGTATCCAATGATGGCAATTCAACTACAGTGGCAACAACCAAGCGATGGCGGTAAGCCGCGACCAGACAACGATGGTTCAACTGTGGTGGAGTTTGGAGAATTTCAAGAGCTTGGAGATTCCAAAAGTCTTATTCTCCTAGTCAAGCCCCCCCTTCACAAAAGAATGATGATCTATTTATACTTTTTGTGTGAGACATTCTTCATAATTAATACCCAAATTCAAAGTAGTCCATCGACCCAATGTGATCTTCTTGCTCACATAATATATTTTGAGAATTTGAATGCCTTAATGATATCAAAATTAAGTGATCTTAAGCTCATTGGATCCTACAAGTCAAGACGCTCAATTCAACAACAAGTTTCTTGAAATCTAAGTATCCATGCTTCTTAAAGTTGATTTTGAAAGCTTCCAAGCTCAAGATGCAACGAGATTCATGTTTGATCAAGAGTATGTTTCAGGGATGTATCAATTTTATATGGCAATACATCTCATTCAAAGGAACAAAAAATTACAGGCAGAAAAGACTGTTTTATATAAAAACTGCATATTGAGAAAAGCGAAATAAATCGCCAACAAATGTCTTGAACTACTGAATCTGCTAACAGTTGAAATGGAATTACGAACTCTTTCCTCATTAAACTGCATAGTAAACATATGACATACAAATCAATACAAATGGATAGCTTTGCTCTTTTCATCCCAATCCACTAGTTTTTACCTGCTAAAATATGTTACCCTGCTCATATATTTTCTCTCAACTTTGGATTAGCCTCCGGTAATTCTCCCTGCCCAAATATTAGAAACTAACACATCTGCAAGTCCTCGGATAAAAAAAAAATTGTTTTCATAAGCAATACTATGCATGCTATGATGAGTAATTTTAGAATAAATCAATTGAAAATCAAGCCACCGACCCACCACCAAAGAAATAACTATACAACATGTCATCTACGGGAAAGAAATTTGAGAAATGAAAAAAAAAAATCGATTGCCACAACTTTTCACCACATATATTTCTAGGCATTCACAAAGCAGTTGAGAAATAGAACTACTAATCCATTAAGTATGAGAGTTGAAATGCGGTGTCTTCCTCGGCAATGAAGAGAATTTCTTAAAGCCAGAATTACAAAGATGATTACAAGCAAACACCACACATCTAATAAACTAATGTTGAGGAGATGCATATCATCATACTAATTTAAATTCATAAGAGTAGAACTTACACGAGAACAGAGCAGTTGAACAATTCTAAGTTCGCTTGACAACTCCAAAAGTAGCTACAACTTTCAAATGCATTAAACTATTCCCTTAGGCTAATTCTAGTCCACTACTATCAAGTCTTAGTTTGAAATTTTCAAAAAGTTTAGTTTTTTTAAATTTACTAGTTTACTATAAAATTAAGGTTAACTAAATTAAATAAAAACATAATCTGAGGAGATTGGTTAAAATTTTAAAATTTTTTATATGATTAAAATCCCTTTCTCCTTATGATGAGATTATAATCAGTGTAGAAAACAAATGTTTAAAGTTTAAAATGTTGTATTGCGACAAATAGGAGCATATCTGCTTCTTTAACCACTTCCGAGTGCATAAAGAATATTGACTAATCTAAAACAACTTCCAGCTTGTGTGGTAGTGTTGGGTAGATTCTAGCCTGCCACTTCTAGATTACCCACTGGGCCCTCTCTATAGAATCTACCAGGGACCCTTAATTCTAACTTTAGACCAAATTGGTAAAGGATCTAGCATGTCACCTTAGAAACACCAATTCTATGTCCATAAAGACATATCTCCCTATCTATTTGTACTCCCCTAAGATTGTGGTTCCACTCCTTGTAAGATTAGTGTGGTACTCACTAGTTGGGTGAAATCATAGCCCTCCCAAGCCTTTGTCTCATAATAGATTTTAACATTACAAGTGATCAATTTGAAAATTACATTAAGAACCGCTGAAAATACCATCACATTTTAGAATAAAAGAAATTTTCAAACTATTCTAATCCCACACATGATTAACTCTCATCACAAGGATAAAGAGTAAGGAAAACTACTCACAAAGCATGGAGAAAACACAGCAAAAACTTCGTTTAAATCAAAACAAATTTACTAGAAAAGTGTTTACAACAATTATAAGATAATGAAAAACACAATACTTAGTTTTTTCTCTCTTAAAAAAAGATGAAAATCCCTCCAACGAAGTCTTCTACTGATCCACACAATGCTCATACAATTCCTCATAGAGATCTCTCAAAATCCCTCACAAATCTCTCCATAAAAGGTAGAAATCTAAGTTTCCTACTCCTATCTACGACCTCTAGACGTTCTTGGAGATTCCAAGAGTTTGAAATGCCAAAAGGTGCATTTGCAAGTGCCAAATCATGCTTAAAAACTCCCAAAATCTAGCAATAAACGTCCGAAACGGTTACTAGCGCTATGACGCCAAAATCGACGTTATAACGCCCGTTTATCGACGCGACTCACGTTATGACGCTAGTTTGGGCGCTATGGCGCCGTTCAAAACTTGAGGCGACTCCAATTCGCTTTGTTTCCCCCCGTTTCAGCTCTAATCTTGCTCCAACAAAATGCGCCACATCAAAAAATTTTTTCTTGCTCGATTTGGCTCAAAATTGCACCATTTTCGCTTCATTTTTTCCAAAAATTCATTTTTTGTAACTGGAACAAAAAACATGCAAAATATCTTTCATTAAAGGGCAATATCATAAAAAATGTACATAAAATGAGCATTAAATATATATTTAAAACAAATAATTTTAAGGTGTATTAATGACGGTGGCAGAATGATGGATGTTGATGATTATCGATGTTATTGGGCAAAAGGAGACGGTGGGCAATAGAAGTCGTTAGCGCTCGTCGATGGGCCAATGTTGGAAATCAAGTGCTAGAAGGTGGTTAGCATGCTTGCCCTCTGATTGGACGGAAGGTTGTGTGTTAGAAAAGGCAAAGGAGATGAATAGACAAGTGAAATTCCTCATTCGATAATTCTTTTCACCTAGGGTTCATCTTATGGTGCATTTGGGGCAGCTTGTGCTTATCCTGAAATGTGGCTCGCGGGGTTCGACCCACAGTCTGTGTTTACTTTGAAAGCCAAACTGCGTTTTTGTATAAACTGTCGAAACATGTTTTCCAAACGATGAGGCGGCATTTGCACTTATAAGCTGCCCCAAACGGGCCCTTAAGTGAAAGAATCATGACTAATTTATACTTATTCTTGAAGAAAACATTCTAATCATTTCCTTAAAAAATAGAACATATCACAAAAGTAAGAATTAATAGGGATTTATTGATACTTTCAAAATAATGATATCACAAGACTTTATTCATTCCTAAAATTACAATGATAAGTTAGACCTTCCAAATGGCCATGAAAAGTTTTTAGTAATGCTTCTAATTGCTTAACAATTTTTTCTAAGACAAATATATTAACTAAATAATAATATGAGTATATCAAAGGTATTTAATAAGAAATGCTAGAGCAAAAAGATAAGTATAACCAGGCAAACGAAAAGATAAAATAATTTCATCTGGATCGTTTTACATGGAGACTAGTCAAGATAGAAGAGCGGCAATAAATTTTCTCCTGATTTCTATCCCTTAAAGTATAAAATACAATAAATATTGTATCCATTAGTGAGTCAGCATTTTTAATGTTGTAATTAAAATCATAACCAAATTGTGAGAAATATTCATCATTTTTTTCATAAAAAATGAAGGTTGAGTTGCTTCATAAACTTGTATAGAATTGTCAAGTGATAGTATTAGTAGTAGATTACGAACTTAACACCAAGGGGCTACGATAAGCAAAAGCATCAACCACTCTCTCTTGAAGAGGAGTTGAATCAAGATCCAAATTTTGAGAATAGATTTGAACAATAGAAAGATGATTTTCCATCAAGCGGTCCTATTGTGCAATGTCTCACAACTTAAATAGATGATTTTTAAGCTTTGGATGAGCCTTAAAACATTCAAAAGAATTTGCCTAAAAATCTATCAAAAGGAGCAACATGATGACATATTTTCACATTCTACTTTCTGCAAAAATTTGGATGATCTCTTCATGAAAAAGTGCAGCGACGTTCTATTTCACCCAAACTCTAGCCACAAATAAGCCATAGAAAATAAGTTGTTGTACTATCCATCCATAAAGGTTTTTTAAAGATAAGAATGAAGAGTTAATGGAGACTCCACGGAACAATCAAAATTGGGATATCATTTTAGCATATGCATTGAGAACCGATTAATATGCGAGGATTACCAAAAAAATTATCTTATGAAATCTGCTCCTAGTGAGAGATTTATGATGACAACTCCAAGGTGAATGAGCCAAACTGATAATTCACTAGGCGCGAACACATGTCCAACATGCCTAATTAAAAATAATAAAAAAATTCGAATATGCATGTTCTTAAAAATTGCGTTTAGGTTTTATAAATAGTAATAAAATGTATTATAAATATTAGGTTTTAATGATATATGTTGCATCGAATAACTAATTTATTTTTTGTATGTAATATTCTAAAAATTATTGAATAACATATTTATTTAGTTTTTGTTAAATCAAATAACTAAGATTTATTTTTTGTATGCAACATTCTAAAAAATTATTGATGATCATATTGCTTTAATTTTTGTTAAATTTGATTATTTATTATTTTTTATTGGACTTAATATTTTTTATATCTTTTATTTTTCTTTTATGTACTATTTTGGATTATGAGTAATATGATAATCATATGTCTTTTTCAATCTTAAATATCATTACCTTTGCATCCTCATAATATTAGAATCTTTTTTATTTATTCTTAAATATCATTATATTTTCATCCTTATAATATTTATCCAATTTATGCAAATTACATATTATTTACAAATATTATTATGATCATCATAATTATATATATTATTATGCCATGTAATATTATATTTGTATCCCCATGTTCGTATCAATGCATCCTAGATAGGAACCTAATAGCTTTAGATCCAACACAGATTTACGAATTAACTCCATGCTAGGATGACTCAGAGAATTTGCCAATACGTGAGAGGTTAAGAAGCATGACAAGCACTGAAATCTCCTCATAAAAAAATAGAAGAGCATGCTTCTCTTGGAACTATTTATATTGAAGATTTTAGAAAGTATGATAAAGCAATAGTGGAGGATAATTGATTGGGTAGGAAAAAATATCTACTAACATCACGAAGGAGTATGCAGGTTGAGACGGGGAAGGCTTAAAAACTAGGTAGAAGTATGAGCCCTAGAAGATAACAACCTCCTTTGGGAAGAGGGGGTGTGTCAACTAAGGTCCTAGAAGAAGTTGATATATGAGGACTTGGGATACGGAGATACTCTGATAAACCACAAAGTAAAGATCCCCTAGTAGATATGAACGTAAGTGATGCACAATCTTGAACATCAGAGACGACAAGAAACCAATCACCAATGACTTTAACGATGACAACATGACATAACTAACCGTCATGGCAATAGAGGTGAGCAAATATGCTGATGCTAGTGGCATGAGGAGGCGTCAGTGTCAACAAAACCGAATATCCTGCAAAGGTCCCACACCAAAGCAGTTGCGAAGGGGTGATGTAGAACACAACAATGTCTTGGCCATCGGCAAAAAGGTCGCACTGAAACAATGGCTAATTCTCACAAGTGAGTAAGCTTGCATGCTTAGGAAAATCTGCGTGTGAATCTAGCCACAAACGAGCCATGGAAGATCATTAGAAAATACATGATCCAACAACGATGGCACATATCAAAAGTAAATCTAGAACAAAATAAGAAAGATCAAGCATGCAGCTTGCACAAATGAAGCCATACATAACCGAATCCGACAGCACAATAGTAGATGACGCTGGGAGCGTCACATTNGCAAGTGAGTAGGCTTGCATGCTTAGGAAAATCTGCGTGTGAATGTAGCCACAAACGAGCCATGGAAGATCATTAGAAAATACATGATCGAACAACGATGGCACATATCAAAGGTAAATCTAGAACAAAATAAGAAAGATCAAGCATGCGGCTTGCACAAATGAAGCCATACATAACCGAATCCGACAGCACAATAGTAGATGACGCTGGGAGCGTCACATTGTTGGGATCTTGCCGAAGTGTCACCCTGGAAGTCAAAAAACACGAAGTGCTTAACTTAGGCTTAGCTAGACTCGAATCAAGGGTTTCTTGAACCATTAGGTTCATCTAGCTAAATCACATTATTCCGAATATAAGCTTGCAAAAAAAAAAAAAAGAAAAAAAAGAAAAAAAAAGGAGTTCAAATGATCTTTGAATTAATGTTTGAAGTTATGGGCCCACATACTTAAGTGCTTTGAGATCTCAAATTGGTATCAAATTTTTTTTTTGATTTGATGATTTTTTTGTGGTATATCAAGAGGGCAAAAATGTAAAGAAATAATTAATATAAAATTTATTGATATTTTCACAAGAAGAATATCGCAAGCTTTTAGTTCAGGGCTGCCAAAGAAGAGCGACCCNGCTTGAGTGCTTTGAGATCTTAAATTGGTATCAAATTTTGTTTTTGATTTGATGAATTTTTTGTGGTATATCAAGAGAGCAAAAATGTAAAGAAATAATTAATACAAAATTTATTGATATTTTCACAAGAAGAATATTGCAAGCTTTTAGTTCAGGGCTGTCAAAGAAGAGCGACCCCTCTTGAAAATAGTCTTTAACTAGAAAAAGAAAGATTGATTCAATTATAAATGTATNGGCAAAAATGTAAAGAAATAATTAATACAAAATTTATTGATATTTTCACAAGAAGAATATCGCAAGCTTTTAGTTCAGGGCTGCCAAAGAAGAGCGACCCCTCTTGAAAATAGTCTTTAACTAGAAAAAGAAAGATTGATTCAATTATAAATGTATCTCTAATAGGGATAGCTTCAAAACGCATTCAAAAAATTATTAAGCAAATTAAATTATCCAACATACCTGTATTTTCACAATTCTGTTCCGGATTTTCAGAAATTCCTTGCGCCTCTTCCATCCCCGATACTTTTGCTGTATTTTAATAGCAGAAGCATGTAAATACTCATTAAGGTGACCAATCTTGTGAACATTATTATTTGGAGAAGAGTGCAACAGAACTTCACAAGCATTATCAGCATGTTCTGTATTTCTTGTCAACTGTCGGTGGCGGAATGATTGAGCCCTGAAGGCAGCATAAATTCGTGCTGCAGCTTGAGCAGAATTCCTAACAGCGGCAAGCGATTCTCTCAGTGAAATCTGTCCGGTTTCAACAACAGAAGAAAATATATTTTCTTCTTCTACATTTTCAACAGCTTCTTCTGCAGCAAGACTTGCAGAAACACTACCCATCACATTTTCTGCTATGGACATTGAGTTTAGATGGCTAGTCAAATCTGCTTCCGCCAAGTACGCAGCAATTCCTTTATGCCCCCTGCTTGAAGCTAAATCAGCAGCTGTTTGTCCTACAGGAAATTTAGATGTCGGATCTTCAATGGCTCCAGGGGAAGCACCGAGCTTTAGAAGGGTAACAATTGTCTGTTCCCTGACCAATCAATTATGAGAAGTCAAAATTAAATTTTATTTTCAATATTAATAAACAAAATCAAGATGTAAATAAAGTTGACACAGCATAAGATCATTGTTGAACTGATACAGAAGATACTGAATAATACTATTGTTTAATTAAAATTTGAAAATAAGCTACAGAAATGATCACTTGTAGACAAGCTGAACTGTTAAATCAGCAATCGTTTTCGATATTAAGAATATTCATAAATATATTTTTGTAACGGATTCAGCATAAGTCACATGACTTAAGGTAAAAAGTACCAACCTTTTGCCAGGAGTTAGATATGTAAATACATAAGAATTAAGTGGTATTTATGTAAATCATCCTTTTTATTTTGCTGCATCTAACAAACAAGGAATCTACAGACAACCATGAACCAATAAATTCCCCCGAACCCAAGTTGACCCAGCCATGCCGTCACTTCTAATTTGTTGGTAATTCAACACCAGTCTACGCTCAGCTTTCGTTTTAGAATTTATGTAACATGAAAGTTACCACAGCACGTCTCAATACTGACAAGGCACGCCTTGCAAACTCTATACATCAGCAAAATGCAAAATCAACTATTTCTTTCTTTTAATTATTCTTTTATTTTATTTTTTTGGTAATGAAAATGCAGCCTAAGTTAACTTTATTACCAGGAAGAACAGCATCAATTCTCCTCCCGTTAAGATTTTGATTTTGTAATCTTCAAATTTTCACTTGAAAATCATTAATCAATACATCAAAATTTTGCTCCACGTATGTCTCCAATTGCATGAGAAAATCATTGTGATTTCAAAATGCAAAGTGATGCGGGTGTCCAAGGCCTAGGCGCGGAAAATTGCCGCCTCCCCTTGCCTTGGACCGGTTGGGTCCAGGCAAAGGAGGGACCGGCCAGTACTTTCAGGTAGGGACTTCCTTTCTATTTGGAGTGGGGCCACTCTTTTTTGCCCTAGGTCTATATAATTAGCTGTTATGGTGTTTTAGGGGTCTTTTTGGTATGTTTTCCATTGGGAGAGCCATCGGCATCTCTAGTTTTCCCTTCTAGATCTGTGTCCAAAGACGAGTGGTGCTCCGGTTGTATCTCATTCTGAGGAGGTGATTATCTTCTATTTTCCTGTCCTTCGCATCCTTCCATCCACTGCAGCAGTCCTCAGTCCCTACAACATCAACCAGATAGCATACTTGTTGTTTCCTACAGCCGCCTCCCTTCCAACTTGCCATCTAACTCCAGCAAGCCCTCTTATCTCCCACCTGCAACTTCCAGCCGCCCACTTACCACATCCCTGCCATCACCATTCCAGCTGCACTTTACCCTTTCCATACGACTCAACACTGCACCCAGCTACCTTACGGCCACTTCCACCGGACAGACATTCCGCAACCCCACCTGATGTTCCCTCTTTCTTCTAGCCACAACATTCCTTCCACCTTCCTGCCACCAACCGCAGCCATCTAGCACCTCTTCATCCCGCCTAACTGACCAATATCCCCTTGGGGATACGACTCTAGTTGTGTTTGTGTCATAACTGTTGGTATTTCTAGTTCTGCTTGTGCAATTGCATTTTTTTATTATGAATTCAACAATAATATTTTTGTGTTCACACATCTGTTGAAATTCAAAATAATGTGAAATAAAGTGGAATACATAATTATTACATTGATATGAACGAGAGTATAAATAACCCTTACTAGAATCTTATAATAGGAAAAATAATAAAAAAAAATGATATGAAAGGAAATATATATCACATGATATCTCCAATAATCAATTCATATTAATTATTATGAGATATAAAAAATAATATAAAATAGGAAAAAAAATAATTCCTAATTCATGAAAATAAATATAACATAGGAAATGAAATATCTTCTCAATCTGAGGAAATAATTTATTCCTTAACTTCTTACAGGAATAAATTATTTCTTATTATAATTTCTAACACTCTCCCTTAAGTTGAAATATGGTTAAAAACCACGTTCAACTTGAATTTGAAAACATCAAACAATGGATGAGAAAGATCCCGTGAAGTAGAACTGAAGTAGACAACTTTGATTGCTTTGACTGTAGTTCATGTAATGTTTGTAAGTAGACTTGAAGCTCCTACATGTAATGATGCAGAGGAGTTTGCACGGAAGTAGACAACCGTGATTGTCTTTTGGCAATGTTCTGACAGATGAGGATCATCTCCGGTAGGACGCAGCCGGTGGAGCCAGTTTTCTCGATTATCTCGAGGTAAAGGAGGAGTTGTTGGATCGTGTGGTCCTCAAAAGGAAGTACGTAGCGGACGATTGTGATGAAAAGCTACGGAAGGCCCTCGCCGTTAAGAAGAAGCATGATAGCCTTTTTCATGGCATCAATCTTAGCGACGACATTTTTTCCTTCAAATACCAGCTTGATCTCGTTTGCCAGTGCCGGGGTGCCCTTGTCAAAGTGGACGAGGAGAGTGGATGATCTCTCCATCTTGCTGCGTGTGGAACTTCCTCAATGGTTTCAGGTCTAAGCGGAGTGGAAGGAGGAAGATGGAGTTACAGTAATCTCCGTATGTCGCGATCCCATGGTTGACTTCCAACTAGCTCCAATTGCGATTGTATCGCACTATCCCGAGGGTTCATTCGCGAAGCCGACGAGAGTTTCGGAATTCGGGGAGAGAAGAAGAAAAATCGTTGTTTCAAATACCAAGATGAGTGCCCCTCCCTTCCTACACAGAGGATGGCAGGAAGGGAGTTCGACAATTCTCAAAGGAAGACCGGTGGCTAGAGTACGAAACCTTGCTCTGATACCATGTTGAAATTCAGAATAATGCGGAATAAAGTAGAATACAAAATTGTTTTATTGATATGAACGAGGGTATAAATAAATCTTCTAAGAATCCAATAATAGGAAAAATAATAAAAAAGAAATGATATGAAAGTAAAGATATATCACCTGATAGCTCCAATAATCAATTCATATTAATTATTAAGAGATATGAGAAATAACATAAAATAGAAAAACAGATAATTCCTAATCCAAGGAAATAAATATAAAATAAGAAAGGAAATATCTCCTTA
Organism: Phalaenopsis hybrid cultivar; assembly: GCA_002079205.1. Taxonomy (NCBI): domain Eukaryota; kingdom Viridiplantae; phylum Streptophyta; class Magnoliopsida; order Asparagales; family Orchidaceae; genus Phalaenopsis; species Phalaenopsis hybrid cultivar. The sequence continues at coordinate 373,068 of JXCR01147662.1, forward strand.
ATCTAAGGAAATAATTTATTTCTCTTAACTTTTTATATGAATAAGTTATTTCCTATTATAATTCCTAACATCATCGTTTGGGTTTTGGTATCATTTCGTATCAAAACTAGTCTAACCCTAATCCTATCCTAGCATTATCAAAATACCCCATACCCTTGCTGAATTTTCCAAACCGTCCACTCAATATTTTTTCTTTGCCAACCTACATGGCCTCGTACACCTTGTTCCACTCATAGCCATTAGTCATAATGGTGACTTACTAGATCGAAAGAATGCAATGAATCTCTTCCATCAGATAGATTCCAGAGATGAAAAATCACTGCCCCAAAGATTTGACATGAAATATCAGAGAATCCAGAATTTTAAAGTAAATGTAATATGCCACATTTTGACGACCACATTAAATCCAGACGAGTTCATCAAGTGGCTCTGGATAGTAACTGATGTTCTTGTCAATGTTCCTTACCCAAAATGATTCGTCGAGCACATAGAATTTTAGAGATGACTCTTAAATATAAAAGAGGTACCTCCAACCCTATAACATTTTATCCCATCTAAGCTTCTAAAAATGAATCTCATGGTATAGCACTTTATTATGTATGACACTTAGTTTTATCTTTTAACCAATGTAATGCTATGATATCATCTGTAACAGCCCGAACTCTCACCCATAGAGATATTTTCTGCTTTGGTTTAATTGTCTCAAGATTTTCTCTCATCAGTGTAACTTCCCGAGAGGTCACTCATACTAGGAATGCTCCCCCCCGTAAGATTTCAACTTCATTCTATTTAAAGGGTTTCAAATCCATACTCATCAAGAATTGAGCCAAAGAGTTTTTTAGAAGGTTGGTTAACTGGTGGTATTGCAGGTGCCATGGAAGTTCAGGACTAGTTTCTCCTAATATAATACTTCACGTTTGTGCTAGCAAACACTGTAGAGTTGGCATGTTCACAAAAGCACTAAAAGAGCACGAAATTAAGCAATTGATAACCTTAATTTTATGTGTCTAATAAAATGTATCATTCTCATAAGTTCACAAGTTAATGAATTCACAAAAACTATTATCGAAGAAGTAAATGAAGAAAACAAGAAGCCGACAAGCAACTATTATGTCTTTCATTTGGTCAAAGCTACTTCAAAAAATATTTATATATTTTATATCAAACATAATAAGACAGAATCAGAAAGAAATTTCATTGAACACTCACGTATTATGTATAACCAGTTGGGGAGTGAATTCTAACCTTCCATAGTGTGCAGCCCAGTGAAGAGCAGTCCTTCCATGCAAATCCCTAAAATTTGGATTTACACCAGCAGCAAAGATTGGAGCCATTGCCCACTCATAACCAAGAGCAGCTGCCAAATGAATAGCTCCTTGGCCTTTGTCATCCAGAATATTTGGTCCTTTGTCATCTTCATGCAATTTGCAAACTAGCCATTCATACAGTCTCCCTTTCAGTAACTTCTCAAGCAACCCATTTCTAAGATTCTGGAGATATCCTTGACATGCTTTGGTCTCCTTCTCAATCTTTTCCCAACCAGGCTCATCATCAATCAACATCTGAGCCAAAACTTTTGTTATGATGCACTTGGCACAATTTTTAATGGAGCATAATAGTCTTTTCTCGTCTGATCCAATGGATAACATCTTTGCAAATTGGATTTGAAGGAAAATTTCATCTTCTGACACAGGTTCATCATCAATCAACATCTGTTGCATGTTTGGCGGATTTTCTCTATATTCAAATTCTCTAACTTCACTGCATGCTAACCTATTGCTGCAGGTAATGTAAAAGGGCACCCGTCCTGGACTGTGAGGAGGGGCTAGACAACGGATGGCATTTGTCATCAACACTTCAGCTAAAACCTCAACTTCCCCAAACATGCAACACCACTTTATACTACTAGGTTGTATTCCGCCAAGAAACTCACCTGAGATAAGAACCTGTAGAAAGTTATGTTAATCAAGAAGATGCTATAAGAAAAAATTGGTAAGCCAATAGCTGAATTACAAAAACAGACCTTTGTGGTTTATCATCCAGCAAGAAGAAAACAAATAGTATGGGCACGTACCTTGGTTTCAGCCCCAGCATAAGCCCAATTAGGAGAGAAGTCATTAATACTGAAGAGCTGCACCTGTGATAATGAAGGAGCCACTAAATCAACATCCAACTGAATATGTCGAGACATGCTGGAAAATACCTTATCATGTTGCGAATTAATAGCATTCCAGTAAGTACATGAATCTGAAGCCATAAGAGAATTATAACAGTCGCTGCCTAGTTCCTTATTCATCCATCTTTCAAAGCTGTCAAATTTGTCCAAGTCTACAGGATCATCATCATATAAATACGTTCCTAAAGAACAAACAGAGGGAACTACTTCTGCATGTTCATTGAAATCAGATTGAGGTGCTAAATCTAATTTATGCTCATGGGGCATGTTATCTATTCGAATACAATCATTATTCACGCTATCTTCATCCACAGGAGGAACAGCAACTTCAACATTTTCCTCTTCAACCTGAATGATATACATCAGGTTACAGTATTAAATTAAAATAAAAGAGGTATTAATTCCACGTTAGCACTCCATAGTAAAAAAAAAACGTAAATAAATAAATAAATCTTAAGACGTCAACTTTGTCTATATAGTTTGCTTGCACATAAAAAAGTTGTAGTTTGAAACCTTCACTGCAAAGAAGAGAATGAAATATAGAAATATGACGGCATTTCAAGGTACGAAAAGGCCCTTAAAGTTAACATTTGTTATACTTGAAAACTCAAATTAGTTTTAACCATTAATTTTCTTTTTATGAGATATTAATTAGGATTCAGGTACTTCAATATACAATATAATGCTAAGATCCACCTAACTAGACAAGAAACAAACAAAACTAGATTAAGTCCTACAGCACTTGGAAAGCATATCATACCATTTAGAGAAAAAATTGGGGGCATATAATGCATGGAGCTCCTACAAATGGAAGGTTTGCATAGAGGCCTATTTATTTAGTTTCACCCCTATATTTGTAGAAAAGTTATTTCTATGATTTGAGGGCTAAGGGCCTCCAAAACACACTAGAAACAATTTAGTCATTCTTCGCGATTAGAAGGAAGTACCAGTGTAGCACTGTAAATTTCCCCTTGATGACAAGATCAACAAGTTAAATAATTGTGACCATGGGCGGCTGAACCGGCCAAAACTTAGACCGGCTTGCCTCACATCCTGCCTCCCCCCTCTTCCCTATTTGGCGCCTACCTTCCTTTCTCGATCCCACCCTCCTCTCTTTCCTATTCTACTCTTGGCTTGGGACGAACCCTGTTCGTATCATCCCTTACCTTCGTATTTTATTTCCTTCTCCAATTCTTGCCTCTTTTATCAACTAACCTATATTATTTATATGTGTTTGCTTGCTTAGGTTAGATGGTTGTTTGATTTTTGAATTCAAATTGCCACCGCCAGCGTTGTTCCCTTTGAGGGTTGTATCCGACGACAAGGAAGTGTTCCGGCTATCCTCAACTGAGGTTGTGACCGTCTGCAAGGATCCGAGACAAGGTGGTGCTCTAGCTGTAGCTCGACTCTAACGAAACATTTACCTTGCCATACATCCTCTTCCCTGCTTCCGTTCCATCTTCCAGCCTCCGCAGGCCCTCCCCTACAGTCGCCAGCCACCTCCCAGCTCTCTTAATGCAACCGCAGTGGCAGACCCAAACAATTAAATGTTTTATGGCACAATAACAAGTTGATAGGGCTGAGAAAAAGCCAATGCAGCTCAATGGCTGCCAACATCAAAACTCAACCACTTTACTACAACAAGATTCTGATATTGATTGGAGCATTTTGAGTGTTGTCTTGTTGATAACTAAAAGTTGTCAATTTTTTTATATAGAAAGCATAGGAATCAGAGTTATCGCTATTCATCAATATTCTCTATTCTTCAAGCAAGCAATCCAAATGATTGTATGTCATATTATCCTATTATATATATATATATATATATATATATATATATATATATATATATATATATATATATTATANATGCCTTTATTGTACTCTTTTCTTTATCTAATTTATTAAAAAATGATTGTTAAAAGAAAGAAAAGTCTTATATGACCAAACAAAGATTTATTTCTAGGCAAAAAAAAAGTTTAGCAACCTATGCTAACATCCTTATGCCAAGCACAAGAAGAAAAATGGTTCTATTCTTAATAAAAAAAACTATGGTGCTTAACATAATCCTAGTGTAAAGCACAAAAAGAAAACTATTTTGAACAAAACAATCATATTAATACAATAAAAATATAGTTTTAAAAAAAATTGTTATAATTGCACAAGTGTTCAAAATCATTACCTTCCACAATTAAAAAGTATCTCACTAAAAATATTATAATCATTGCATTCAAACCATAAAAAAAATTATAAATAGGTCAAACTCTGCATCATATCTCCCCTCCTATGAAAATCTTTATTGATCTCATTAGATTTACAACTTTTGTTTTGAGCTTCTTTCAAAATAATTTTAAACATATTAATAAGCTTAATATTTAATGAAGATTCATTTTTTAGGTGGTGTTCGGTAGCATACTATTAATAGGATTTAGCCATGAATTTAACTAAATCTAGCAAAATACAACAAACATAAATAAATAAATAAACTCAACGCTTCATTAAATCCAATTTTCTTGTCTTTTGTCTTTTTTTCTCACATTCCGTCACTTATATGACATAAATTAAGATTTAGTAAATCCGATTGTGAGACCGATTTATTTCGTCATAGCTTGTGAGCTCTTTTGTCGTAGTGTGGATTTGATAAATTCGAATTTATCGAATTTGATAAATCCTATTTAGTGTAAATCTAAGTTGCAGCCGAACACCGCCATACATTGAACAATTTTTTTATTATTGTTTTTGAAAATTCCCTAATCTATAAAAGATTATTTTGGGCAATCATAGTTATTACTTTTCTTGTTCGATACTTTCTTCTATGAAAAACTTGTCCAAAAGTGTATTTAGTGTTGTAGACAAAGATTGGTTTTGTCTCAATCAAAGAAAAATGATTATCTTAATCAATTCCGGAGGAAAAAATATTTTCAATTGCAAATAAAATTTTTTTTTTGGTATTAAATCATTTCATCATATACCTCGCTCTTATCTGTGATCACCAAAAGGAGCATAACACACCTCTTAAAAACATCAACAAGAAAGAGCCACAAGAATTGCATCCACAACACTACAACAAACATTTCAAGGGAGGCAAAATAGCATCAAGACACGTTGAAGAAATAGCTAATAGAATAGTTCGTATATATTACAGTCTCAAAAGTAGGGCTCTCAAAACGGCTCATATATATATATACATGGCTCCTCCTTGCAGATCACGATTGCTTCCTTGTTTCCTAGTAAAATCTTCTCCTTGCCGTTTTATTACTGTAGATCTTCTTCGCAAGGTGGTAAGCTTCCTTTTCTTCTTATTTTCATTTCTTTTCTTCTTATTTTCGTTTCTTTTCTTCTTATTTTCGGATCTGTAGGTTCTGTGATTTTTTGGAGGTCCCTTTTTCGCTTTTTTTGTGTTCCTTTTCGTAGATCTGGGTTTTCATTTTGTTTTGTCTTGATTTTAGTTTTCTGATCTTTGGTTTTGGCGTTTTTATTTTTGTTTTTCCTTGCGGTTTGGGGCTTTGCCCCAAATTTGCGATTTCGCATTTCCCAAATATGTGATTTCGTATTTTTGGATTGTATTTCTGTTTTTCTCGATTTCTGCTTTGCATTCCCTGCCTCGACTGGCATTCTTCTTCGCCGATAGGCTTTTCGTTTCCTTTCCATTATCTTTATGTTTTTCATGTTTTGCTGCTTCCTTTGGTTCTAGTAGTGTGCTTTTTATGGGGAAGAGTTTTGCGGAGGCCTTGACGGGGAGTTCCTCCTCGAAGATAGGCTCTTCGGGGTTATTCTCTTCTTCCTTCCATGAAGCTTTGAATGATAATGAGGATGGGGATTTCAGCTCTATTAAAAAAACCAGTAAAAAGAACGGAAAATTTGCTTGGTTTGTCTCGGAAGAGAAATCTAGTATGCTTGCATCTTCTTGTAGGCATGTGTTGGTTGGAAAATTCACTTATGGGCTCCCTAAGCTTGAAATCATTAGACGAGAATTTGATGCCTTGAAGCTTACGGGTTTTTGGCAAGTAGATTTTTAGATAGGAGACATATTTTAATTCAACTTTCTAACGATGAAGATTATACCCGCCTTTTCGCACGACGTTTTATACGAATACTTGACGCTCCTATGAAAATTTTAAAATGGACAGTTGGTTTCGACCCTAAATCGGAACCGCCCACTATCCCGATTTGGATACGTTTCCCTGGACTAAAGTTTCATCTTTTCAATCCTGAAGTCTTGTTTTCCTTAGCTTCTACTTATGGAAAGCCTTTAAAAATGGATGACCCTACCCTTGCCTTATCTCGCCCATCGGAAGCTCGTGTTTTGGTTGAACGTGATATTACGTTACTATTTTGCGATGAAATTTGGATTGACTCCACGAATCAGGGATACTGGCAGAAAGTTGAAATAAAAAGGCATTCTCAATATTGTTCTCATTGTCATATGTTTGGGCATGCTCCCTCTCATTGTTTTCGTTTGCATTCTCATCTTAAACACGGTGGTGTACCAACGGTGCAAGCCCCAAATAATCTCATTATTGTCACCCCCAGGATGGCGAAAATTTTATTATCAAGTCTGAACAAAATATTGATCCTCGTCTTAGACACGGTGGTGAACCAACGGTGCTAGCCCCAAATAATCCCATTATTGTCACCCCTCGGGATGACCAAAATTTTATTATCGAGTCTGAACAAAATATTGCTCCTTCTGTTATGGTTGTTGATCAAGAAGATGAGCTTCATCCTACTCTTGCTGAAATACATGTTGAGATTAATGCTAATCGTCCTCCGACCCTTGTTGTAGGTGATCATGATGGCATAATACAAGTGAATCTTCCCTTATCTCCCACTCGGGAGGTCAGTGGGGATCATTTTAGTGCTGCTACAACCCAAATTCTTTGCTCCTCTCTTGCGTTGGCGGACAATGCTAAACTTGATAGTGGATCTAAACATATTCATAATGATGATTTGTTTTCTGATGCTGAATTCTCTGCTGCTACTACTGCCTTAGAGGACGAATGGATGGTGCAAAAGGTTAGCAGGAAGAAAGGGAAACGAAACAATGAATTAATCCATCTTGACAAAGATAATATTATTTTGGATGGGAAGTCGTATTCGGATGGCGAACAGATCGGCACCACTTCAAGGTCTACTAGAAGAGGAGGCCCGAGAAATTATGTTTAATATCTTGTGCTGGAATATTAAGGAGTGTCGGACCCTCTCTCCCTTAATAGATTAAAGCATTTAAGTAGGGTCCACAACATTTCCATTTTTGCTGTTCTTGAGCCTTTGGTTTCTATTAACAAAGATCGTATCTTCCGAACTTTAAAAAATTATAAGTATTTTCGCAACAAAAATAATAAAATTTGGATTTTTTGGAAGCATAATATTGATCTTGACATTGTTGAAGATGATGAACAATTTGTGCTTCTCCACTTTAAGCGGAATGTTTTTTTTGTTTGGGCTACATTTGTTTATGCTAGCTCCTTACTTCAGGATAAATATCAACTCTGGCAGAAGCTTGCTCTTATGGGTGATGTTATCCATGATAATTGGTTTGGGGGAGGGGGGGGGTTTCAACATGATTATGAAGTCTTCTAAAAGGAGGGGTGGAGGTCGTTGCAACATGCCGGTCAACTATTCGATAGATTTGAAAATATGATATATAAAAATAAATTTTGAAATTTAATTTAATATACCATATTTTCAAATCTATCGAAAAGTTAAACGACAAATTATGGCGACTCCGCTGGGGATGAAGATATTCGTTATATGTTTGCGTCATTTGATTGTTGTAAATTTAATTGAATGAAGACGATCATTTTGAAAAAGGAAGTACGAGGCCACCAACACGGGATTTATGCTAGAAGAAACGACCACCAACAAGGGATTCATGCTAGAAGAGGGTCACCAACAAAAAGATTTATGCCAAAATTTAAAGACCACCAACTATGAGTTTACGTCGAAGGACCACCAACAAGGGGTTTACGTCAAAATTTAATGACCACCAGCTAGGAGTTTACGTCAAAGGACCACCAACAAGGGGTTTACGTCAAAATTTAGGGACCACCAACTAGGAGTTTACGTTAAAGGACCACCAACAAGGGGTTTACGTCAAAATTTAGGGACCACCAACTAGTGATTTACGTCAAAGAACCACTAACAAGGGGTTTATGCAAAATTTAGGGACAACCAACTAGGGTTTTACGTCAAAGGACCACCAACAAGGGGTTTACGTCAAAGTTTAAGGACCACCAACCAGGGGTTTACAAGTCTAGGGACCACCAACTAGGGGTTTACGTAGAAGGAACAACAACAAGGGGTTTACGTCAAAGTCTAGGGACCACCAACTAGGGGTTTACGTAGAAGAACCACCAACAAGGGGTTTACGTAAAAATTTAGGGATCACCAACTAGGGGTTTACGTCAAAGGACACCAACAAGGAGTTTATGTCAAAATTTAGGGACCATCAACTAAGGGTTTACGTCAAAGGACCACCAACAAGGGGTTTACGTCAAAGTTTAGGGATCACCAACTGAGGGTTTACGTCAAAATTTAGGAACCACCAACAAGGAGTTTACGTCAAAGGACCACCAACAAGGGATTTATGTCAAAATTTAGGGACCACCAACTAGGGGTTTACGTCAAAGAACCACCAACACGGGGTTTACGTCAAAGTTTAAGGACCACCAACTGGGGGTTTACGTCGAAGGACCACCAACCAGGGGTTTACATCAAAATTTAGAGACCACAAACTAGGAGTTTACGTCAAAGGACCACCAACAAGGGGTTTACGTTAAAATTTAGGGACCACCAACTAGGGGTGTACGTCAAAGGACCACCAACAAGGGGTTTACGTCAAACTTTAGGAAAACCGAGAAGAGTGCAGTTCTATTCAAGCAAAACCAGCTAACCTCTTCCATGCGAAGTCGAGGACCCAGTGTTCTTGTGGAAGGAGACTTTGAACTGAGTAAAAGCAACGATGGAGATAGAACGAGAGGGTTCAACCTAGCTGAGTCAAAATTTGGATTTGAATTGGTCAATTTCGATTGTCTTGACTTTGGATGTCGTTTGACAAGCTGCTTGGGGGACAAGTTTAGAGTCACATGAAATTAAATTATTGTTCAATTCATTGAATTTTGTTGTTATCTCGTTTTTTAGATTTTAAAATTTGTTTACATCTACATTGTGGTTGACGTTATTTTTGCAAGTTGTTTATTGTAAGTCATTCTCTTTTTTTTTAAATTATTTTTTCGTATCGTTCCTGGTTCGTTAGCATTTACAAAACCGAATCGATGATTCGGTTTAATGACACTAAACCAATCGCACAATGTGGAAAAAGTAGGTTTTATTGATATTCTGAAATCAGATACATCAAAACATAATCTAAATGTGCTATGTTGATGAACATCAAGTAATACATACGAATAACATCTGTCTGTCGAATGCAGTCATTGCTTGTAAGTTATCTGTGCTCCCTCATATCCAGTGTGTATAAGCCGTCTAGAATTGTGTAGAGACTAAACCTCCTCTCAAGGCATACTCCGAGACAAGAGTCCCCTTGTACACACTTATAGGTGTGCTGCCTCACAACTCCAGAGGCTGTAACCCTTCAAGGTCCGGGTCAGGACGGTATCCAAACGGCGCTTTGCTGTCATCCATCTTTCTGAAAGTGATGGATACTCTTACCCGTGGTACTCTTGGAACACAGTGTTTTGCCAGATCGGCTCCATTTCCTTTAAGTACTAATACTGATCCAATTGGAAGAAGGATCTCTACTGGCCCATGGAATTCACCTTAGCTAACGATCCGCAACTCTTTTCCCATCATGATGTTGCACTTGCAGAGAAAGGAAACTGTGCAGAACGGTCTCAGGAAATCGTGGTGGTCTATATGTGGTGGGATGCAGTCCCCCTTCTTCATAAATATTGAAGATGCAACTGTTAGGCACACAATCCACTGGTAAGATGTGCTAAGAGACCATCCTTATAATCATTTTCTTTATTATCAAGGGCATCAGATCCACCTCATCGTGTCTTATGATGCCCGAAGGATTTCCTTTCTTGTCATGAGTGTAGTTGTAGCAACAACCACACTGAACAGTGATCCGTCATTTACCCCGCATCCATTTCTAGGGTTCAGAATACGTCTTCTTTCTTAAACGGCCTGCCCGACCTAAGTCTCTGAGGTGGAAGACACAATCAATTATGCTCCTTTGCTTGTCCTTCGAAAACACATCTGTGTGCAGCTCTAGCCCTTCCAGAATGTTGACATATTTTCCACGAATTCTTTCAAAGTGCTCAAAATTCTGCTTTTGAACCCTTTGAAAATTTTTCAACTCTTCCACTGAGATTATCTGCAATCGCATTGGTTTAGTAAGTAGTGGAGTGTAAGGCTCAATCTTTTGCTGATCTTCTTGGCTTTTCATTGCCGGAATCGTGACGCGATCTTTGTGGGGCTTGGCTGGTATGTGTTCTGGCAAAGTAGGCTCTACCATTGGCTCGACTTTTGTTCGTTTTATTGGAGGCTGGGGAATGACATCCCCTACTGGTCATGGACTTGTTCTTTCTTCTGCGACACCGAGACGTCTGTTGAAGCTGCTTCTTCGGCTATCCTTTTCTCCAAGCGGTCCTGCATCAAGAGCTTGCAACGCCTCAGGTTACGTTGTTGTGATCGTGAAAGTGGTATCCTCCTGGATGTGCCTGTTGGGGCCTCCTGTAATGAAGTACTGATGAGGCTTCCCTCTGTTGTCAAAACCATGAACTTCATCTGCATGGTCTCGATTGCCAAGCTGTCGGCTACCAATATTTCTTCATCATTTTCAAATTTCCTTTTCTTTGCTTTTGAAGGTGAGTACTGTTTTCAAACCTTCTCTTTCTTCTAAATTGACCACCTTCAACAGGTGCCCCTCGTAGTCCATCTTCACCTATTCAAAGTCCAGGTCAAAGTCTATGATGGCACCTGTTGCCACCTTTTCCTCGTCTAGTGCGAGTTTGATGCCGTTTCTAAAGGAGAAAATCAGCCTTCTGTCCGACATTTTCCTGCAAAAGACAGGAGAAACGTCAGTGTGCTAAAATTCAATCCGAACAGGAACAATACTTATTTAATATTAAGTATTACTTTCAAAATTATGTTCGCATTCCATTTCAAACATGTAGATGTCAATTTATTTCAGGGGATTCAGATTTCAACGTGAAAAGAATGTGATTTTATTCAGAAGAAATCATTTTATCATTTCCATTACATTTCCTTTTTTTTTATTGGACCCAATTACAGACAATTGTCACATCGGCATATCTCGAGACTCGCTACTAAGTCCCTCGAAACATCACGATGCATAGTACTTTTTCAAATATCGCCCATTTATTGGTAATATGGGTCTTTCGCCCTGACAATCTATCAGCTGGTAGGATCCTCCGGAGTAGACTTTTTCGACCACGAACGGTCCCTCCCAAGTCGGTTCAAATTTTCCTCCTATCTTGCGATGTGCAAGAATGGGCCTTCTGAGGACGAGGACTAAGTCGCCGACTTTGAACGTTCTTGGGCGGACTAGCTTGTCGTGGGCTTGTATCATTTTTGCTTGGTATAACTCTAGGTTCTGTTGTGCTGCGAGTCGCTTCCCTTCGAGGCTTTCTAGTTCTTCGAGTCGGAGCCTGGCATTATCTTCTGTCATGATTTTGTTGGCTACGACGATCCTGAGAGAGGGTAATTGCACCTCCAGGGGAAGCACTGCCTCAGACCCATACACCAGGGTGTAGGGTGTAGTCTGAGTTGGGGTTTTGAACGTCGTCTTGTACGCCCATAACGCTTCTAGTAATTGCTCGTGCCATTTTCTCTTGTTATCATCTAATGTCTTCTTTAGGGTTTGTATGAGAGTCTTGTTGAAGGTCTCCGCTAGCCCATTCGCTTTCGGGTAATAGATGGTGGAATATCTCCAATCTATCCCATGTCTCTTGACAAAACTGTTGATTTTAATACTCTTGAATGCTGAACCGTTATCCGAAATGACTCTGCGGGGAACACCAAAGCGGTATACAATCTGAGTCTTGAAAAATTGAAGAACATGGTGCATTGTAACCTCCCTCAATGGCACTGCCTTTGCCCATTTTGAAAAGTAGTCTGCTGCTGCGAGTATGAACCGATGTCTTTTAGATGATGGAGGGTCTATTGGGCCCACTATATCTGTGCCACAAAACTCAAATGGCCACGACGCGACCGTTGGGTGTAGCACATTTAGAGGTTGATGTAAGATCACTCCATGTACTTGACACTGATGACAATTTCTGGCAATTTCCATGCAATAATCCATCATTGCTAGCCAATAGTACCTCATTCTTTTGATTTTCATTTTCATTTTCGAACCTGACTGGTGGGCACCACATAATCCTGCATGTACCTTATTAACAATTTCTTGTGCTTTCGACTTGCTTAGACATCTTAACCACATTTGATCGAATGATCTTTTGTATAACACGTTGTCAACTAGTGGATATGACAATGCCCTTCTCTTAATCTGGTATGCTATTGATCTGTCTTCTGGTAGTGTTCCAGTTTGTAAATACTCAACAAACGGTTGGCGCCAATCCTTTTCATCCTCGGCTACTGCCACTATATTGCTTTCATTTCCTTGTTTATGTATGGTATCGAGGTCAATCTGAGATAACACTTGACATCCCCGTATTGTAACATCGATGGAATCCTCCGGTGCGCATGCAAATTCTTTGGCTAGTTTGGCTAAAGCATCTGCATGGGAATTGTCCCCACGGGGAATCCTATACAATGTCACGTTAGGAATTTGTTCCAACAATTTCATCGTGTAGCGGTGGTACTGTTCTAGCCTGGGCTTTAAAATTTTGTACTGTCCAGCTACCTGTTGGATGACAAGTTGAGAGTCTCCGTAGATGGCGAGATATGTTATTTCCATTAAAATTGCTAACCCCAATCCTGTAATTAAGGCTTCTCTGCCTCATTGTTTGTGCATGGCTCTGTCAGGTGGTAAGAGTATCTTAACATCCCCCGATCTGGTGTAATGAAGATTAAGCCGATTCCTGCTCTATCAGGGATTACTGTCTGTGAACTCTTATCTCTTCGGGCTGACGAAGCTCCGTCGAAGTACATTTCCCAATGTTGAGCATTGGGATGTTCAATGTTCATAACTTGTTCGTCAGGCAAGTCATCATTGAGGGGAGAGTCAGCTGACAATGGATGTGCTGCGAGGAAATCCGCTAAAATTTGTCCCTTTTACAACGCGAAGAGGTATGAAAGTTATATCAAATTGCAATAATATCATCGACCGTCGTGCCAATCTACCAGAAAGGGTCGACCGAGTCATCAGATATTGCAACGGATTAACTTTCGAGATTAGGTTGACCTTATGAGCTAGCATAAAATGTCTAAGCTTTTGGGCGGCAAAGATTAAAGCTAGACAATGCTTCTCAATAGAAGGATATTTTACTTCCGTCGGTATTAGACGACGACTAAGATAATAGAGAGCGTTTTCCTTACCCTCGTCATTGATCTGAGCCAGCAGGGCTCCGAGGGAGTCATCTAAAGCCGTGGTATAAAGTATCAACGGTCGACCTGAGACTGGGGCTTCTAGAACAGAAGATGTCATTAGGTATTGTTTAATACTTTCAAGTAAACTTGAAATCCTTTTTAATTAATGCGGAAAAGGGCTGACACCGTCCTGACAGATTAGATATAAAGCGTCGAAAATATGCTAACTTCCCTTGAAAGAATCATAACTGTTTCAAGGTTTTAGGTGGTGGCATTTCGAAGATAGCTTTAATCTTTTCTGGATCGATTTCAATTCCTCGGTGTCGGACGACAAATCCTAAAAATTTTCCAGAGGTGACACCGAAGGCGCACTTTAAGGGGTTAATTTTAAGATTAAGTTGTCGCAACCGCTCAAAGACAATCTTCAAATCATACAGGTGATTTTTTTTTGTTTACTTTTGATAACCAAATCATCCACGTAGCATTCCACTTGGTTATGGATGAAGTCATCAAAAATTCTTGTCATGACTCGTTGATAAGTTGCTCCTGCATTCTTCAACCAAAACGACATCACTGTGTAGCAATAAATTCCTATCGGTGTTCTGAATGCCGTGAGTGTTGCATCTTATGGTGCCATTTTAATCTGATTGTATCTCGAGGATCCATTCATGAATGAGAAAATTTCATGTGATGATGCAATGTCTATCATTAGTTTTGGGATTGACAATGGAAATTCGTCTTTCGGACAAGCCTTATTCAAATCTCTGAAGTCCACACAGATTCGGATTTGACCATTTTTCTTTCTAACTGGCACAATATTAGCTAACCACGTGGGGTATTGCTCCTCTCTTACAAAGTTGACATCTATTAGCTTCTTTACCTCAGAGATAACTTGTTGTTCTATTTCGAGACGCATTCTTCTCGGCTCTTGCTTGACCGGGGTCGTGGCTTTAGTCTACTCCAAGTCTGTGGACCGCGACCTCCGGTGCTAACCCAGGCATCTCATCGTAGCTCCATGCAAAACAATCTTTGTATTCTAACAATAGCTTGATTAAATCTGAAGACTCTTCATCATTTAACAGTGAGCTAATGAAAGCAAGTCTAGGGGCATCTTCAGTCCCTAGATTGATTTCCTTTAATTCATCAACTGTCGACTTGATTTCTTCTTCAAACTCCGGTGGAGCATCCTCTATTTTAGATTCTTCCGAGTCTTCTTCCGCCTCGAGACATTCTCTTTCTGGTTGGCTAGTAACGACCAAGCAAAATTCAGTGTGATCAACCGGCCCTATTGTGCCGAATCCGACACCCTCTTTAGAGTTAGAAGCTCGATTTTTATTGTTCCATAATTCTTCAAAAAGGTGCATCCTTTCTTTTGATAGTTGACTAGGCAAAAAACCACGCTGAATTAATTTTTGAACATAAGAAGAGTAGTAATCAAAAGGTAATTCCATTAATTCATTAGAAATGTTTTCTTCCAGTTTTACATTGGTTTCAGAACTGGAAGAAGATGATCCACGATGAAATTTTATCGGTTTCATGCCCACACTTTGTACTTCCTTAACCTCAAAACCCTTGACCTCATTGGGATGGATCTGGGTCAAGGTCATGGTATGTACATAGTGGTTGATCCGATTGCACATTGATTCATATTATTTCTTCTTTTCTTCCTCCAACGAGATCTCGAACTGCGGTGTCTTTCAATTTCTTCTCATTATTATCTTTGTCATCTCTTCTTCGGAGCTATCTTCCAAGTCAATCTTGATGACGTATCCTTCTGTTCAACAATCTTGCTAACTCGCCCTCGCCCTCGTCCTCAGACTTGATCTCGGTTGCGAGGGCCGAAAGAGCTTCCACCATCTCGTTGTGCAGGAGCGGTAAGAGATCGTTGAATCGGAGCTAGTCGGTCCCTTTCTTGCAATTCTTTTAGATCTTCAATTTTTCTTGGGACGATGTCTCTGGAGAAGACTGTCTTCTTCGGGGGTGCATAATAAGCGGCATCTTCATGAATACCTAACTCATGTATTGCGAACGGTTGTATATCTCCTTTGATGCACCGTTCCTGACCTCCTTCATAGTACTTTATGCACTGGTGTAGAGATAACAGGACCATCTTGTATTCGTGGATCCATGTTCGACCCAGTAGGGCGTTGAATGAAGTTTCAGAATCTATGATGTGAAACTTTGCGGTCGTTACTAGTCCACCAATCCTCATTGACAGTGTTATCGATCCAAGAGCTCTTTCTCCTTTCTGATTAAAGCCTCTTAACATCATCTTGTCCGTTGAAAGCTTGCGAGTGTCAATATCCAAGTAAGCTAATGTCCGTAGATTCATTATGTTAATCGATGCTCCTGGATCGACTAACACCCTGGAAAGTGTGAATCTGTCAATATTCACGAAAATGTAGAGGGGTCTGTTGTGATCGGTTGTCCCGAGCAACAAATCATCATCTGTAAAAGTAACACCAGACTGTTCTTTTAACGAATAAACCTCATCCACGGGGCTGCTGGTCAACTGAGCTAAGCAAATTTCTGGGTCGAGCAAAGCGCTAACTAGAGCTTCTCTCATCTCATTTGATAGGACCAGAGCATCGTAAATGCTTAGTTTGGCTGGCAGTTTCGTAGATGGGCTAAGACGTTATATTCCACTTTGTTATTTGAGCTTCCAGATTCCTCCCGAACATGTGTCTCTTCCATCGGTGGAGCTGGCTCTTCATGAGCAGGTATTTGTTTTTCTTTCGCAGTTGGATCTGTTATTGGGGGTAGCACATTTCCTCTTCTCAAATATACCTCTGTTACTTCTTCCATCACTTGGGTCGGGCCCGAAGATTTCTCTTCTAGCGTGTTGGTTGGCTCTTCTGACATTGTTTCTGAATCTAATAGCTCTAACTCAATTGCAACTGACATTCCTTGGAATTCAAAAATGGGTGTTTCGCTATCTGAGCTGTCGTACTCTGCGTTGTCAATGTCTTCTTTAGCAATGCTAAAATGTTTATTAAGATTTAGTATAATTTGAGGATTGTCGAAGGAATCAAAATTCGTATCAGATTGGTTGTTAGTTACGTAATCACCAGAAACAGTAAGAGCATAGCCAAAATTAAACTTCTTTGCATTATGTAACCCCAGAGGGACAAAGAAATAATCATACAAAGTGAATGGTTCGAGAGATTTCTCCCCCAAATTCGAAACAACCAATCGTGAAAAAGCAACCCCTACTCTACTCTTCGCGCTACCAATCTCTATCTTCTTGAAACTTTTCTTCTTTTTCTCTTGCAGTGGTGACTTTGGTGCGCTTGATGATGTTGGCTTGGTAGTTCGTAGACCCTGAGCGGAGGCTTGTGTTGAGGCCGGTTGAATCTGATCCAAAACTTTCTGAGAGGCTCTGGTCCAGACCATGCTCCATCTAGCTTCTGTTACATAGGGGTTGATCGGAACTATGGGCCCAACCAAAATCATATTGACCGAAACTTGTTCAGGTTCTTTCAAATATTCCTTCGGAATTGTGATATTCCCGTTCCTGTAGTTCCTCTCGAGCCATCATTTGAAACTGAAGCAATTTTCAATAGTGTATCCCAACATCCTATGATATGGGCAGTATGTGGGGTGATATGTCTTGCCAACTTCGTCTGGTTTCTTTGGCTCTGACAAAATAAACCCGGGCTTCTTAATCAAATTTCTGAACATCTTCCCCACTGCATCATCTTTGAAGGAATAGACTCTGTTCAGTCGGTCAACCATGGAAGGACCCTGCCCTCTGTCTGTGCGGTAATTTCCTTGTTGGTACTGTGACTGATGGTGCTGCTGGTTATTCTGTTGAGGTTGTTCTACCTGAATCTGCATTGGCTGCTTGCCTTTGTCGACTGCTGCTACTATCTCAGATCTCTTTTCGAATGTCTTTATGGGCTTTGGTTTGTCAACTTTTTCCAGGAATCCAAGTTGCTTAGCCTCCTCTTGCAGGCTTGCAGCTTTACTGAGCAGCTTTTCAAATGTTTTGATTGTAAATCCTTTGAGTAGGAAAGCTACTGGACCATGAATGCTCTTAAGTAAGATCTCAATTGCATGCTGCTCCTGCAATTGTGGCTCGCACTCATACTTAGATTCCTCCACTGCAGAATGTATTCCACTAGAGTTTCTGTTGGTTTCTGTCGCTCCACCACAAGATCACCGATGGTGACATGGTGCTGAGCTCCGGCGAACCTCTTGACAAACATGTTCTCCAACTTTGTGAATGTCTTTATTGACCCATTAGGCAGCTCTGCATACCAATCAAAAGCAACTCCAGAGAGACTGCTCACAAACTGGCGGAATAAAAGTGCTTCGCTACCCCCCGCGTTGCAGCAACTTGCTCGGAAGTGTGCAACATGCTGACGAGGGTTCCCTGTTCCATCAAATGTTTTGAATGTAGGTGGTACGAAGCNATTTTGAATGTAGGTGGTACGAAACCTTTTGAGTACGACACTGCATCAAATTCCTCTGGATATGGTCTCCCCTTCGGGATCAAGGCTCCTCCTTTGGATTGAGCTAAAACTTCCCTTACTTGTTGTTCAACCATCTGTTTGATGTCCCTTTCCGGTATTGTGTTTTGGGCTGGTTCCCTACTTTCATCTCCAATATGAATGATTCCTGGCTGGTTTGCTTCTGGAAAAGCTACCCTCGGAGCTTGGGGCTGATTTTGAAATGTAACAATAACGACCATCATCTCCTCCATACTTTTCTGCATATGGATAATATATTCATCTCTTTGTCGGATGTCTCTCCGTAGCTCATCAACGACGTTCTTCTCGGTGGGCGAAGGAGCATCGCACGATGACGCAGAGGCTCTAGTCTCAACCACTAGGATTTCTGCGAAATCTTCATCCATATGATCTGACAAATCACATTCTTCATTACTGATATTTCCTTGCTCTTTCGACAATTTAGGTGTCTTCAATCGATTTCCCCTTAATGATCTTGAGATCGACTAGGGGCTGTTGTTGTACATCTTCTATTAACATTGACTTTGACACAACCGGAATACCGGAAGCTGGGGCATCAGACTTAGAATCCTTTGCAGGGAGACATCCTTTTGATCCATGTTGCAGCACCAATCCAGCGACATTGGGTTTTCGCAACTTCTCCTTCGGAACCAAAGTCCGGAGACTAGGCGTCTCGTTGGTGGCCTCGGCTCTCCAAGATAAATTGCAATCCCTAGCGCGCGGTTTGAATGCGATAACAAGCGATCTTTTGTCATTGTTTATCTTTTGAGGTTCTCCCTTTGTGGCGGCAAGTGGTATCCTTGGACCCAAGCGAAACTAGATCGGTCGGTGCTCTGTGGGCTTCCTTGAGGCGACAACAGTAACAACATGTGTAGCAGCAGTATCAAAACGTTCTTCCAAGCGAAGCTTAACAGGAATGCGAGGTCATTGTGCCATTGTCTCACTACTATCTTTTCTCAGAATCTCTGCTCGGACTCGGGGCGATATAGCGCACCCCATCCTTCTTATTATCTCGGCAACGGAGCAACGCTCCTTTCGGGTCATTCTTTCAAAAACCCAGCGAGTTTGTGCAAAAGACTCATCTCTTTCTTTTCTCACTCTAGCGGCGAGGCGGTGATAACGTTGTCGCGGCGATCCTATGAGCACTCTCCTCCTCGAGAGCGGCAGACAATGGGTGAAACCTGCTTCCTCCGAGAAGGGGTGCGGTCTCAAACAACCCAACTTCCTCCTGTTGAGGAATTTCTTTGGACGGAACAGTTTTCAAAGCTTCTGCCCTTTTAGCCTTCAGAATCTTACAGTTGCGGTTCCTCCGTTGAGTCTTGGTAAGTCGACCAAACTTCGAACTAGAACCAATTTCAAACACAGACGGTGGTGGGCCAATGGCAAGAACTGAATTTTCTTCGTACAAAATTTATTTTCCTTTAGACACTGGTGGGAAAGTAGGTGCAGCCACAGTAATCCTAGCGGGAGTGACAGTGAAAGTCTTTGTAGAAACGGGAGCAGCTCTGGTAGTAACAGGGGCAGCTGACTTAATGGGAGCAGAAGTGACATTTGCCCTTTTGAGGGAAGGAAAGTCTTGACCACAATTCAAGTTAAATTTAGTGGACGGCTCCTGAACATCCGGGGCAACGAATTTCATTATTATGAACGGGACTTTGCCGAGTACTACTTCAAACTCATCGAATCCAAACCCAAACTTAATCTTGGATCCCCCTGGCGGGCATCCCTGCTGGTAGGCAAGTTGCACGAGAAGGTCAACATTGGGGATGACATCCTTCCTGTCAGTTGAAAAATTGTTGAATGTCAGAGTACTGCGCTCCTTTTTCGGGTAAAATAACTTAGCCAAAAATACAAAAGTTAACAAAATTGTCTTATGAACTGGGCATTTCTCTTGAAACTTATCGAAAAAAATAACTTGAATTTATTTTTTTGTTGTTGTCACGTTGTGTCTTTTGTTCAAAATTTTGTCTGATTCTTCAACTGTGAATGTTTGTTTTAGCATTAGGTTGTGAAGTTTTAATATTATCGAGGAAAGTTTCAAAGGTAAAATTTGAGGTGAATTGTAAAAAGAACAAGCCGAATTCGGAAGAGATGTGAAACGATCACGGGGTATAGGACCTGATTTAGAATTGGAAAAGGCTCATTCCACATCGGACTCACTCCAACCTTAACCTACCACACCTATTGGGAGTCCACTCCACTAAACCCTAGGGATTCCTGAACCCCTCTGCCCTGGATGGTTAAGCAGATGGTTCTGAAATCCAAGAAGAGTTGACCATACTGACTCAAGAAAGAAATGAGCACAGTATGTCAACGAAAGAACAACAGTATGACCCACGATGAGCATGGACACACTACCGATGTGTGAAGACAAAACCTTTTAATCAAAAATGGAGAGAGGAACTAGTCCCAGCGGAGTCACCAGAATTTGTCGGTCAACTTTTCGATAGATTTGAAAATATGGTATATAAAAATAATTTTTGAAATTTAATTTAATATAATAGATATATAGTTTAGGTTTTGAAAGTAATATGTTTTAATTTTCTTTTTTTAAAATGAGACCAAATGGATCTCATTCGTCCAATAGTTTGCATAATCGTGTCTAATACACGAATACTACACCCTCCCGAAAGATAAGTGTAGACAATCCTACAGTGTGGCTACATTTTTGGAGACGATGTTATTCAATTGTTCAATCCTGCTAATTTTATTATTTGAGATTTATATTTGCATAATAACTGATTATGCAAATAACCCTCTTATCTCTGCGGGTTATTTGCATAATCAGGTATTATGCAAATGTAAATCCCAAATAATAAAATTAACAGGATTGAACAATTGAATAACATCGTCTCCAAAAATGTAGCCACACTGTAAGATTGTCTGGGAAGTCACCGAGATTTACCTCGATCAATGACATCCCCTACATTTTCCTTCCTTTGGACTCCTGAAAATAAGTGTTCCGTATTGAGTCATTCCCACTTGATTTTCCCCGTCCTACCGTGAAAACATAAATCTTGAACTCTTGAAGACTAGAACCACTAATCATTATCGAGAGTTTTCTCAAGTGACCCTAGTCATTTGAGATGTAATTAACTATAGGGGTTTGCCTCTATACGGAACTTGGAACCTAGGTAAAATAAACCCTATTTAATATTTATATTAGATAGAGGAATTTTTCGGTCATACATAAAAAGGTTCGCAGGCCAAACGAATGTCACAAATCTCTTAGTTTGCAGGATTGGGTCTATCGCCGAGGTCTACACTTATCTTTCGGGAGACTGTAGTATTCGCGGTATTAGGCATGATTATGCAAACTATTGGAAGAATGAGATATATTTGGTTTCATTTTTTTTAAAAAAAATAAAACACACTACTTTTGAAACTCAAACTATATATCTATTATATTAAATTAAATTTCAAAAATTATTTTTAACCATATTTTCAAATCTATCGAAAAGTTGACCGACACAATACTACACTCATTGATCATTTCTGTGATAAGATTAAGGAGGCTGGTTTATAAGATCTGGGTTTTTCTGGTCCTCCCTTTACCTGGCGGAGGGGATCCCTTGCCCAGAGATTAGATCGCTACTTTGAAAATCACTATTTTCTCAATTATTTTCATGTCTCTAAGGTTCTTCATTTAAATGACGCGACCTCTGATCATAATCCTATTCTTCTCTCTCTCTCATTCAATAACAAGCCTGCTTCTTATCATTTTAAATTCCTTAACATTTAGACCACTCATGATACCTTCTTAGCTCTTATTAAGCAAGTTTGGAATGTCGATTGTGTCGAGAATCATTGGTATACTCTGTGGCAGCATCATAAGAAGGTTGTTGCTCATTTACGTAATTGGAATTTTAATATTTTTGGTAATGTCCATAATAAGGTTCTTGAGGCCCCAAAGGTGGTTGATAATCTGGAGGCTCGGGTTGATTGTTCCCCTCAGAATATGGAGGCTTTAGCTACGGCTCACTCCAACCTTCTTGAAGCTATTTCTTTGGAGAAAGACTTTCTGCAACAAAAGGCTAATGATGTTTATTTTTCTGGTGCTGATCGCAACACCTAATATTTTCATGTCTCCCTTAAGCATAGAAAGAATATCAACACTATTCTTAAAATTCGTACTCCTTCCAGAGTTTCTTTAACTCAAGAGGGTGGCATTGGTCAAAGTGCGGTTGATTATTTCACTGATATATTTATGTCTAGTTCTTAGGTACTTCCGGTTAAAGCTTCTCTCTTTGATAAAGAGCGTCAGTATGTCAATTCCATTAATCTTTTTGAGGTTCCTATTGAGCAAGAAATTTTCTCCATTTTTAAAGATATAAACTCCAACAAAGCCTCTGGACCGGATGGTTTCACCTCTTCATTTTATGTTTCTTGTTGGGATATCATTAAAAAGGAAATTACCCTTCCGATACAAAGCTTTTTTAAGGGGGAAGATCCAGGGAAATACTTTACCTCCTCTTTGATTGTTCTGATTCCCAAAGGCACTGATAAATTTAGTTGGGATAAATTTCGGCCCATAGCCCTCACTTCGGTTATTTCTAAAGTTTTGAGCAAATTGATGCTTTCCAGGATTACACCACTCTTACCTAATATTATCTCACCTCAGCAGTCTGCTTTTGTTAAGGGTCAAGATATCACTGATAATATTTTGCTGGCGCAAGAATTAATTGAGGATCTCGATAAGAAATGTTGGGGGGTAACATGATATTTAAACTTGATATCAAAAAGGCTTTCAATACTATCAGTTGGGATTTCATTATTAACATTTTTCATGCTCGTGGTTTTCATCATGATTTCATTTCTATTATCAAGAGATGGCTTTATAATAATCACTATAGTGTGATGGTTAATGGCAATTTTTACGGTTTTTTTTTTGCGCGCAGAGGTGATCCTCTTTCACCTACAATATTCATAATCGCTTTTGATTATTTCTCTAGATTAGTCAATGAGCTGCAACATAATAAGGTGCATACTCACTTTCATCATCAGTCCAAGATTGTGGTTAGTCATCTTGCTTATGCCGATGACGTTATTCTTTTCTCTAATGCTAGTAAAAATACCATCAAATTGATGATGCGTGTTCTTGAGGAATTTCAAAATACTTCTGACTTAATATTTAATAAAGATAAGTGCAATCTTTACTTTGGTAAGAATGTTAGGTGCTCGATTACTAATTGGGCTACCTCTTTTACAGCTTGTCACTCTGCCTCTCTTCCGCCTAAATATCTTGGAGTTAACCTTCTAAGGGGTCGCCGGAAACAAACTCAGTTAGATGATGTTGTGGATAAAATCAAATCTAAGATTGAGGATTGGCGTAATATTTTTCTCTCTTATGGTGGTCGTCTCACTTTACTTAAAAGTGTTCTTGTTAGTATTCCAATGTATGTTATGCAAGTTCTCAATATCAAGAAGAGTACCCAACTTACATTAAAGAGATTGTTTAATCGGTTTCTATTGTCTGGTACTTATTCTAGCAAGCATTGGACTACTTTTAAGAAGGTTTGTAAACCTAAGACTGTTGGTGGCTTAGGGATTAAAATTTTGGATCAAATTTCCGCTATTAATATGGGCAAGTTGTGGTTTAAATTTCGTTCCAACAATTCTTTATGGACTAATTTTCTTCACCATAAGTATTGCTCCTATTACCACCCGGCTATCGTTCAGTGGAGGGTGGGGGATTCCAGGATTTGGAAAGTCATTCTTAAAGTGAGAACTATGGCTAGCAAATTTACCTTTTGGGATGTTGGGGAAGGTAAGATCTCCATGTGGCATGATCAATGGGGCTTGGCGGATGAGGATTTTTTTCTTCAACAAGGTATCTCTAATGATTTGGTTGTCTCTGATTTGTGGCTTCATGGTAATTGGGACGTCAATAAATTGAATGAACATTATGGCGTCCAGGCTGCTAGAATCTCTAAAGTCCCTATTAAGAATAGTATGAGAGATACTCCTATGTGGAAATCCACGGCTTCTACCTCTCCCACTAAAATGCTCTATACTAACCTTTATCAATTTGGAAATTGGAGGTGGGGGTGGTTTATTTGGAACAAATTTTTATCACCCTCTATTTCTTTCTTCTTATGGAGGTTTTTTCTTAATATGTTGCCTTTGGATGATATTTTGAAACTTAAAGGATTGAAATTGGTGTCTCAATGCTATCTTTGCAAGACAAATTTGGAAACGACTGAGCATCTTTTCTTTCTTTGTCCCTTGGTTATTGCTACTTGGAATATGTTTGGTAATCATTTTAATGTCACTTGGAGGCTTACATCCTCTATTCTTAATTATCTCGCTATCTGGAGAGATGCTACACAGGTCGATGAAAAGCACTTTTGGTTTCCTCTAGTGGTTCTTTGGTTTATTTGGATGGCGAGAAATGATGCTAAATATGAGAATGCTATGTTTCACCCTAATCTCACTGTCTCTAAAATTCTTGCTCATTTTCGAAGATCTTGCAGGGCTCTTTCCTTAACCAATGATCTGGTGCCGTCGAGGTTGGGTAGGAAGTCATCTTCTTTAGATGGAAACCCCCACCCTCAGGTTAGTTTAAGTTTAATATTGATGGCAGTTGGCATTCCAATGTTGCGGGTGCGGGGGGTATCCTGAGGAATCACGTTGGGCAGTGTCTGTTTTACTTTGCATCTCCTCTTTTCGCCTCTACACCGTTAGAGGCTGAATTTTGAGCTTTATTGTTAGCCTTGCAGGTTGTTTCACAGCTTAATGTCACGGACCAATAGTCCCACATTGGCTACGTGTAGGACCAAAAAGCAGTATTTAAGTCCTGGGCTGCCGACCACCCACAAAGGGCTCTTTTGAGAGGTGACAAGTGGTATCAGAGCAGATTACTGTCTGCCAGGTGTGTGGACTCTCCATGGTCCAGTAGGATCCTCGGTGGAGCCGATCCGTGACGAGGGCGTCACGTGATTGGGTGGAGGAGAATGTCACGGACAAATAGTCCCACATTGGCTAGGTGTAGGGTCGAAAAGCAGAATTTAAGTCCTGGCTGCCCACCACCCACAAAGGGCTCTTTTGGGAGGTGACATTAAGCTCTGAAATATTATTTTTGAGACAGATTCGCAAATTCTTTTTAATGAGTTTTACAAGGCTACAAGGCCTAGATGGGATTTGCTTGCCATTATGAATCATATTTGTGATGTTATCCAACGATACAATTTAAATATTCAGTTATCCTTTATTTATAGGGAAGCCAATTCCCATGCTAATTGGCTTGGTAATAAGGGTAGGGGGTCGGCCGAGGTAAATTATGGGATTTGTCCCATGCCGAATCTTAATTTTTTTTTATTTTGGGAGACTTGATTGAGCTCTCTTTTATCAGAATTCAGTAGTTTCTCTGGTTGTTTTCTTTTCTTCTTATGCTTTATACTTGGAATCTTTTCTTTCTCTGGTGCTTTTTCATGTCTGATAAGGCTTCCAAGTATATTTCCTCTCTGAGTTGGGAAGGTTTCGGCTTTCATGTTTTATGTAAGGAAAATTATGTTGGCATCCATGTTTATGCAGGAAAAATTATGCTGAGTGTAAGGGTTCGGATCTGTAATGTGTTTATGCAGGAAAATTATGCTGCCATTTCATGTTTACGCAGGAAAATTTATGCTAAGATTTGCAGGCTTTATGATAATTTCGCGCCTCATATTACTGCCTGAAATTTGAGTATTTTCGCACCTGGAGCTATATTTGCATGGATCCTCCACGTTACTATACTTTCTCTACATAAACCTTATTTACACTACAAGATCACTTTTGCTTAGGATGTTATTCCTCTGACTGGCTCATGGTAGCCCCTCAAATCGCACTTATCTACACTACAAGATCGCTTTTGTTTAGGATGTTACTCCTCTGACTGGCTCATGGTAGCACCTCACTTACCTTTTGGCGGATCGAGCTCGCTATTTTCTACCACTTTGGGTACATGTGTTTTTTGGGTATACTTCTCTTTTTGGTATACGTTTTGGTGCACATGTATTTATGGGTTTGTTTTTCCTTTAGTTTTCTTTTGTGTCGAGTTGTACTTTTAGGAAATTGGAACCCCTAGGACCTTTTTGTTTTTCCTTTTGTTTGTAGATGGGGTTCGACTTTTCCTTCCATATTTTGTAACCATTTTTTATTTAAACGTGTAGGGAGCCATGAGTTGCTCTTTTATTATATATTAAATTATTATGTATNATTGAGGCTTTCGATACTATCAGTTGGGATTTCAATATTAACATTCTTCATGCTCGTGGTTTTCATCATGATTTCATTTCTATTATCAAGAGATGACTTTATAATAATCACTACAGTGTAATGGTTAATGACAATTCTTACGATTTTTTTTCTACGTGCAGAGGTATTAAGCAAAGTGATCCTCTTTCACCTACAATCTTCATAATCGTTTTTGATTATTTCTCTAGATTAGTCAATGAGCTGCAACATAATATGGTGCATACTCACTTTCATCATTAGTTCAAGATTGTGGTTAGTCATCTTGCTTATGCCGATGACGCTATTCTTTTCTCTAATGCTAGTAAAAATACCATCAAATTGATGCTCCGTGTTCTTGAGGAATTTCAAAATACTTCCGGCTTAATATTTAATAGAGATAAGTGCAATCTTTACTTCGGTAAGAATGTTAAGAGCTCGATTACTAATTGGGCTACCTCTTTTACTGGTTGTCACTCTGTCTCTCTTCCGCTTAAACATTTTGGATTTAACCTTCTAAGAGGTCTTCGGAAACAAACTCAGTTAGATGATATTGTGGATAAAATCAAATCTACGATTGAGGATTAGCGTAATATTTTTCTCTCTTATGGTAGTCGTCTCACTTTACTTAAAAGTGTTCTTGTTAGTATTCCAATGTATGCTATGCAAGTTCTCAATCTCAAGAAGAGTACCCAACTTGCATTAGAGAGATTGTTTAATCGGTTTCTATGGTCTGGTACTTATTCTAGCAAACATTGGACTACTTTTAATAAGGTTTGTAAACCTAACGTTGCTGGTGGCTTAGGGATTAAAAATTTGGATCAAATTTCCGCTATTAATATGAGCAAGTTGTGGTTTAAATTCCGTGCCAACAATTCTTTATGGGCTAATTTTCTTCACCATAAGTATTGCTCCCATTACCACCCTGCTGCCATTCAGTGGAGGGTGGGGGATTCCAAGACTTGGAAAGCCATTCTTAAAGCGAGAACTATGGCTAGCAAATTTATCTTTTGGGATGTTTGGAAAGGTAAAATCTTCGTGTGGTATGATCAATGGGGCTTGGGGGATGAGGATTTTTTTCTTCAACAAGGTATCTCTAATGATTTGATTGTCTCTCATTTGTGGCTTCATGGTGATTGGGACGTCAATAAATTGAATGAATGTTTTGGCGTCCAGGCTACTAGAATCTCTAAAATCCCTATTAAGAATAGTATGAGAGATACTCCTATGTGGAAATCCACGGCTTCTACCTCTCCCACTAAAATGCTCTATACCAACCTTTATCAATTTAGAAATTGGAGGTGGGGGCGGTTTATTTGGAACAAAATTTTATCACCCTCTATTTCTTTCTTCTTATGGAGATTTTTTCTTAATATGTTGCCTTTGGATGATATTTTGAAACTTAAAGGATTGAAATTGGCGTCTCAATGCTATCTTTGCAAGACAAATTTGGAAACGACTGATCATCTTTTCTTCCTTTATCCCTTTGCTATTGCTACTTGGAATATGTTTGGTAATCATTTTAATGTCACTTGGAGGGTTACATCCTCTATTCTTGATTATCTCTCTATCTGGAGAGATGCTACACAAATGGATGAAAAGCTCTTTTGGTTTCCTCTGGTGGTTCTTTGGTTTATTTGGATGGCGAGAAATGATGCTAATTATGAGAATGCTATGTTTCACCCTAATCTCACTGTCTCTAAGATTCTTGCTCATTTTCAAAGAGCTTGCAAGGCTCTTTCCTTAACCAATGATTTGGTGACGTCGAGGTTGGGTAGGATGGCCATCTTCTTTAGATGACAACCCCCACCCTCAGGTTGGTTTAAGTTTAATATTGATGGAATTTGGCATTCCAATGTTGCGGGTGCGGGGGGTATCCCGAGGAATCACGCTGGGCAGTGTCTGTTTTACTTTGCATCTCCTCTTTTCGCTTCTACACCGTTAGAGGCTGAATTTTGGGCTTTATTGTTAGCCTTGCAGGTTGTTGTACAGCTTAAGCTCTCAAATATTGTTTTTGAGACCGATTCACAAATTCTTTTTAATGGGTTTTACAAGGCTTTGGGGCTTATATGGGATTTGCATGCCATTATGAATCGTATTCGCGATGTTATCCAATGTTATAATTTAAATATTCAGTTATCCTTTATTTATAGGGAAGGCAATTCCCCAGCTAATTGGCTTGCTAATAAGGGTAAGGGGTCGGCCGAGGTAAATTATGGGATTTCTCCCATGTCGAAGCTTAATTCTTTTATTTTGGGAGACTTGATTGAGCTCCTTTTTATCAGAATTCAGTAGTTTCTCTGGCTGTCTTCTTTTCTTCTTATGCTTTATACTTGGAATCTTTTCTTTTTCTGGTGTTTTTTCATGTCTGATAAGGCTTCCAGGTATATTTCCTCTCTGAGTTGGGAAGGTTTCGGCTTTCATGTTTTATGCAAGAAAAATTATGTTGAGTGTAAGGGTTTACTATTTTCTGATCTGCAATGTGTTTATGCAGGAAAATTATGCTGTCATTTCATGTTTACGCAGGAAAATTTATGCTGAGATTTGCAGGCTTTATGATAATTTTGCGCCTCATATTACTGCCTGGAATTTGAGTATTTTCGCACCTGGAGCTATATTTGCAGGGATCCTCCATGCTACTATACTTTCTCTCGAGCTTCTCAAGTTGCACTTATCTACACTACAAGATCGCTTTTGTTTAGGATGTTACTCCTCCGACTGGCTCATGGTAGCACCTCACTTACCTTTTGGCGGATCGAGCTCGCTATTTTCTACCACTTTGGGTACATGTGTTTTTTGGGTATACTTCTCTATTTGGTATACGTTTTGGTGCACATGTATTTATGGGTTTGCTTTTCCTTTAGTTTTCTTTTGTGTCGAGTTGTACTTTTGGGAAATTGGAACCCCTAGGATCTTTTTGTATTTCTTTTTGTTTGTAGATGGGGTTCGGCTTTTCCTCACATATTTTATAACCCTTTTTTATTTAAACGTGTAGGGAGCCATGCATTGCTCTTTTATTGATACATATATATATATATAGAGAGAGAGAGAGAGAAAGCACAAGAGCTAATATATTAAAAAGAAAGAAGGATGCAGACAGATGAGAGAGCCCAAAAAAAAAAAACCAAAAGTGCCAAAGCACGTAGTATCATGTAGCTAAAGAGCGACACAATTTTGCCCTGCCTCTGCCTCTAGTTCTACGAAAGGAGCCAGCTAACAAATTGATAAGATGAGTGACATTACCAGTAGTAATCAATATATCGTTCAATAACTTTCTGAACTCGAGTCGGCCTCCATCTTCTTTTTCCTCCTGAAATAGACCTGTCATTCCTCATCCGAAGACTGACTCACCTGATCAGTGGATTGGCCTAAAGTCTGTCAAACATGTGTAGGTTGTTGAACATTAAAAGCAATTACTTGTTGTACCAGCTGATCTTTTATTGGATCAAATGAGCACTATCGTGTGTCTTGACATGTAAGTGAGTCTTCTTCAATAACAATGAGTGGTATATACACATTTGAATTTGTACTTGTAGTATGAGGAGATGCTTCATAGGACTCCAAAGTACCATGCTTCAAACCAGTAGCTGGAATAGAGTGCTCAAAAGCAGAAGCATCCAGGGGTAGAACGGCTTGGGTATGGTGTTCTTCATCAGGAACTGCGGTGTTGGAATATATATATATATATATATATATATATATATATATATATATATANCAGGTGCTTCTGGTTAAAGCTTCTCTCTTTGATAACAAGCATCAATATGTCAATTCCATTAATCTTTTTGAGGTGCCTACTGAGCAAGAAATTTTCTTTATTTTTAAAGATATAAACTCCAACAAAGCCCCTGGACCGGATGGTTTCACCTCTTCGTTTTATGTTTCTTGTTGGGATATCATTAAAAAGGAAATTACAATTACGATTCAAAGCTTTCTTAAGGGGGAAGATCCTGGGAAATACTTTACCTCCTCTTTGATTGTGCTGATTCCCAAAGGCACTGATAAATCTAGTTGGGATAAATTTCAGCCCATAGCCCTCACTTCGGTTATTTCTAAATTTTTGAGCAAATTGATGCTTTCTAGGATTACAACACTCTTACCTAATATTATCTCACCTAAGCAGTCTGCTTTTGTTAAGGGTCGATATATCACTGATAATATTTTTTTGGTGCAAGAATTAATTGAGGATCTCGATAAGAAATGTCAGGGGGGNCAGGATTACACCACTCTTACCTAATATTATCTCACCTAAGCAGTCTGCTTTTGTTAAGGTTCGATATATCACTGATAATATTTTTTTGGTGCAAGAATTAATTGAGGATCTCGATAAGAAATGTCAGGGGGGGAGGGGTAACATGATATTTAAAGTTAACATCAAAAAGGCTTTCGATACTATCAGTTGGGATTTCATTATTAACATTCTTCATGCTTATGGTTTTCATCATAATTTCATTTCTATTATCAAGAGATGGCTTTATGATAATCACTACAGTGTGATGGTTGANCTTAACATCAAAAAGGCTTTCGATACTATCAGTTGGGATTTCATTATTAAAATTCTTCATGCTTGTGGTTTTCATCATAATTTCATTTCTATTATCAAGAGATGGCTTTATGATAATCACTACAGTGTGATGGTTAATGGAAATTCTTACGGTTTTTTTTCAGCGCGCAGAGATATTAAGCAAGGTGATCCTCTTTCACCTACAATTTTCATAATCGCTTTTGATTATTTCTCTAGATTAGTCAATGAGCTGCAACATAATAAGGTGCATACTCACTTTCATCATCAGTCCAAGTTTGTGGTTAGTCATCTTGCTTATGTCGATGAAGCTATTCTTTTCTCTAATGCTAGTAAAAATACCATCAAATTGATGATGTGTTCTTGAGGAATTTCAAAATACTTCCGGCGTAATATTTAATAGAGATAAGTGCAATCTTTACTTTGGTAAGAATGTTAAGTGCTCGATTACTAATTGGGCTACCTCTTTTACTGGTTGTCACTCTGCCTCTCTTCC
>JXCR01147662.1:407172-423676 GCA_002079205.1 Phalaenopsis hybrid cultivar
ATATATATATATATATATATATATATATATATATATATATATATATATATATATATATATATATATATATATATATATATATATATATATATATATGCACAAAAATATAAAATTAAAATCATACTACATAGCTCGACATTAACACAAGAAAAATAATAGTGGTTAATGAGCATGTTGTCTATCAATGTTGATGACAGTCGAATTTTAAAAAAAAAGTTTGATTATGAACCTTATTTTAGCTTCTAAAATTTTGGAGATATTTACATAAATTATAAATGCAATAAATTTCTAAGGAAAAATTGCATGCATGGGGACACTTATTCTGTAAAGGATTTGCATGACATATATCTAGTTTTCTTTCTAAGTCAACCATACTGATTTTTACAATAAAATCTATAATTCAATATAGAAAAAATTTAAATTTAAAAATCTATTAAGAAAATTAAGATAAAGCTAATTATAAAATGTAAAAAAATCATAATTTTAAAAGAAGCTTATATACATATATAATTAATAATAATTTGAAAAACAAATTTAATAAAATCATAAAATCTTTGATTAATATTCATTTCAAAATATATAAAATTTTAGATGTTACAATANAAATATAGAAAAAAATTAAATTTAAAAATCTATTAAGAAAATTAAGATAAAGCTAATTATAAAATGTAAAAAAGTCATAATTTTAAAAGAAGCTTATATACATATACAATTAATAATAATTTGAAAAAAAAAATTTAATAAAATCATAAAATCTTTGATTAATATTCATTTCAAAATATATAAAATTTTAGATGTTACAATAATAATAAAAAAGGTTATAAATATATTTTCAAACTTTATAAGGATAGGCAAAAAAAGAAAAGAATTTAAAATTCATTTATATATAAATTTTAAGTACAATATTCTTACTTTAAATTTTCTTAAAGGGTTAAAAATATTTTCTTAGTAATAATAAGTAAATATTACAAAAAGTTCAAGCATTACTTCATATATAAATTTTTTAACTTTATATATATATTTTTTTATTTTTTAATTACCAAAATAGATTTTTTGACATAATGCTAAAACTTAATTTAATCATNAAAAGGTTATAAATATATTTTCAAACTTTATAAGGATAGGCAAAAAAAGAAAAGAATTTAAAATTCATTTATATATAAATTTTAAGTACAATATTCTTACTTTAAATTCTCTTAAAGGGTTAAAAATATTTTCTTAGTAATAATAAGTAAATATTACAAAAAGTTCAAGCATTACTTCATATATAAATTTTTTAACTTTATATATATATATTTTTTATTTTTTAATTACCAAAATAAATTTTTTGACATAATGCTAAAACTTAATTTAATCATAAAATTACTGAGTAATATCTTTGAATTCTTATTCTAATTATTTGATTATTTTTCATGTTTACAATTTATTAAATTTTCTTTTGTATATGAGAGCAATGTGATGAATTGGGCATATTGAGGAAATCTTAGTTAAACTATGGAGTAGAAATTTTTGACTTNTTTTTTATTTTTTAATTACCAAAATAGATTTTTTGACATAATGCTAAAACTTAATTTAATCATAAAATTACTCAATAATATCTTTGAATTCTTATTCTAATTATTTGATTCTTTTTCATGTTTACAATTTATTAAATTTTATTTTGTAGATGAGAGCAATGTGATGAATTGGGCATATTGAGGAAATCTTAGTTAAACTATGGAGTAGAAATTTTTGACTTGATTGTGAGAAGGCTATTTATTTGTATCCTCAAATTAAATATCCTTAATAAGTTGTTGGTCTTAACTGAGAAAATTTAAGATGAAATTATCTATTTAACCTTTTATTAGGAATAAGGATTTATTTTTGATATTTCTTCATCCTGCAAGCATGATCCTTTAAGGATAAGGTTATGGGCCTCCAATAGTTGATTATGAGATACCTTAATGCAAATTGTGAGTGTTAGTGTGTTATTCTTCATTATTATGAGCATCACACTTGTTAGTCATGGGGTGTGTATTTCTAGAACTAATAACGAGTTAATTTCTCACAAAAGTAACATCAAATTATTATGTTAATTTATTTTGCAATTGAGTGAATATTTTTTTCTTATAGATTATACAAATGTGTGAAATAAGCTCATAAGGGACATAAAAGGCAAAGGCAATGGTTCTNCATTAGGAATAAGGATTTAGTTTTGATATTTCTTCATCGTACAAGCATGATCCTTTAAGGATAAGGTTATGGGCCTTCAATAGTTGATTATGAGGTACCTTATTGCAAATTGTAGGTGTTAGTGTGTTATTCTTCATTATTATGAGCATCACACTTGTTAGTCATGGGTTGTGTATTTCTAGAACCAATAACGATTTATTTTCTCACATAAGTAACATCAAATTATTATGTTAATTTATTTTGCAATTGAGTGAATTTTTTTTTTTCTTAGATTATGCAAATGTGTGAAATAAGCTCATAAGAGACATAAAAGGCAAAGGCAATGGTTCTAACTCAATTGAAATGATACACTATTTAAGGGAAAATTAAAAATAATCATCATTCTTCAAAATTAGATAAAGCATGATAACAATGCTTGTACTAAAGACTTAGTCTCCTATGAGAGTAATGAAAATATTGAAGAAATAAGGTTAATGATAATTGTCAGTATTGACTGAAAATTGGTTAAGATAACCAATCAATAATGATTCTTAAAGTCTATTGTCAACATGTGGTGAATGTTAGAGATGGTCATCAGGAAATGATGGATGTTAATGTTGATGATTTTGCGGTAATAAATTTTGTTGATATCTCCAATATTGATCATCAACAAAAGCTCTAGAATACCTTAAATTTGTGAGCTCTCCCTCACTTTAGGCCCCTTTCATATATAGAATAATGATCAATCTATTATTTATTTAAGTGAATTTTTAATCATTTAAAAAAAAATTTAAACATTTTAGCAAATGATACATGTTAATGCCACATCCATAAAAGATTTTTGAGCATTTAAATCCTATAATAACATTATAATTGCATAATATTGATTTCATTGTATTTTTTTTTCATTGAGATGCTCATTATGACTATAAACATGCAAGATTTGAAGATCGTTTTGTTACTCTATAAAGTTATCGTGTAGTTTTGAATGCTCTAATGCTCGCATATCTTATGTGCTCCAAAGTTACTTTTTATCCTTAACCAATGCAAGCATTTTAATGAAATTAAAAATAAACTTCTCATGGTTAAGATGAACACAATCTTTTAAAATTTAATTTTCAAGCATTATCCTTCTCACTATACTCCATGAATGTGCTCTTAAGGTATGTATTATTAAAGTTATTATATCATTATAATAAATATCAACTAACTGATTACTTCTGCCATCTTTGTAAATTTCTCCTTAAATAAAAAATCATTAAACCCACCTACTAATTAGAACAAGTTAAATAATTTCAATTATTGTGTTCATAGCTTCAATTTTGAAGATCTATCCATTATGTTTTTGTTGACCTCACTTTTGTGATCAGGACATATCTTGAACTACCCAACTCAACTCAGAATCTTAGGAATTCTTTTACAAGTCCTAAGATCAGTATGATCATCAAATTCATCTTGTGGAAGAAGTCTACTAACATTGAGTCATTGAAATCAGGGATCCCAAAACCCTAAACTTTAGACTGAACCCTCATGTGTCCCATTTGGACCTTAAAATTGAGTGACACTTTAGACAAATTGGATCAACAATGGTAGAACCTAATTTGAACCATTATTAATTACATTGATTATTTGGTCAACCTTGGACCCAATGGTCACCACCTTGACAATTTGATCAACTTTAGACCCCATGGTCACCACATTAACGGTCAACCCTGGACCCAATGGTAATCACCTTGACAATTTGGTCAACTTTAGACCGGTCACCACATTGACCATTTAGCCAACCCTGGGCTCAATGCTCATTACCTTGATCATTTGCTCAACTTTAGACCCCATGATCACCACATTGACCATTTGGTCAACCTTGGACCCAATGGTCATCACCTTGACCATTTGGTCAACTTTAGACTCCATGGTCACCATATTGACCATTTGGTCAACCCTAGACCCAATGGTCACCATTTTGACCATTTGGTTAACTTTACACCCCATGGTCATCACATTGACCATTTGGTCAACCTTGGACCCTATTGTCACCACATTGACTCTATGGTTGAACCAATCACCATATGGTTAATCTGACCACCATGGTTAATCCCTTAGTCAACATGGTCAACACTGAAACCCATTGACCCTATGGTCATCTTAGAAACCATACAGTCAAATGGATCATTTTGGTCAACCCATGATCTAATTGAACAACCCATAATGTAATTGGTCAGCCTAGGATTCAATTGGTCAACTTTGTTCTATTGGTCAACCCTACACCATCATGGTCAACTCAAGGTCTTATGGTCAAATTTTACATTCTCTTAATTAATTATTTATTTAACTAATTAAAAGGATAAAATTAAGACCTATCAAGCCTAGGTTTGAGCCCTAAAATCATAGCTCAACCTCATGGAAGCCTAAGCTTAAGGCCCATCCTTAATGAGTCTGCCCATGACCCAAAGCCATCCATTACTCTAGGTTTGATCCATTAACTTTATTTAAAATCTATGGAGCCACCACTTTTAACTAAAACCAAAAGCTATCATGGGGGGAGAGTATTTGACACTTCATTTAGATTCCAAATCATATCCTTTTGAATTTAGGTGGACTAACCAAGCCAAATCATAGACAAGCTATTTTATCCACCTCACCACCCCTCCAATAAGAAGGAAGCCCTACCTTAAGTCACCTTCATCACTATACTTGAGCTCATGATGAACACATCATAAAAATGGGGGAATTATTTTCCATAGCTAAATTCAATCCCTTTAGCTTCGTTGAGCCTCCCTAAGCCACCTCCATTCATACAAATGTGATTAAACTTTGTGACAAGTTAGAGTCTACATGTAAAGTCTCGAGCTGGAGCCTAGCTGGATAAATAGGAAAATGCAATTTTTGTATTTAATAAAACCACTAAAATATTTAAAAAATCATAACTTTTGAAGGAAAAATCATAAAAATAAAACAAAAATATCCCTGAACTCAATAGAGCAAGGAGAGAATATCAAAAATAAAATTGAGAATTAATGAATTATACTTAATTTTTAAATAATTAATTACTCCCTGGAGCAATTTAATTATTAAAAATTAATTATAATTCCAAAAATTCTAAAATTTACATGGAATTTTCCTTTCACCCTTGGAAATGTTCCCTGATTTTTTCAAGGTTAAGGAAAATCCTAAAAATGAAATTCACCAATTTTCACCAAATTCTATAATTATTCTAGAAATTAGAACTTGTATTAGTTAAAAAATCCTTGGAGATTAATCTAATAACTAAAACCAGTTTTCCAATCATTTTAAGGGTTTAAAATGACAATTTAGACCTTGAGGGGTTTAATTTGTAAATTTCAAATTTATAATTCAACCCAAGAATACTAATTTGGATTATATTGATCTAATTTGGACATGAAGTTAGGCCAGATGATTAAGTTCAATTAGTTAGACTTGATTCAGTCCAAAACTTTGAATCTAGGTCATCCTAAACTATAATTAGGTATAACCCTAATTAAACCTTTTAAGTCTTGCTTACATTAGGCTTAATTATCTTTTAAACCTTAATTAGGTCTAACCCTAATTAGACCTAATTAAGCATTTAAGCCTTACTTACAATAAGCTTAATTAACCTTTAAACCTTAATTAGGTCTAACCCTAATTAGACCTAATTAATCCTTTAAGCCTTACTTACATTAGGCTTAATTAATCTTTAAATCTTAATTATGTCTAACCCTAATTAGACCTAATTAAACCATTTAAGCTTTATTTATATTAGGCTGAATTAATCTTTAAACCTTAATTAGGTCTAACCCTAATTAAACCAAATTAAACTGTTAAGCCTTACTTAAATTAGTCTTGGTTAACCCCAAAACCCTAATTAAGTCTAATCCATATTAGACTTAATTAATTTTTTAAGTCCTACTTAAATTAGGATTAAATAACCTTAAACCCTAATTAAATCTAAACAGCATGAGACTTAATTAATCTCTTAAGCCTTACTCAAATTAAGCTTAAGTAACCTTAAACCCTAATTAAGACTAAACCACATTAGACTTACTTAAACTCTTAAGACTTACTCAAATAGGTTTAAGTAACCTTAAATATTAATTAATTCTAAACCGCATTAGACTTAATTAATATTCTAAGCCTTACTTAAATTTGGATTAGGTAATCCTAAACCATAATTAAGTCTAATTCACATTAAACTTATTAGGTTTAATATAAACTTCAATTAAATTAAGCTTAAACCAACCATAAGCCTTAATCAAATTTGACTTATCCGCAATCCTTAAGCTTAACCCCTTTACCTTAAGCTTAAGCCAAATTAAACCTTAGTAACCCAAATCATAGGTTCAACCCAAATTGAACCTAAGTGAACTTAAACCATAGGTTCAATCCAAATTGAACCTAAGTAACCCCAAACCTTAGGTTTAACCCAAATTGAACCAAAGTTTCTCTAAACCTTAGGTTCAACCTAAATTGAATCTAAGTCACCTCAAATCATAGGTTCAACCTACATTGAACCTAAACCCTAAGTCTAACCTACATTAAACGTAACCAATTTTTTTAGGTTCAACCTACACTAAACCTAAACCTTAAGTCTAACCTACATTAGACTTAACTAATTTTGTTAAGTTCAACCTACACTTAACCTGAACCCTAAGTCTAACCTACATTAGACTTAACCAATCATTTTAGGTTCAACCTACACTTAGCCTAAACACCAAGTCTAAACTACATTAAACTTAACCAATATTTTTGGATTCAACCTACATTGAACCTAAAGCCTAGTTTAATCTACATTAGACTTAACCAATCTCTCTTAGGATCAACCTAAATTGAGCTTAAAGTAGGATTTAATTTACATTGAACCTAGATCTAATTTTAATCTACAAACTTACCGACATAAAGCTCAAAATCAACCAAATATAAAATTCACTCTAAAACATAAATGATCTAAATTTCACCTTAAAAAACATTAAAATTTAAACTTGAACCCTAAAAAAAGCCCTGATTTAAGAAGATATTCCATAGTTGCTAACAAAATATCTTCTAGTCAGTAGTAACTAATCAAACTGCAAACTTAATGACCCGGGACAATGGAACCATGCGATTCTGATCGGGTCATCCCAAACAAAAAATAAAAATAAAAACAAAATGACAAAACTTTATCTATTAATAAATCGTAAATAACCTAAAATTGTTCAACCCCTTAAATCCAAAAAAGACACTAAAACTTAAATGAAACCTTAATGAACAAAGATCACCAAACGCAACTTGAGCCTTAGTGTTTAGATCTACAAAGTGCTCTTGAATGATGAAATATGTAGTTGCTGACAAGAATCTTCCAGTCCTGGTTTATTTACTTTTCGAACTAAGTAGATATGAATACCCTAACGAACCTGAGACAACGGAGCCATATATATAATAATCGGGTTGTCTAAAAACTACAGATTCAACCAACTAAATCAACAAGTTAAGATATAATTTTATACTAACTTTATTTTGTAGGATTGTTGAAGACATAATGCAAGTTGTGCTTTAGATTTACTTTATATATTATTAGGATGTGTTAACTCTATTTTGCAAAGACGACATTTGAACAAAATATCTCAAGTCAAACAACAAAATGACAAAAACAACAACAAAAAAAAAACAAAACAAAACAATAAAGCAAAACAAAACAATATGACAAAAATAAAACGATACAAAACTTTTAGGGTAGTATTGGATTCTTAGAAATCTATTACATTTAGGATTGAACGTAGACATTTCTCTCCTTGATCTTAACACTTAAAACTTCTTTGAGAACAAATGTTAACCTTAATCAGGAGTTTTCTTAAATAGTTTTAACTGTTTAAGATGTAATTAACAACAAGAGCTTGCTCTTATAGTAGAATGAGAAACTCAGAGTAGGTATCATACCTAAATCTCTAGTTTTCTATGTGGTTTACTTTGCATGAGAATCTCAAGATTTAAACACCCTAGAGTTCTTTCTACAATATTCGCCACAACAAAATTCTTTCCAAACTTTTCTATTTTCTATTTTCATTTGCCCATTTCCTCCTTCTCCAAGTTTCTTAAGATCATAAGGTCATTCTCATGATATGAGAGAATAAGTTATTTGGGGATTAGGGAAATGTAATAGGATAAAAAAAAATGACTCTTAGACAACAACGATACCAACAAACAAATGACATCTCGACATTCACGGAGAATTGGC
This sequence comes from Phalaenopsis hybrid cultivar, assembly GCA_002079205.1. Lineage (NCBI taxonomy): Eukaryota > Viridiplantae > Streptophyta > Magnoliopsida > Asparagales > Orchidaceae > Phalaenopsis > Phalaenopsis hybrid cultivar. The sequence continues at coordinate 415,535 of JXCR01147662.1, forward strand.
GGCGGCGACAGCGGCGATCCGGCTACAACAGTTTTATCATCAACATGCTTAGAAAGAATTAATAAAATAATTTTTTGAGCATTAAATAGCTGTCTAATGAAGGATTCATGAGCCCTTCCAAAAAGATCACAATTCTTAAAATGCATAATAATTTTATTCAATGTAATTTCATCTACGTGACTCGAGCAATGTGATGTCTTTTTATAGATTTGGTGTTTTTTTAAATATAATCACCAATATTTGAACCCTATGTTTAAACTAAATATCTAATCAAAGATCTAACACTAATATATGGTTCAACCTTTGTTCAGTTTTTTGCTAAATATTTTTATTCATCTTCTTTCAATTATGACTTAAGATTGCCAACATTGAAATGGAAAATGATTGCATTCAAACTTATATTACAAAAAATATATGAAGTCTAACCATCTGTTTGTGAGGAGGCCTCATGATAAAGCTTTACGATAGATAGATCACTCAAAGTAGACCATCAGAGATAAACTTAGTGCTTGAAAAAGAAATATTTGAGTGACTTTCTTGCTCAAATATTTTATTATTAATGTGCAATTTGTCTCAAATTTATATTGTAAGGATAATTTAGCATGAAGCAATATTCTCCAGAAGAAATATTTATAGATATATTTATTCAATTATCAATATCAAATCAGTGGTAGGCGGTTATCGTAGCTAGCGATGTGCAATTGGAGTGGGCACTTGTTGCAACCAAAGAGGATAACTTTGTCGTGAACAGGAGATTGATGTTGTATGTTAGAAATGTTCAATTTTTGTTAGCAAAATTAACATAGATAGTGAGATTCTTCACATTATTCTTATATAAATTACTATAAATTGGAGGGAAAATGTTAAAAAATTTTGGCCCTCATATCACTTTCTATTTTTTATTTTTGTTTTTGTTTTCAGTCTATTTTTTTTTTCTGTTTTTAAAAAATGCATTTGATACTTCTATGATTTATATATTTTTGAAAATAAAGATTGTAAAACATGGTTGGTTACGTATGTTTTATATTTTTACAGAAAACAAATGTATAAATATTATAAAACGGTTGGGTCCACGTGAGCTCCACTATTAAGCTCTACCACTCTTGGCGTATACGACATCTTCCTTGTTCCACCCAACACGAAGCATTATTTGTAGGCAGGTGAGTGGTGGGCGACGACAGTGTCAGCGGTAGGCAAGGGTAGGGGGGAGCAAGGCTGTATGTTGGTGGTGGAGCCCAGTTAAGCACAAAAATTAAAAAAAGGAAATAACTTATCTGCTCCCACGAAGTAATTTTCCGCCTAGCTGATGCACCCCTAGTGAGTGTTGTTTTTCTATGTGTTTTATGTCAATTCAATTCCCCTGAGACGGTGCCAAAAACTTGACCCAACTCGTAATTAAGCAGTAATTTAGCTTTCAAAAGACGACCAAAAACTTGACCCAATTTATATTTAGCAGCTAATATGCAAAATTAAAATATTCTAAAATATAGCAAATAGTTCACACACTATGGGTTCTACGCAAGTGTACAAATCGCTTCAAGTAATATAGAACTTTCTAATTAAATCCCGAATATCGATCCCATGAGGAAGCGCAGAAAAATGTTCTTAGTCAAATTTCAGTCTACTACTATTAGTCCTTAGTTTGGAATTTCGATTAAAATGGTGTTTTATCTAGCAACTACTCCTAAATGCGAATATTAAATGTAAGGATAACAACTATTCCTAAAAGTAAATATTAATTCTAAAGATAACCCTTTCTGAATGAATTGGTTTGAAGAGTTTTAAGATGTTTAAAACTACTCTTCTTATGTAGCAAATTGGATAATGTAAAGGAATGAGATACATTAAATATTGTATGTGTCAAATAAGAGAAATTTTAATTCTTTACCCTAATTTAGTGTTATAAAAAATCATTGGTTAATCTCAGGTTCAGTCCCTAAATTCGTGGTTAGGCTGGAAGGATACTGGCTCTCACTCTAGAGCTCCCACTTCCCTTCCCCTTAAGGCTAACACTAGCTTTAGTTCTTAAACTCTAAGACCAAATTGGGGATTTTAGTCTGTCACCCTAAAATCTCCAATTCAACGCCCAATAATATATATATTTCCCTATTTATTTGCACTCAACCCCCATGAACTTCACCATCCGTGGAATTTGAATGTGTTCCACTTTGTTGAGAACTACACCACCCTCTCAGGTTTTAATGCATTTACAATGAATTTTAACATTACAACAGGCCCTTATTGTAATGTAAATGAAGTGCAAGTAAAACCATCACATTTATAATTAAAACTTCTTCTAGCATGCATCCCAATATCCTAAACATGAATCATACTCATTACAAAAGAAAAGTAAAAGGAAAATAATGGCATAATCTTCTCATGCTACCACTTCCAAAAAATAAGAAAGAGTAAAAGAAACACATCACAAAACATGAAGAAAACATAATGAAAAACTTCATTAAATCAAAGCAAATCTACTAGATAAGTGCTTACAAAATCATAATAATGAAGAACACAATACTTAACTTTTTATCTTTGAAAAAAAATAAAAATCTCTCCAATAAAGTCTTCCGCTGATCCATGCAATGCTAGAATATTCCCTTACAAATTCTCTCAAAATCCCCCCACCAATCTCTCCAAAAAGGTAGAAATATACATTTCTACTCCTATTCTAAGATCTCTAAAAATTCTCCTCATTTTCCCACTCACACACACCACTTTTTCTGACATAAAAGCACTCTATTATAGTTTAGGGATAAATTTCCCAAGGGATGCCTCAAGCAACCTTCCAAAAAGTGTCCAAGTACATTAAATCTAGAAATTCGCCCAGCAACGCGTCCAAACCATCATGGACACTATCGGTGCCATTTTGGGTGTCATCGGTGCTATTTTCACGTCATTTTCTGCACTCTAGCCTTGTCGGTGCCAGTTCTGGCGCAGTCGGCTCCCACCCTGTGCAGCTCCAACATTTTGCTTTGTTTGACTCCGTTTTAGCTCTGTTTCGCCCCGTTTCAGTTGTGTTGCGTTCCTAACAGATAAACCTACAAAATAAGCATAAAAACAACATTTATTTAAAGTATAATTTCATTTAAAAGTGTGTGATAAGTGTAAAAGAGATTAATCATATAAAGAAATATCGAAATGTGTTAGGACGGAACTTTCTTTCTTGCTCGTTTTTGCTCCAAATTGCACCATTTTTGCTTCTTTTTCTCCAAAACTATATTTCTTGTCCCTGAAACCAAAAATTTGCAAAATACCTTCCTTTAAAGTGTAATATCATTAAAAATCATTAAAATTGAGCATAAAATAAATATGAAAAAGTAGTCATTTTTTAAGTTATTAAAATCCCCCAAACTTAACTGTTACTTGTCCTCAAGTAACACATTTACTACATAAAAGTTATGACTAATGGTAGATCATTTAACTTCTAAATTTCTATAATTTGGTCTACTAAATATAATAGCGCAACTTAAGAAAAATTTTTAACAACTTAAGCCAAAACTAAAAGTATAAGAACATCTAGTAGTCAAGTCTAAGATTTTTGATTCTTTATTCATTTCAAGAAGAATTGTGATTTGTCATATTAAAGTCACTTAAAATATCCATATGAAAAAGAACTTCATGATAACTTTATTAGTAAGGATACTAATACTCAAATACAAGTTTAAAAAATGTAATAAAGCCTTCTTCCTCAAGTTAATTCAAGTGAAGCCAATTTTTTATTAGGCATCTCCTCAAGCTTCTCCTCACATACTTTTCTTTACTTTTTTTTTTTTCCTTTTAGGATCATTTTTTATTCCTTTCTTTTTTTTTTCTTCTTTTTCATGTGAGGATTACTATATCTGGATAGCCTTTAATAATTTTGAACTTCACTATCCTCTTCTTTAAGTTAAAAACTTTTCACATTCCTTCACTTTATAAATTCATATTAGCTTTGAAGATTTTTCATAAAGCCTCATTTTTTTCTTCTTACATAAAACTCTAAGATTCTTAATACTTCAAAAATATAATTTTTTTTATTTTAAATAGAAAAAGCATAGTCTTATTCTTTCGTACCAAATATATTAACTCTAGAATCAACTTTCATTATTGAAAACTTTTATTTAAGTCTACTATATATTTAGAAATACAAATATAGTTATCAAAAGATAGCCTCTAATACCAAATATCATGTTAAATTAAAATTTTAAAATATAGCTAATTGAGGATAAATAAAATTTAGTTTCATTCTTTTAAAAAGTTTTTCTTCCCCCCCAAACTTAAAGTTTTAAATGTTTTGCAATCAATTCCGTAAAATGTAGCAAGAATAAAAAGTAAAAGTTGAATTTACTTACTACTAAAACATCCTATTGAATTCATATACATGCATAATCGGGATAGAATGACTGCATGAGAAAATAAATCTAGCCTAAAACATGCTTGCAATAATATTAAACTAAAAGGAAGTATACTCAATTTAAAATTTTATTTTTCTTCCTACCCCTAAACTTAATTTTTTTAAATGTATAGCATTTATTACAAAATATATAAGTAGGAAGAAAAACAGTTCAAAAATTCTATCTACCACAAATGTCCATCAGAAACATCTACAATTATTTATCAGGATAGAAAACTTATAGTAGAAAGTAAATCTAAAATAAACATGTCATAATGAAATTAACTAAACAAAAGTTTAACTAGCATAACAGGTATCAGCGTAGTAATATAAAAAAAGTTCTTCAAGTCCTATATATTATTATAACACAAACACAAACACACATGATACATGAGGTCAATTCTTCCTTTAACTCATCGCATCTCACTAAATTACTTCCAATTTTTAACAGAATTACTACACAAATATATTGGGTACTTATAAATGATTTTGTATATTCTAATCACAAAGATAAGATTATCCCTGATACATTGGGTCGCGAGCACCAACACCAGGCATCACCATATCCCAATAATTAAGCACCTCAAGCAGTTATAAGTATAGTGTAAATTCATCCACATGTTACTCAATAAATAGGTTAGCTACTCCTACCAAAAGAAAATAAGGTTAAAAAAAGGAAGTAACAAAATTGAGATGGCATTGTCACTAATAAATTCATATTGTCTCTTGTAAAACTCAAGTCCAGGTGAGACCCGAGTTGTAGTGGACTCGTTAATCCAACTATTACAAGAGAACATACAAGTCTAACCATAATAAGAAGTTAAGATTCACATCCCTCATGACACATAAAAAGCAAATCAAACCACTAACAATCCAAACATCAATCAAACTAATCAATTCACACTAAAGCAAACACAATACAACACTAACAATTATAACTCACAAGCACACTAAACCAAACCACACTAATAACTATAGGTTGTCTCCCATAAAGCACTTTGTTTAATGTCGTCAGCCCGATAAATGATTCCACCTGGATCAAAATTTCATTTAAGTAATCCTTGATCAATCACCCAATCTTTTCCAGATCCAAGGATTCCTACAAATTCCTCAAATTTAAATTTTTCTTTCAGCTCTTCCTTTTTAGATTGATTCATATCCTTGATCCTCATATTTCTTTCTAGATCCAATATTCTTCTAATAATATTCTCAATTTTCATAAATGGATCTTTATATGATACTTCATGATCTCCCATTTCTCTAGATAATTTAGATTCTGGATCAAATTCTTCTAGGTTACTCTTGTCTTTCAAGTTATCTTCTAATTCTTCCCCTTGGTACTGAGTAAATGGTGGAGGTCGTCTTTCTATATATCTTTCTAATTCCTCAGGAATTTCTTCCATTGATCTTTCAATATCCTTATTCTCATCTCTCAACTCAAAGTTCTTTTGAAACATATCCTCGAATTCTCTTTTAAATATCAATTCAATAATTTTAAATTTCTCATCATTCATCTCCTTAGGATTTATCTCAGAGTCACTAGGTAAAATCTCTGGGGGGTAACTATTAATTGCATTAATAATCTACCCCAGTAGGTTTTCTATATTCTTTATTGCGACCTCTTGACTTTCAAACTGTCTCGTCATTTGAATCACAACCTCTTCCAACATTAATTCCTTCTTCTCATCCTATGGATTGGAGTTAAATTGAGGATGATCATTAATTAAGTTATAATCTGCTCTAGTTAGTTTTATATATTCCTTATTACGGTCCCTTGATTTTTCAACTCACTCATCATTTGAATCACAAACTCTTCTAACATTAATTCCTTCTCCTCATCCTGTGGGTTGGAGTTAAATTGAGGCTGGTTCATTCCAAATTGGTCCAACTTCCTTGATATTGCAGCAACCCGAGATGCAAGAATTGCAATCACATCTGTATCATGAACATTGGCTACATTTTTAGGAATTACCCTAGCAGGGGGCCCTTGAAATTCATTTATAGTCATTTCTTCAATTAATGCATATGCTTTATTAAATAGTTTTGACATTAATGATCTACCAGCGACAGTGTCAATTGTAAACATAAGGGATTCTACTAACCCATTGTAAAAATTTCGAATAATTAACCAATCGGACAGAGCATGGTGTGGACACTTTCTTAGGAGTTCCTTAAATCATTCCCAAGCTCCATATATTGATTCCCCTTTATACTGAAAAATGAGATAATATCATTTCTAAGCTTAGTAGTCCTTGAACGTGGAAAATACTTAGATAGGAATTTTTGAGTTAACTCCTCCCAATTCTTAATAAAGTTAGGTGCTAATGAGTATAACCACATTTTAGCCTTATCCCTTAGTGAAAAAAGAAAAAGCCTTAGTCTAACAATATCGTCTGACATGTCATTATAACGAAATGTAGCACAAAGTTCTAGAAAACTGGATAAGTGTAAATAGGGATCCTCCGAAGAAGTTCCCCCAAACTGATTGTTTTATGTCAGTTGGATAATATCTAGATTTATTTTAAATGAGTCAGCTTCTACGACAGAGGTTTGCATACTTTAGTTAATTTTATCTATCGTAGGATTTATATAATCCCTCAAAGATTTATGATGATTTTCCAAGTTATTATTTTGAATGTTTTCCATTTCCATTTCTATTTCTTCAAGTCCTTTTCTTTTTTTTTTATTTTTTTTCTTTTTTCTAACTCAGGATCATAAGGCAGAAGTTCTACAGGTCCTTTATTTCTCATACGCAACACAAACTATACATTAATAATTAAACAAATAAATGAAAAGATATATTCAACACAACAAAATATTTTCACAAACACCTTGTTTTTAACACAAACAATTTTTTTACAACAATTTTTCATACAAAAAACACTTTTCACAAAAAAATAGTTTTTACGATACTACAATTTTTCATGTCTAAGCCTAATTACTTCAACTAAAATTCTCCTAAAGTTCTTACCGAAGCATCCCCGACAACGACGCCAAAACTCGATGTGCCTCTAGTGTGTTGTTTATCTGTGTATTTTATGTCAATTCAATTCTCATGAGACGGTGTCAAAAACTTGACCCGACCTGTAATTACGTAGTAATTTAACTTTCAAAAGACGGCCAAAAACTTGAACTAATTTATATTTAATAGCTAATATACAAAATTGAAATATTATAAAATATAGCAAACAATTCACACACTATGGGGTCTACACAAGTGCATGTATCACTTCAAGTAATATAAGACTTTTTGATTAAGCCCCGAATATCGATCCCACGAGGAAGCGAGGAAAGATGTCCTTAGTCAAATTCCAGTCTACTACTATTACTCCTTAGTTTGGAATGTCGATTAAAATGGTGTTTTATCTAACAACTACTCTTAAATGCGAATGTTAAGTGTAAGGATAGTAACTATTCCTAAATATAAAATATTAATTCTAAAGATATCCCTTTCTGGATGAGTTGGTTTGGAGAATTTTAAGATGTTAAAAACTATTCCTAAATATAAATATTAATTCTAAAGATATCACTTCAAGTAATTTTAATTCTCTACCCCAATTCAGTGTTATAGAAAATCATTGGCTGATCTCAGGTTTAGTCCCTAAATCCGTGGTTAGGTTGGGAGGATACTGGCTCTCACTCCAGAGCTCCCACTTCCCTTCCCTTGAAGTCAAACGCTCACTTTAGCTCTTAAACTCTAAGACCAAATTGGATATTTTAGTCTGTCACCCTAAAATCTCCAATTATACGCCCAATAATATATATAT
>JXCR01147662.1:424051-463178 GCA_002079205.1 Phalaenopsis hybrid cultivar
ATATATATATATATATATATTTCTCTATTTATTTGCACTCAACCCCCATGAACTTCACCATCCATGAAATTTGAATGTGGTTCCACTTTGTTAAGAGTTACACCACCCTCTCAGGTCTTAATGCATTTACAATGAATTTTAACACTACAACGGGCCCTTATTATAATGTAAATGAAGTGCAAGTAAAAACCATCAAATTTATAATTAAAACTTCTTATAGCATGCATCCCAATATCCTAAACATGAATCCTACTCATTGCAAAAGAAGTAAAAGGAACATAATGACATAATCTTCTCATGCCACTGTTTCCAAAAAAGAAGAAAGAGTAAGAGAGACACATCACAAAGCACGAAAAAAAACACAACGAAAAATTTCATTAAATCAAAACAAATCCACTAGATAAATGTTTACAAAATCATAAGATAATAAATAACTCAATATTTAGTTTTTCCCCTTGAAAAAAAAATGAAAATCTCTCCAACAAATTCTTCTGCTGATCCATGCAATGTTAGAACATTCCCTTATAGATTCTCTCAAAATCCCCTTACCAATCTCTTCAAAAAGGTAAAAATCTACATTTCTACTCATATTCTAAGATCTTTAAACATTCTCCTCATTTTTCCACTCACACACACCATTTTGTTTTGACATAAAAACACTCTATTATAGTGTAGGGACAAATTTCCCAAGAGATGCCTCAAGCAATCTTCCAAAAGCATCCAAATACATTGAATCTTATAGAAATTCGCCTAGCAGCGCGTCCAAACAGTCTCAAGCGCTGTCGACGCCATTTTGGGTGCCGTCGGCACCATTTTCACATCACTTTTTGCACTCTAGCGTTGTTGGCACCAGTTTTGGCACCGTCGACGCCGGTTCTGGCGCCGTCGGCGCCCACCTTGCACAGCTCCACCATTTTGCTTTGTTTGGCTCCATTTTAGTTTTATTTCACCCCATTTCAGTTGAGTTCCTAACAGATAGACCTACAAAATAAGCATAAAAACAACCTTCCTTTAAAGTGTAATAATTTCATTCAAAAGTGTGTGAGAAGTGTAAAAGATATTAAGCATAGAAAAACATATCAAAATGTGCCAGGACAAAATTTTCTTTCTTGCTTATTTTTGCTCCAAATTACACCATTTTTGCTACTTTTTCTCTAAAACTCCATTTCTTATCCCTGAAACCAAAAATATGCAAAATACATTCTTTTAAAGTATAATATCATTAAAAATTATTAAAATTGAGCATAAAATATATATGAAAAAGTAGTCATTTTTTAGGCGTATCACTAGCCCTCCTCCCATTCCACGAAACATTTTCGCTTTCCGCCTTTGACTAGCGAAACAACATCGTTCCCCGCTCTTTAAGTTGCGAACATGACCCTCCTCTGTAACTGCTTCTGTGATCAACTGCTACAGGAGGCTTGCGGCCGAAACCTCAGAGAGAGACGAAGAGAAGTGCAGTAGTTCCTTGCGGCAAAAGAAAGAAGAAAAAAATTATTCTCCCTTGGCTTCTTCTTGGTGGCTTGTGGCAGAAGAGAAATTGGGTTTATTTCTCTAATAAGTTTATCTTCTTCAGTGTATCTTGGTGTAGCGAGAGAAGAAGAGAGAGAAAGAAAGTAAGAGATCCTTCTTGTAAGTCGAGATGATCGACTGGTGTAAATTCCTCAAGTAGTAAAATCCTCTGCAACTCCATGGACGTAGAAAATTTGTCAAATCATGTAAATCTGTGTGTTCCGCTGTGTTACTATTTTATGGTGTGAATTTTCTCGTTCTATTTTCACTTTCTTTGTTGATCGTTCTTCTATTTTATTTATACTACCACAACAACTGATATCAGAGCTTTATTTCGGATCTGAGAAAGAATGATGGTTGCAGATGAAGTAAAGGTTTCAAGAATCAAGAAATTTGATTGCACAGATTTTGGTTATTGGAGAATGCAGATAGAGGAATATCTCTATTGGAAAAAACTTCATCTTCTGTTATTGGGGAAAATAACTAAAAGGATGGATGAGGTTGAATGAAATTTATTGGATCAACAAGTTATGGGGGTTATTCAATTGACCCTATCGAGATCCGTTGCATCCAACGTCGTCAAAGAAAAGACGACTGCAGATCTCATGACAGTCTTATCAAGCATGCATGAAAAGTCATTGATGAATAACAAAGTATACTTGATAAAGAAGTTATTTAGTTTGAATATGATGGAAAATGTTTATGTTGCTCAACACCTGAATGATTTTAATACTATCACAAATCAATTATTGTCTATTGAAATTCATTTTGATGATGAGATTCGTGCTGTGATATTATTGACATCGTTGTCAAATAGTTGGGAAGCCATGAGGATGACATTTGGCAGTTTGCAGGTAAATCTAAACTGAAATATGATGATATTCGTGATTTGATTTTGGCTGAGAAGGTGCACAAGAAAGATTCTGGCGAGATCTCAGATATAAGTTTGACACTGAATGTTGATTTTAGAGGGAGATCACAAGACTGGAACTCAAATAAAGGGAGATCAAAATCAAAGTCTGGTCAGCAAACAACCTGCTGTAATTGTGGCAAGGCTGGCCAGATAAAGAGGAATTGCATAAATCTCAAGAAGATGGAGAATAATAGCACAAATGTGGTATCTGAAGAAGTATAAGATGCACTAATGCTAACGGTTCATAGTTTTGTTGATAACTGCATATTGGATTAAGGGGCTTCTTTCCTTATAACGTTTCATCAGGAATTGATGTGAAATTATGTTGCAGGTGACTTTGGGAAAATATATCCGACAGATGGAGAAGCTTTGAATGTGGTAGGAATTGATCTATCAGAGGTCACAGTGAAAGGCAGTGATGAAAGTGAAGAGGAGAGTGGGTTCGGGGCACCCATTCCTATTGTTCCACAGATAGATGGTAGAGAACCACAAAGCTATGAAGAAATCTTACAAGATAAAAATTCAAGCAAGTGGGAGCTGACAGAACTTCCACTAAGCAAGAAGACATTACACAATAAGTGGGTGTACCGGGTGAAGATTGAACATGATAACAGTAAGAGGTACAAGGCTGTACGTGTTGAAAAAGGCTTTCAGCAGAGGCATGATATTGCCCATGCAATGGGAGTTGCAAGCAAAGAAAAGAGTAACCTAGGAAATAACTTGGAGGTGCAAGGCTTTGTGGACCCTGCTGATATGTTGACTAAGGATGTTACTCTTAAGAAATTGAAGTTGTGCGCAGCTTAAGTTGGTCTTCTGGTGTGAAGACAGGGGCTTTGAGTTGCTGAGCTGGAGGATTCATTTTTGAAGAAAAGGGCGAAACCGCCAGTGGAGAATATCAGCTTGAGGAAGAAGACGTTGTATTCTGTGTACCGGTCTCCAAGTGGGAGATTTGTTGGAGGTGGAGCACAGTTAAGCCGAAAAATAAAAAACTGCTCCCGCCAAGTGCTTTCCTGCCTAACCCTCCTCCCGTTTCGCGAAATGTAACCGCTCTCTGCCTTTGATTTGCGAAACAACGTCGTTCCCCGCTCTTTAAGTCGTGAACAGGACCCTCCTCTATAACTGCTTCTACGATCGACTGCTACAGGAGGCTTGTGGCCGAAACCTCAGAGAGAGAGATAGAGAGGAAGAGAAGTGCAGTAGTTCCTTGCGGCAGAAGAAAGAAGGAGAAAATTGTTTTCCCTTGGCTTCTTCTTGGTGGCTTGTGGCAGAAGAGAAATTGAGTTTATTTCTCTTGTAAATTTATTTTCTTCGTTGTATATAAGTGTAGAGAGGGAAAAAGAGAGAGCAAGGAAGTGACAAATCCCTCTTGTAAGCCGAGACGATCGACTGGTGTAAATTTATCAAGTAGTAAAATCTTCTGAAACTCCGTGGACATAGACAATTTTGTCGAACCACGTAAATCTGTGTGTTTCGTTGTATTACTGTTTTCTGATGTGAATTTTCTCGTTCTATTTTTCGCTTTCTTCATCGATCGTTCTTCTATTTTATATTTATACTATCACAACACTGTGAATGGCTGTTGGCGGGGGCAGTGGAGGCCGTGGAGAGGGGACAGGCAGACGCACGACGACGGTCAACTGGCGGCTAAGGAGGGAGGTTGCGGGCGGTGGTAAATGGTGACATACGACAGACTAGATGAATAATTGTTTTGGTGTTTAAGAACAGAGAAAAATTGATGTTTATTTTCTTTTTTATTTTCAAAAAAAAAAAACAAAAAAAATCCCAAGCAGCCCAAACCTACCGTTTAACCTAAAAACTTCAATCAAATAATAGCTAATAAAAGCCAAATCCAACGACAAACCCAAAAATTATTGCATCCGCCCATAGCATGCAGAGATGCATAGGATGAGTCAATAAAAACTCCACTTTTTATGAAACATGTTAGTGGCCGTCTTTTTAAATTTTTTTTTAAAAAAAAAACATGTTAGTGGCCGTCTTTTTAAATTTTTTTTTAAAAAAAGAATAATTTCATTTGCCCTGCACGCTATAAGAGCTCTAATTTTACACCAAGGTTTCCGAACAAGGTAGCCTGTCCGTCACTATGGCATTCACTCTTAACCATCCCCTCTCCGCCGATTATTCACATTGGCTCCGTGGAGCCGTTACCAGCAATGCTTCCCTCTGTCCACGTCGTTCCTTCCTCCTTACTTCGCTTCGCATATCTAGTCGGCGATCACTACTTTTCATTGGTAGAGCAAAGGCAAGAGGGGCCGATGCTGACCAACAATCGAAGAAATCCAAGGATTCGGTTCAAAGCACCATCGAAGAAGAAGAGGAGGTCGAGGAGGAGCTCCCATGGTTCCAGGAAAAAGCCTTGGACCTTGTTGAGTTCACCGGGACGGTGACCCAAGCCATTCCCGGGCCGAGGGTTGGCCAGAGCACGCTACCGTGGATCCTCGCCGTTCCATTGGCGTACTTCGGGTTGTCGTTTGTTGTTGCCTTCTTCAAAACTGTGAAAAAGTTCACTTCTCCTCGTGCAAAGCGGAAGAAGCTGGTATTTATTTGAAGTTTTAGAGGAAATGCTCTGTTGAAAGGTATTTGTCGGCTGTTTATCCTTCTTTGGTTACCTAATTATAACTTCTATTGCTTTGTAGGTGAATAAGAATGCTTTTCTTCTGAAATCAATAGACGAACTATTTGAGAAGGGTAGGGAACAAGTGAACCATTCGGCTCTTAAGGGGCTTATGCAGAAGGTAATTTTTAGGGGACGTGTTTTATACTTTTGTCTTGAATATTCTATGCAAAATTGTATGCTCTGCCATATAAGTAACTATCGCTTTGTTTTGATGTTGGAAAACATGGAAGAAAATTCAAATAGTGGAAAATGCATGTAATTTGCGAAAAACTCTGGGAAAATTGGCATATTTTTGTGTTTTAGTCCCATGGAATCATAAAATTTACTTCTTATACCCGCACTTTGGGACCAACCAACCATGGCGTTAAAAAAACATTATGTGACCTGTTGGATGTCAGGTGATCCAAGTGTATAGTCTACCAAGCATTGCCTTGAACTCCACTTGAGACTATTAGGTGATCAATAGAGAATAATGCCTTTATTTTTGGATTGAATTTCAATAAACCCATCAAAACCCTTTGGCGTTGAGGGTGAACCATACTGAATAGAGTAGAATTTCAATGAAAATGGGCAAGAAAGTGTTTCGTGAATTCCAACACATTGTTTCCAGTTCTCCACTCCATTTCTAGCTGCTTGTACTTGAGGTTTGGACATTCTTTCAGGTGAAGACTCATTGATTGAAGCTATAAAGTTGGACATATGGAATGTGGAGCACCACTAGAATGGCAAAATTTTAGTTGTACCAAATCATCAACCTCATAGCAATCATGTAGTCTCCCTCCTTAGTCCAAGCCATTCTATCAAGTATTGCTAAGAATAAGGTATGGGTTGAATGAATTTCTACAAAACATTTTCTTAGTGATGTCTATTGGATACCCTTTGATTGGCAGATTATTAAATGACTAGGTTTGATGACTCATTCTTGAGCGTTGAGATCTTATAAGATTTCAATCTTCATTATGTGACTCATTTTTGGATAGTTTCAGGAAATTTTCATGATTGACTATTTCTTACTTGGACTTGATTTAGACCAATTCAACATTCCTCAATTTTATGTAGTTGATTCAGGTTCAGGTTTTCTCGTGACTTGATTCACATGAACCTGACAAACATTAATTTACAATAGTCCCTTGATTCCTTTTTCTTTTAATGAAATTAATTCTTTGAATGGCCCAAATTTTCTCGGGTTCCTGATGATTCATGTCGCATGGAACTCAATCAAGATTATTGACTTTTTGGACTTCCAAATCATGAAATAGGTTCTCTTCAACCTGTTAATCTTTAAATTTATATGTTAGGACTTGTTTATTTCAAGGTTTAATCATTTATGTTCCTATACTTTGCTTGATGGAAGATTGTAAGGATTTCTCTCACATATTCATGATTAATAATATGAAGAGGAACTTCTAGGAAGAAGACCCTAAGTAAAAATCCCCTTTATGTTCATGACTTTGTGATTCCTTGGTTTGTGAGTTATTATAAATAAATTGATGGTAGAGCTTTCTAACATGAATCCTTTGGATTTCGAGATCAATACTCGAGAGAAATGTCCATATTTGATGCTTTTTAGATGGAAGATCTTGATCAGTTTGGGTATTCATTAAATGCACTCAAACCCAATTCTTCCCAACTCCAATTTTTGTTGTGGTTAAGGATGGATTTCAGACTCTAGTAATATCTCTTTGGTCTTTGTTGGAGGATTTTTTTCTTGAACAAGCTTTGAATAGTCAATAAGTGAGGAGTCTCATTTTTTAAGCATAAATATTCTACAATTCGCTAAGGAGCCAAGTTTTAAATTTTTGTTGGTAACTTTCTCTAATATGTCTTTTTTTTTAGTTTCGACTGTAGGGTTGCTAAGCTTGGCAACATGCTTCCTCCCTTAAAAGCGCATGATTCATCCTCTTATTTTGCTATGGACATGAAAAAATGCTTATGGTGATTTACTTGTTGGAGGATTAGGCTATGAGTATAATGCCTCAGTTAATTATATTCTCCTATAGATTCTTATCAAAGAAACTACAAATGGGATTCATACTATTTATTTTGAAATCGTTCACTCGGTTGAACAATGCTGTGTTAACAAGGGAAGAGTCACTAGACTTGAATTTTCCAATCTGATTGGCCAAGATTGACCAAGTCAACTGGAGGCAAGAGATTCCTTCCCTATTGCCAGTCACTTAAGTGAACTCACGAAGCTTGATAGGTTGTGTATCCTTTAGGAATCATTTGGTCAAGTAATTTTCATAGTTATTTTTAAGAGTTAGTTGTGAATACATTTAGGCTTAATTAGTTTGCAGTCGACTTGGGCCTTGAAGTTTCTAAATAGATTAACTAAGTTTGGCTAATTCAATTGGATGAGAGATTCCTTTCCCATGACAATTCATTTAATTGAACTCAAGGAGCATGAGGGTTTGAAATTCCTTTATGAATCATTCTGGTAAGTGTCAAAATCATTCTTATGGAGTTAACTATTAATTTACCTAGGTTTACTCAATTTGCGGTTGGATTGGAGTATGAATTTCAATAGCTAATATAGAGGAGCAATATTCCTTGTCATATTATTTTTACCACTGATTTTATTATTGTTTGGATTCGGTAGATGTTGCTCTGATGAAGTTAAGTTTGCTAAACGTCATTCTTCAAATCATGAGGATCAAATTTCACCTTTTCCATCTAACTAAAGATGAACTTCTGCATTCTCATTTGAGTGAAGTTTTTTCTCAAAGGATTATAAAATAATAGTTAGTGTAGGTTTTGAGAATAGAGCGGAATGTTTTATTGATATGAAAGGGGGGTATAAATACAACTTATATAAAACTTAAAATAGGAAAGACATAACACCTATTTCTTCAAGATTACAATTAATCAATTCCTAATAACTACTCGAAGAAAAAAGGAAAGACATAAAATACAAAATACTTATTATAGGAAATAAATCAATTCCTAATAACTTCTAACACTCCCCTTCAAGTTGAAGCGTAGATGCCAATTATGTTCAACTTGAATTTGAAATCGTCAAACAACGAGCAAGGGAGATTCTTTTGTGAGAGTATTGGCCAGTTGGCCAATGGATGAGATAAATGGAACACAAATCTTCCCAAAATCGAATTTCTCCTTGATAAAGTGACGATCAATCTCTACATGTTTGGTACGTTTATGTTGGACTGAATTATGAGCAACGCTAATGGTGGCTTTATTGTCACAAAAAAGCTGCAGAGGAACGCTGACTGACATACATAACTCACACAACATGATGTGCAACTAGAGGGTTTAACACACCTCTAAGGATATAGAACGAAACTCTGCTTCAGTATTACTACGGGCAACCATAGACTGTTTTTTTACTTTTCAAGTAACAAGGTTCTCCCATACGACAAAGCAATAACCCAAAGTAGGTCGTTAGTCATGGATAAACCTAACCCAATGGGCATCTGTATAAACTGCAGTCGAACGAGAGATGTGGTGAATGAACAAACTTGAGCCCGATGTACTTTTTAAGTAGTGAAGAATCTGATGGATAATGGTGCGATGGTGCTTGTAGGGGTTATGTATAAACTGACTTACAACACCAACAACGTGACAACTGTTCGGGCACTTATGGGCGAGGTAAATAAGCCTGCCCGCTGGGCTTTAGTAGAGTGTTTTGTTCACCGGAACAACATTGGGAACTTCTAACAATGTCTCATTGGGGTCCATCGGGACAACTATCAGTTTGCAAAGAAGTAGATTAGTCTGGGTCAAAATATCCATCACGTATTTACACTGGCAAAGGCAAACACCCCAAGAGGATCAAGCTACTTTCATGCCTAAGAAATATCAAAGGAAATCCTAGCCTTTATCTCGAAAGACACGACGGGGATACCTTTGAGAGACTTTAAAGCCTACAGATCGTTACCTGTGAGCTTGATGTTGTTGACATAGACGATGAGCACAACAATACGGTCACCTGATGAATGGAAAAAAAATAAAAGTATGATCAGATTGGGCTTGAGAGAAATCATTACCTACAACAACTTGAATAAACTTGCCAAACCTGACCCATGGGTATATTTTCAGTCCATAAAGAGACTGCCGCAATCTACAAATAAAGCTTGTTAGTGAGATCGCCATTAATGAAAATATTTTTAACGTCCAACTGAAGTAAGGGCCAATCCCGATTCACGATCAGGGATAACAGGACCCCAATGGTATTTAGTTTAGTCTCCAGAGCAAATGCCTCTTCATAGTAAACCCCATAAATTTTTGAATACCTTTTGGCGACCAACCGCGTCTTGTTGCATTCTAAGGAGTCATCAAAGCTAAATTTGGTTTTGAAAATCCATCGACAATCCACCCCTCTTTCCTCGGGGAAGATCAACCACATCCATGGTTGTGCCGAAGGGCATTTATCTTGTCCATGATAACAACCTTTTAGGACTGGTCAGCCAAAGAAGCCTCTATAGTGGATGGGCTACAAAGACCCCTCAAGGATGTGGCAAATGCTTTGTGAGACTGAGATAGGCTGTCAAACGAGACTTTTTGCCTTGGGATTCAAGGGTTGAAGTGTGCATGACTGTATCTATTTGCATTACCTGAATAAAGAGATTCAAATCTTCACTCCGGTCAGGAGTGAACCCCGTAAGTGGTGAGAGCATCGTTCTAAGGAAGTCTGTCGGAGCGGACTATAAGACTTACAACAGGGTAGTGGGTTTGACGGTAGAGGTATTAAGATGAGTGTCACCAGAGTGTTTTGTACGATGAGTATAAACATGAAGAGGTGGTGGTGTTCGCTCGGTTGGTGGCGAATCCTGCGGTGTTGAAGGTGTATCGGGAATATTGTCATAGGATTAGAAAAACTGTCCACCGGAGTCGAAAAAGGAATAGTTTCTACATAATCAAGCTCCTCCTCATTTGAGGCAGTGCTAGGGAAGAAGGGGCATTTTAAAAAAGGAGACGTCGACACTAACATGGGTTTTATTGGTGGTAGGATCAAAACACTGATAACCTTTTTGAGTGGTGGAATAACCAAGGAAGACACATTTAATTGAGTGAGGATCAAGTTTACTACATGTTGAGGTTCTGTTGCGAATAAAGGCCGTGCACCCAAATATTTTTGGATCTAACGAGGTGACAAACCGGTTGGTAGGAAAACACGACATCAAGACGGATAATGGGGTCTTAAAACTCTAGATTTTTGTGGGAATTCTATTGATGAGGTAGGTGGCGGTAAAGACGACGTCATTCCAAAAACGCTTAGGAACATTAGTTTGAAACATGATGGACGAGAAACTTCGAGAAGATGTCAATTTTTTTGCTTGGCCTACACCGTTCTGTTGAGGGGCCTCCGTATAGGAATTATAATGGAGAATCTTCTTACTAACCAAGAATTCTCCCAATATAGAGTTAAAGTAGTCACGATCATTGTCGGTTCGAAGGACTTGAATATTATTTTTCAATTGTGTTAGAATGGAGTGGAATTTTTCAAAAAGACAACAGCTTCAAATTTATCTTTTAATACATAGACATTAATGGAGTAGAACTAATTAGCACCAAATAATATAATCAAATGTTCCATTTGACACTAAATTAAGTTAGATGAGTTGGAAATGGCCCTAGTAAAGGTTGGTTGAATTATTTTTGATTCCGAGGTCGTAGAGAGACTTTGAGGCTCTATTTGGCGCAGCTGTGGGGAAGTTGACTGTCTGTTTGGTGCAGCTGTGTGAAAACAGCTGTGAGGCAGTTGTTTATGAAAAAATGACCATGGTGCCCGTGTTTGGTAAAGCTGTTTAAAAGAAGATTATAACAACTACATTTTTTGAAACTTCTGAAGTAGAAATTCTTTTCTAAACAGAATAGAAAGTTCATATACCCTCACTTAACAGTGAGTTCCGAAAGTGCTAAAGAAAAAGAAATAAAATTAATGTAAATAAATACTTATTGAAATATTGAACACTCCAAGGTTTTCCTAGCCACTTATTCTAAAAGTTAAATGATGCACTTCTATATATGTGGTTATATTGATTGCATATGTTGATGAACAAATATGACTTCTATTGACAGGAACACATTCTATTCTATTTTGATAGAACACTACAAGGAGATGAAGCATTCCTTAATAAATAGACTCCATTGGATCCTCTTCACCTTCTCATGTAATGTATACTCGCCCTTACATAGACAGTTGCAAGCCATTTAACAATGTTATATAATTTTTTGTGCCAGCCTCTTATAACTTTCATTCAACTAGGAGATGTTAGTAGATCACAATCTTCTGTCATACACAAGAAATATTTTTTTTAACAATTGGTTATTTCAATGGCTTTCTAAGCATTTCTTGAAAAATATTAGCCATCACATGGTCTTAAAGATATTAGCCATCACGAGGCCACATCGAGCATGTTGTTTCTTCTTCCATTAAAAATCCCCTTGTTGCTTCTCCCCTTGGTTCATTTTCCACTGTGATTGCGAGTTCCTCACATTCCAAGTGGGGGCATTTGCTCGAGAGAATATTGCTTCGAAGCTACGAGCAAAGTGAGAGAATTCAGAGGACGTCCGTCTCTGCTTTTTGTGCGGAAGGAAGCTGGAAGAAGAGCCGGACGTGGAGAACTCGCAAGAATTTTTTTGGGATGAAGATGAACCGAAAACGTGGGCAACACGAGGGAAGACAAAGGAGGGAGGGGAGGATTGCATCGCTTGCCTTCGCGAACAAGTCAAACGAACGAGGAGGAGAAGACGAAGGTGGGAGGGCGAGGCTTGATGAGGGGAAATGCGTAAAAAGCCGATCGAGAAAGCTGTGCCGTGGGATCTATTCTGCGGCCTGCTTTTTTACTCGAATCGCGTCCCACGGAGAGCTGGACGCCTCGCCAAACGATCAAAATTCGCGGGCGCAGGCTACGAAGCTCTCATATCGCGCTCCCAAACGGAGCCTTAGTAGCAGAGGATTTGTCGAACATTTATTTGTCGGTTTCCCTTGGAGTTTCCAACGCTTGTCACGGGCATGATTGGGTTTGTGGGAAAATCACATGTGGAGTGATTGGCTTGAGGCGGTGTTGCAAAGTATGGATTACTGTTGGAGACCAAGGCTGATGGCTCATAGAAGTAGTTAAGTTGCCAATCATGTCAAGTCATCGGCTTTCTTTGCGGTGGATCTCGGTAAATGCTTTCCGAGTTGAAGAGGGTCACGACAAAGAATACAGTCGTAGACTTCATCAAGATCCTTGTTCAAGCCAGCCATTAATTGAAACACACGATTTTTTTTTTACATTTTATGGAAGAGGGAAAGGTTTGTGGGAAAGTCCCTAAGTGTAGTCATAATAGATATCACATTCCATCCATAAAATAACCAAGTCGTTGTAATGTTGGGTCACCGTCTTCGATCCTTGATTAGCCTCGCAGAATTTTTTAGAAACTTCATAGAGTTGTCCAAAATTACACAAGTCCGAGTATGTATCACAAACGACTGTCCCGAGGGCATTTGCAGATGAAGAAACAGGTAAGAACGACCAATAGAGATCTCTATGAAATTAATTAGCCATGACATAACCATGAAGTTCACTCTGCTTCTCACACAATATATGCTGAGCCAATCTTTGGAGGTTCTCGAATCGTACCTGTGAGGTGGTTGAATTTACCCCAACGTTTAACGAGCAACAAAATAGCTTGAGATCACTGGAGGAAATTAGAGTCATTGAGTTTATGAGTGTTAATCCGGAAACTCATGTGTTGACCAGGTCCTTCGGTCATTAAAATCTCCCCCAACAATCTTGGCCTCGTTACAACTTGATTTAATAGCTGAAAGATTGTCCCATAACTCCAACAGAGAAGAATTAGTCCAGTCAGCATAAATTATGGTAGCAAAGAAAGATAACTTTACAAAATTGATCTTCATATGTAGGAATTGATCATGGTTAATAATAAGCTCCACCTTTATAGTATTAATCCAAAAAAACCAAATTTTGTTGTTGGAATTAACCGCGGAGTTAAACTTCTTGAACCTTCTCAAATATTTCCCATTATTCAGAGGAGCCACCATAGGCTCAAGAATACCAAAGAAAGACATATTATGAAATTTAATAATATTATTAAGTCTATTAGAGACATTAATATCAACAATCTAATATTGTGCACCATGAGCTTAATCATAAAAAATAGTCTCTTCCCTCTAGTCAATCTAGCAGGGAAGTCAAGGTAATTTTTCTTTCCTTTCCAGACACCACAATTGTGCATTAAAGCTGCATCTGGATTGACATATCTCAATTCTCTAATGCCCTTGATACCTTTGATTTTCTTTTTCTTGGAATTAATAAGACACCATTCTTTTTCAAAATCAATTTTAAATTGATGTAAATTTTCAACTAGATTTTGATTGAAATTATTGGCACCTTCCAAGGCACAGTATTATCATTAACTTTAGTATGATGAGTGATACACCCACAAGTATTGTTATCACCAACCAAATCCGCATGAATTAAAGATTCTCTAACAGTGTTCAACAAAGAATCATTTTCACTATTATTTTTAGCAATATTATCAGTAACAATGATAGGATCACAATTAGGAACAATTATATTAGGATCCTTATTACCAACATTCAATTCTATACCTTTCTTACTAGGTGTGGATATCTGATTAGTAGCATTTTGCTTCTTTCCGACAACAATAGAAGCCAAATTACCTTTGTTTTTTCTTAATTCAGGGTGTGATATGTAACATCTTGTACTTTGTACAATAACTAGGCACAAATTCTATTTCAGCAGATTGCCAAGACCCATTATTGGCATTCCCAATCCAAATTAACTCATGAAAAATAGTCATGGCATCCCTCTCAACTAGTACCCTAGCCACTGAAGGCCTAGAGCAGTTAAGAGTGGCACTATTTATCATTAAAGGATTGCTAAAAATAGAACCCAAAGAATAAAGAACTTTCTGATTATATAAATGAAGCTTTAAACCTGGAAACCTAATTCAGATTGACACAATAGGTGGCTCGTCCATAGGATTGAATTCAGGAGTCTACTTCAGGATTTTCATATAAGATTTTTCAATTAAAAGAACCTTCCTAGAAAAAATAGAGGTATAATCCTCCTCTTTTTCTAGTTTAATCATTAATTACCTTCCGTCAATTAATCCTAACTTCAAGTTACTAGATAGCTTTAACTAAGAAAAGTATTTCCAAATCACTTCCAACCTAGGAGGGGTAAAAGCAAATTTACCTACCTACGTAAATTTCAGAGGCTCAACAAGAAGATTGGTATCCTCATCATGTAAAAGAAGCGCCGACTTACCATTCTTCCTTGATGCTTTCTTGAGCAAAGCATATGAAGTACCATCATCTTTAAAAGACGATGGGAAAGGAACTTTTACCATTGCATTAGAACTACCAGCAACAGTATCCCTAAAGGAAGGAGCAGCTTCTCGAGAGGGGGAAGCCATTAGAAGTAATCTAGATAGAAGAAAATCTGCACAAAGAAACATCAAGACCCCTTAGTAAAACCTCGAGCTCCAGAAGCCTCAAGAAAGGCGCTAGGAGAACCAAAGATCTAAACCATCCCGAAAAAAACTCCAAATCCACCACTAAAAAACAATGAAGAGGGCGCACATAACACGAAACAACTGCAAAAACACCAATAACCAACCTCCAAATCACCAAAAGAAAACGCGGGTGCAGCGTAACAATCGAAATCCAACGCCAATACACCTAGCAGAAACGCGGCATGAACCGCGAAACACCACGAAAACACCGCAGAAAACCCCCAAAATACAACCAAACTCCACTCTAGAGAACGTAAAGGGGGACCCACAGAGCCGTAGGAATCAACTCGACCAGATCCACATCAGAGCTCCAAGAATTATTTCAAATCAACAGAAAAATTTCTTATCGTGCTCATTCGTCTCCACTCTCAACACAAAAATCATTTGGAAACATTAATATAAATTAGGATAGCCCTCTTTCAAAATTTTATAATATGCATTTTCTTCTCTTCTTATGAATGTTAGCATTGACAAATTTTACTCTAAGACTTGTTAAATTTTAAAATATTATGAAGATTCTTTTCCTTAGTGATTCTAGATCATCTACTTTATTTATGTGCTAATTCACCTCAATATTTGGGGAACTCTAAAAGTTCATGACATTTTTCGAGTTACTTGATTTATTACCTTTATTTAATTGTACCAAATAATTATAGAAGTATGATGTTTGTATTAAATGCTAACATTAACATTTTCCACACAAGTGATTTTTCTAATTACATTTTTTCTACTATTTTCAACTAAGAATGTGTCATCCATCTATCCTTTTGTCTTGATGCCACTTAACAAAATGGGGCGGAAAAAAAATCAATAATTTATGGAAGTGAATGATATTATTCTTTATAAAATCATTTTTTGAAAAGATTTTTGGGAGAAGTAATTCTAATTGTCACTTAATCAATAGATTTCCCCAAGAGTAATAAACTTCAAAAGCTTCATAAATTGTCACGACCCAGCTTGAAGGCTTAGAACATTCAAGGAGTGAATAGATGATCAGACGTTGAAATTAAAATTTTCTATTTTCTTTTTGTATCACTAACAATTTACAATCCAAATAAATTGAAAGAGCCACTAAAAATTAATTTAATATAACAAATAAAAAGTTTACCTTTATGTTTGTTAACCTATTTTTTGTACATATTCTTTGTTACAGTGATCATCTTCTATTCAAAAGTTTAAACTTGAAAATCTTAAAGCAACATAATGAATTATCCAAGATAATTGGAGTAGTTATACTTCTAAATTATAGTAACACAATAAATATAAGACAATATGTATGTTGGTTTTTTCTATTATATAATAAAAAATAGAAAAATATTTATATAAAGTATATATGATGTTTTCTCANCTAATTGTCACTTAATCAATAGATTTCCCTCAAGAGTAATAAACTTCAAAAGCTTCATAAATTGTCACAACCCAGCTTGAAGGCTTAGAACATTCAAGGAGTGAATAGATGATCAGACGTTGAAATTAAAATTTTCTATTTTCTTTTTGTATCACTAACAATTTACAATCCAAATAAATTGAAAGAGCCACTAAAAATTAATTTAATATAACAAATAAAAAGTTTACCTTTATGTTTGTTAACCTATTTTTTGTACACATTCTTTGCTCCAATGATCATCTTCTATTCAAAAGTTAAAACTTGAAAATCTTAAAACAACATAATGAATTATCCAAGATAATTGGAGTAATTATACTTCTAAATTATAGTAACACAATAAATAGAAGACAATATTTATGTTGGTTTTTTCTATTATATAATAAAAAATAGAAAAATATTTATATAAAGTATATATGATGTTTTCTCATGGAAGTAATTTAAGATTTCTAAATGCATTCATTTATATTTTTTTTTTCAAAGTTTAATTTTTTAATATTTATTATCTTTCTTATTCTTAACTTATACATCCGTCTCAAGAGTATCATCTAAACATCTGCCCTTGACACCATTTATGTTCTCTTTATGCTTATTTTTACATTAAAATTTTTAATTCAATATATACTAACAAAAATATAAATCCTAACATCTCCATTATTATTTGTTTATTTAAATTTTCNCAAAGTTTAATTTTTTAATATTTATTATCTTTCTTATTCTTAACTTATACATCTGTCTCAAGAGTACCGTCTAAACATCTCCCTCTTGCCCGATTTCTACCCTTGACACCATTTATGTTCTCTTTATGCTTATTTTTACATTTAAAATTTTAATTCAATATATACTAACAAAAATATAAATCCTAACATCTCCATTATTATTTGTTTATTTAAATTTTCNTTTAAAATTTTTAGTTCAATATATACTAACAAAAATATAAATCCTAACATCTCCATTATTATTTGTTTATTTAAATTTTCATTTTATTTAATTAATGATTGTACTAATTTTAAAATTAAAATTAACATAGTCTAGTTAGATTATTAATCTTATAATTTCTACACTAATTTTATTAACTAATTTTGTTCTCTTTATTTAATCTNATTGACTATATTTTTCACTTTTAATAAGGGATTATGATTATTTTTTGTTTTTATTTGCATAATATAGCAAAATATTAAATTCCCTCATTTTTATTTGAATATTTTTCTAATTAATTAATTAATTAATATTATTATTATTATCAACATTTATATTATTATAAAATAATGAAAATCAAAATAAAAAAAATTACCTCGACATGAAGGGAATAAAATGTTCGTGATGTAATTGTTAATAATAATGATAATATTAATTAGTAACTAAACTAAATAAAAATTCAAATAAAAACAAATGAGAGATTTAGTATTAAATGTAATTGTTTTGAAAATTATAATAAATAAACATCATTGACTTACTGAAAGTCAAGAATATAATTAGCAAATATTAATTATAAATTAGGAATTTAAATTTGAATCGAGTATATTAAGCATAATTTTGATTAAATTAGAGAATAAAATTATTGTAGAAATTATACTATTAATAATCTAATTAGAAAAATTTGTTAAATTTAATTTAAAAATTTTTATAATCATTAATTAAATATTGTAAAAATTTAAATAAACAAATAAATAGTAATGGGGTTGTTAAGATTTATGTTTTGGTTCGTATATATTGAATTAAAGAATTAAACATTAAATTGGATAAAAATTAATTAAATATGTAATTATATTTTTCTATAGATGTTAATCTAAAAGAGAAGTTGGAATAGAATATTAGATTTTCAGCTAATTAAATAAGATGAGTAATTATGTTTTCTATATTACAGTAATATTTTTTTGCTTTTGAATTTATTCTTGATTTTAATTGTTCACATTTATATTCTATATCATTAAGAGTTAGATTATTACTGATGTGTTCATATTATTAGGCAAGTAATTTGCATATTAATATTTTTGCATAAATAATTACACAATAGTTTTTTCGAAGAAAATATTAATTGGTACATGATTTTTAGATTCTAGTAGTTTATTTATTTATTAGTTGATAAATACAAAGTATCTCATAAAAAAATAATTTATGCTATGAAGAAGAAATAAAAATATTGTGTTATTGTTTACATAAATGCTTATTTGTGCGTACTAGTTTATCTTTTTATGGTATTGGCTAGGACTCCAATGTCCACATTAGTAATTGTTAATTTAATATCACGAACTGTTATGTTGATGGGAAAATATTGGTTATGAGTGAGCAGATACATTTCCACCTTAGATAATAGTAAACCTAGTCTGTGCTCTACTTTGCTGATGGGATATTTATCGAACAGGAGTGTTTTTGGTTATATTTAGACACTGCTCTTAAGACAGATATATAAGTTAAGAATAAAAAGTATAATAAAAATTAAAAGATTAAATTATTAAAAAGAAAAACAACGTTAATGCATAAGTAAAGCTTAGATTCATTACATGAGCAAATGTCTTGTATACTTTATATAAATTATTAATTGATTTTCTATAACATAATAGAAAATACCAGCATATATATTTTCTTCTTTTTTTTATGCCACTGTAGTATACAGATATAATTAATCCGCTAGATTTTTTTGGTAAACTTATTATATTGTTTTAACATTTTTTGATTTAAGCTTTTAAATAGAAGATGAGCACTTGAGGAGAGACCGTCTATGGAAGGCAAGATTAGAAAAATGGTGAAATTATTATTTATTAAATTAAATTACTTTTTTTAATGGCTATTTTAATTTATTTGGATTATAAACTGTTAGTGATAAAAAATAATCGTAGAAAATTTTAATTTTATTGTCCGATCATTCGTTCCCACCTTGGAAATTCCAAGCCCATAGGCTGGATTATAACAAAATTGCTATCACAACAAAGAGTTCAGATTAAGTAACATTATTCATATCCTAAGAGCCAATAGGATAATTAACGAAAAATCTAATATGAAATTTAAGTAGTTTGCAATAGATCATATGATCATAAACATAGCTATGATATGCAAATTTTGAGGATAGGATTTTTGTAAGAGGGGAAGATTATACGCAAGGTATGTATGTAATGTAAGTGTTATTTCTCGGATGGGAATGAATTGAACTTATAAATGGTGTCAAGAGTCGGGCAAGTGGGAGAAGGAAATCTAGGGGCACCTTCATGAGTGATCTCAAGATGCTTGATGATGGGAGATAATGCATTAGCATGTGAAGAAGAAAGAGGAGAAGCCATGCGAGGGTAGGAGCAAGAAGAACGATGACTGGCCGTGAATTCGAGCAAACTTAAGGGATGTCGAACGTGGACATATGATGCGAAGCAGGGAGTCTGAAGTGGAGCTTTCAGCGTTGTGTGACCACAAGTGCACGAGTTGTGCAGGAGGTGGCGATCGAAAACATGCAAGAGCAATGATGGGCTTGTTTTTTATTAGTCACGTCGATGGCAAGGTTTGACCAGAAGAGAATAGCGTAGGAGCTAAGTTTTCGCCTCAAGAAACGCACCTGTACCGTGCAAGCGAGCAGTGAAGATAATGAGCGAGCGTCCAATCATGGTTTATACGATGAAGAAAGAATGGAGAAGACTTATAGGGAACCAACTGCAAAATCGACACGTAGATCACGAACATTTTGTTCCCTCCAGGCCGAGAGTTAAATTTTTTTATGCTATTATAATTTTTCTCGCGACTCGGTCCAGGGCCTAGAATTTTTAAGACTTGAATGGATGGTTGAATTGTGAAATTAAAAGTTGCTTTTTTCATTTTCTATCACTAATTACAATCTCAATAATTGAAAGAGCTACTAAAGAAAAT
This sequence comes from Phalaenopsis hybrid cultivar, assembly GCA_002079205.1. Taxonomy (NCBI): domain Eukaryota; kingdom Viridiplantae; phylum Streptophyta; class Magnoliopsida; order Asparagales; family Orchidaceae; genus Phalaenopsis; species Phalaenopsis hybrid cultivar. The sequence continues at coordinate 443,858 of JXCR01147662.1, forward strand.
AATTTAATTAACAAATAATAAGTTTACATTTTAGTTTGTCGGTATTGTCTTCTGTACATATTTCTTTTCTAGTACTCATTTGAAAGCTTAAATATATAAAATGTTAAAACAGCATAAAGAGTTATCTATGACAACCCAATTGAGTAATTTTATTTCTTAACTACAGTAATACAATGAAAAATACTTGTATGTTGGCCTTTTCTATTACGTTATAAAAATCAAATAATAATATATATAAAATGTACATAACATTTGCTTATGGAAGGAATTTAAGATTTATATATGCGTTAACCTTGATTTCCTTTTACAAAGTTTAATATTTTAACTTTTAGTATTCTTATTCTTAACTAAAGCATCCGTCTCAAGGGCACCATCTAAATATAACCTAACACACCCTTGACCGATACATGCCCCATCGACACAATAGGGTGCAGACTAGGTCTACTATGGTGAGAAATTTTTCTATTCTATCAATATTTTCCCATCGGCACAATGATTCGTGATCTTAAATTCACAATTTATCAGAGATGGTAGGAAAACATATACAATTGCAGGTACATTGACATCCCCAACTAATACCATAACGCAGTGAACTCCTCTTAGCATGCATATAAAAATATTTATGTATATAATATTTTTAGCTCATTCTTCTTAACACATTATTTTCTCATGCAACGTTTTGTATCTATCTATTAATGAATAAATATATTGCACAAGAATTTAAATATCATGTGATAATCTAATATCCTTTTATGAAAATTATTGTGCAACTATTTATACATAAATGTTAATACGCAAATTTCTTGTCTAACAATATGAAGACATTAATGATAGTCTAAGCCTAAATAATATAGGGTATAAATATGAAAATTTAAAATTAAGAATATATTCAATAATAAAAAAAATTACTGTAATGTAAAATCATAATTACTCATCTTTTTCAATTAGCTGAAAATCCAATCTTTTGTTTGTACTTCACCTCCTTTGGTTTAACGCTTATGAAAAAAATACTCATAATAATGAATTTTATTTTTAATTAGACTTATTATGCCTATTTTTGCATTCAATTCTTTAATTCAATATATATTAAACCAAAGGTAAATCATAACATCATCATTACTATTTATTTATTTAAAATTTCACTTTATTTAATTAATGAATTCAATAAAATTAAATTAAATTTAACACCTTATACTAGTTATATTATTAATCTTGTAATTTTTACACTAGTTTATTATGTTTATTTAATTTAAATTCTACTTAATATACTCTGTTCAAATTTAAAATTCTAATTCATAATTAATTTTTATGAAGTATATTCTTAACTTTCAATAAGTAATTACCATTATTCATTTATTATTATTTTCATAACTATTACAGCTAAATATTAACTCCCCTCATTTTTCCTTTTCCCTCGCTCAGTTTTTGCTCTCGACTCCTTTTAAAAGTTTGATTCATTCTCTTTCGATGAATAACGCTTGCATTACAGATAAACTGAGTGTTACATCGCTCATAGACTAACTTATAGAGTTTTTTTCCTACAAATAAGTTCTAAAAAATCCTCTTTTAAATAATTGAGTTCAATGTTTGTATTCACAAATAACATTAGGATAAGCTTGGTCTTAGAGTGCTTAAGTGTGTATTTGTAGGATATTTTTTTCCTCGAAAAGGATATAAGCATTATCTTCCAACTGTCAATATACTCTTCACTTCAAAAGATGCCACCTTTGATGAAAGCTAGGTTTTTTCAATCAAACTCATCTTCAATGGGGGGAGACCAACCTACTGCAAGATAAGTTGATGAAATCTCTCTTCTATCTTGACATCTCAACCATGTAGAATCAAATTGCTGTACTTGATGCAGTGGATTTAGTGTGCTAATTTTGCAAATATTTTTCAATATTACAAAATACACACGACAGATACAATGGTAAATATGCAATTTAATCACAACAAAAACAACGTTAGTGAAAATAGTTTTTTCTTTTAAAAATCTTTAAACTACCAAATCCTCTAAAAATAACACAAGTATACGTATCGCTTAAGTAAAAAATGGCTCTAATGGAGTCCTAGATATCGATTCCACAGGGAAGTTGGAAATGCTTACAAGTAAAGTCTTAAGATTATAATGTAAACTACAATTTTAAACTACAAAAGTGCTAAATTCGAATATAAAGTAATAGAGTGAATGTTAAATAAGATACAGTAAAAAGACAAAGTTAATTAAACTAATTGTAAACTTTCAAAAGTAAAATTTACGAAAACAAAACAAATTTTTTTTGTCGAAGAGTTCAAATTTAAGAAAACATCATTCACCTTTATAATGAGTATATGAATTGTGAAAAAATTAAATTCATTTGAAAATATATATAAATTATTTTGTGTCAAATAGGAGCAATCCTATTCTTTACCCTCTTCCGAGTGCATAAAGAAAATTGTCTAATCCAGAATTTGATCCCTAATATTGTGGTTAGGCTGGGAGGATACCGACTGCCACTTTAGAGCTATCATACTCCCTCACCTGAGGGCTAACAATCTCACATCAGTTTCCAATCAACTGGACCAATTTGGAGATTTTAATCTGTCACCTTAAAATCTCCAATTCTGTATCCAACAAAGTAGATTTTCATATTATTTGCATTCAACTCCATGGATGACATTCTCTCCCATGAAATGAAATGTGATTCTCCTTATGTTGTAGAAATCATAGCCCTTTTGAAACATATATTTTTTAACACATTTTAACAATTCAATTGACCAGATCGAAAAGTAAATGAAGGTCGGAGTTCAAATCATCACAAATTATTGATATTTAAAACCGTATAAAACAAAATCAATTTTTTACAAAACCACATCTTAAAGTAGGGAGAAGAATAAAGAAGACTGCTCATAATTCATGAGAAGGATATGACGAAACGTGGATTTCATATATAAAAACAAGTTTACAAAATAAAAGAAATAAATGACAACTTATCTCACAATCTTTCTCAAGCAAATTCCTAGAAGTTCTCTTCAAGTTTTTCTCTCTTTTCAAGCACTTTCAATTCTCTTAGATGTGCAATGAAGAAGAAATCTCTCACATTCCCTCTCCTCTTACAATCCTTTAAGAAGATCTCCAAGCACTTGATTTTTTCTCTCTAAAACTCTCTTGTTCGCCTCTTACACACCACCCTTCACACTTTCCAAAATCTCTCTTTTATTAAAGACTGTTTCTCTCCAAAAAGAATTCAAAATTCCCTCCAAAATTTTAAACATTGCAACATCTTGAAGATTGAATAAACAACTGTGGCTGCTAGAAATTGCTGCGGCTCAACTCATTTTACTAGAACTGCATATTTAGTGAAACAAAGCTTGTAACTGATGCTTTTTTGTAATCATTCAGACAGGCTTTAAAATGGATGATATTTTGAGGAAGTACATCCGATATGTACTGAATGAGAAGCACTTCAATGCAGATACTGTGGCTTCTTTAATACATCTAAGAAAAGCATCAATGCTGGATGATCTTCAAGTAGCTGAAGTTTTAAATGAAACTTCAAGACGAATTGTTAAAGAAAAAGGTGATATTTTTTCCCACATGGTTTAATATTCTTCTTAGTTGATGTCTTTGAACTTATTTTTAAATGTACTGCAAGAATCTGTTTGGCAGTATGGTGGCATGCTATTTCCTTTTTACCTAACCAATAAAAGGTTTTTTTTCTTTAAATTATTACTACTTTTCTAGATTGTACTTGTATAATATCATTTATAGTTCATATTTTTATTTATTTATTTACATTAACAAAATGAAATTTTTGTAGTTCTGCGATGCGGCACTTTGTGATGTAATGTTTTGCTGAAATTCTTGTTATATTACATTAAAAATTTTTATATTGCACAGAACAAGTCTTATCTTTTTCTCAAAATAAATGAATGATCATTCATGGTGGTGAAGATTTATCCCTTTCAAGGTTGATCTTCGGCAATCTTGTAATATGTAGAGAGTTAGGTGGCACGGGAGTTGTTAGTGGTTCAGGAAATTACCAGTTGGTGACTTAAGCCTTATTCCTGTATAATTATTTTGCCACGCATTGGTGTCTTCTAATATTAATTAGAAAGTTCTATTTTACTGGACAATGGACATTGTATTTTTCAATATCCCTACTGTTTTCTTTTAACGGCCGTGTATCTTTAATCTTGTTAAAGGATGAGTTTGGACTTGGATTTTTCCATGCCTCATGTTATATATAGGGCGCTTTTGGAAAACTACTTGGGCAGAAAGTGAGAAATGGAGGGACTATGGAAGTGGAGGACATTGAAAAATACAAGGTTGAGAAATCATGGAAAAGGTCTTTCTAATTTACTATTTCAAAGAAATTGTAGGAGATGGATGGGTAATGCAATATGGAAGTGGGATTATGAAGGAGGAGGTAAGTGCTAGGTGGAAAGGGACTCTGGAGCTTGAGCTTCTAGTGTCCATAGTGAATTGTATGACATGAGGGGAAACAATTTGAAATGGAGACATGCCATGTTTTGGCAAATTGTGTTAAATCCTCACCACCATTGCTTTACATAGTCGGACTGTATCATGCCCCCCAGTTAATCGGATTTGTTGTTCTTCCCAAACCTATTTGAAATTGTGAATGCCCGAACAATAATTATGACACCCGTTCTTCAAAAGAGGTAATGGGTTGAAATAATGTAGGGTTGTTGGTTGTCTTAGGATTTTGTTGTCTTGGGATTTTGTATCAAGTATTTATTTATGTATAAATTTGAAAATATAATAACTGCAATGTCATATCCGTGAAGGGTTTACAATTTGCATTAAATAAAAAGAGGATTACAAAACATACAAAAAAGAGCAGCTAACTAGCTTGCTCACAAAAACCTCTATCCCTTTTGACAGAAACAGATAAGGGATGACTATCATCTATATCTCTAACAACAAAACTATCCTGTAAAGCAAATTGAGCACAAGTATGAGCTGTAAAATTGTTAGATCTAGCTATATGGGAGAAATGAACCTGGCAAAAACAGGTCAAAAAAGTCAAATCGTTGTCGAGATTGCTCGATTGGCACCAAAATGATTTATCCTTTGTTTGTTGGAGTGCATGCATAACATTATAGTTGTCTCCCTCAATAACCATACCATTCATCTCCTTCATCTACTGTTCGGTCAATGTGCCAATAAGCAGGACAGTTTCCAGCTCCACACAGTAACTGTCCCAGTGCAAAGCTTCCGCGCGGCCGCCACCACTCATTTGCCTGATTCATCACGAATTATCACCCCCAACCCCGCAAGACCGGAAGGTAGTAAAGCCCCATCAAAATCCAAGTCCGAGCGGGAAAAGTAAAAGTTTGGGTTAGTGAAGATAAAATAGTTGAGGCCATAACCGTAGGAGTCCAAACTGCCGGCATGCTGCTTCGCATTCCGTGCCCTCCAGCATTGATAAATCACACCATGAATTTTTAACTGTATTGTGTTCCGCCTTGTCTTTTTTCATACACTTAAGAGTGATCTTCAAAATTGTTGAAAGTTGGGGTCCGAAAATCCCATTTTCCCAGCACCTGGAAAGTAGCTTTAAGGGTGTCACAATTCACTGTTATGTTCGAGCAGTCCATCTCCGCACAGCCACATGGGCACCTTGGGATATCCTCCATATTCCTTCCCATCAGTCAAGAATTGGTTGGGATTGCATCTGTAATAAACTTCACCAGAACTTAGCTTCACGAGGATGAAGTTTCAATATTCTGAGCCAAACATTGGAGCTGGTTTCCCAATTGAACTATTTATGATAAGTAAGAGCAGTAATTAAAGGTAGGGAGACTTAAACCTAAATCAAGTCACTGTGCCTTGCATTGCATTTGCATCTTGCTAACTGAAATCTCTTAAAGGGTTACATAATTCCACGTATCAATTGTGAGTCTCGCATATCTGTTATGCACCTAAGTCGGTATCCCTTGAATGGGTGGAATTAGGTTACATACTCATTTGTGAGGGTTGTTGAGAGTGAAGAGTCGGTAATGGTTTAAATTTGAGTGGTGAGGGATGGTGTTTGTGAGTGGAATTGTCAAGCTTGAGCAAAGAATGAGTAGGCTTTAAGCATGCTAAATTCACCCAAAATTGTTGAATATATACATGTTCAACTATCTATGTTGAAACTTGTTGCTGTGTTGAGTACGTTTTTACTGATGCAGTGAAAAGGGAATGAATGTATTCCTTCTCATTTGGAGTAATATTATCTGTCTGCAGGTCCTGTTGTCATGGATATTTCAGGATTCACAGAAAAGGGATTCAAAAGAAAACTTGCTGTACAGGCCCTTTTTGGGAAGGTTTTCTATCTATCAGAGGTAAAATTGTCTCTCTCCCATCTCGAGCAAAGGTGATTCTAAAGATTTGAAATTTGTTCTTGTTATTGTGTGGTTAGCATATGCACAATGAAAAAAATGGAATATGCTGTTGGGTGGCCTTCTCTACCTTCTTTATCTCTCAGGACAACAAAGCAGTTCTTTGTTTTGTTCATGTTTGAACATCATCACTTGCTTGGGCCAACATCATCTCTTTATCGGGTCAGCCTGAAATTCCATGTGATATTTACCATATGTTTTTTCGTAACTTTAGAAGGATAATTTTTTGATATGCCTTTACGGTTGGTCTATTTGTTTAAGGTGCTGTAAATTTTTTAAATATCATTCATCTGTGTCCCCAAAACTATTTTGAAATATTTACTCGTTAGGCATATTTCATTGTTCCTGTTGCAATCTGTCCACCATTCTTCCTCTGTCTCTCTCTTTTGTAGTGGGGCCCACCTACTTTCCAATCATAGTAAAGAACATGACACATGAATCAAGGTCTTATGCCAATGGATCAATTTTTATATAGCTATCAAATTGCAATGTGTGCTTCTATAAGGCCACTTGTTGACCAAAAAATAAAAAAAAAAAAATCATATGTATTTGCATATCTTACAAAAAATTTGCTTTTTACATTTACATAATCCAAATCTTTTTAAAAAACCACCATTTTAACTTTTAAAAATTGAAATACACTTTTTTATGCATTGATAAGGTGCTAGTGTTTCTCCAACTTTTTTTTTCGGCAGATATACATACATACCTCTCAATTCCTATGTATTTACACATCTAACAGCTAAACTTTAATTTTACATAGCTCAATGCCTTCAGTAATTGTTCATCTGTGCACTTCACATTTTTTCTTCTTATTTAAGCCATTGGCCTGATTGTCACATCAATAAATCTACCATTGGTAGATGAAGGTGGTCGGGTATTTACTGCAGTTGACGGTGTAGGCTTCAGGACAATGCTATACAAATGAAATTGTGAAGGATAAATTTTGGGATAATAGACAAATAATAATATCTAATAGATAATTTGAGTGGCACTAATTGTAAATAAGTTTATTTTGGCATTATTGTCCGCATTGATCTCGAGAAGATCTAACGGTCTAGAGGAAAAAAGTATGATGGAGGCTCACTGACAGAAGACCATGAGACCCACTTATTCGACCAAGTACATCTGCCCAAGCCAAAGCCAGTAAAACCAAAGTTGCCCAAGCCGCGAATGATGACCGAATGATCCGAGTTCGAACCGTTCGGTCCGGAACAGAACAAAGTTGAATCCGTGCCAATCATCTCTAAGAAGCTGACTCGTGGAAAGGCCAAATCCCCTCAGCATCTCCAATCATATGGGAGTTATCCAGAAGCTCCTTGAATCATTATCAGGGATTGACAGTCAAAATAGTTCTGATTGAGCTGATCCTACTGACCCAAAGTCGAGCAAGCTCGATCAATTTAGCCATGGAGCAGCTGAGCGATGGGCTCATACCTGCATAATGCCAAGAATACCTAGTATAACCCCCATTAAAATAGGGGTAAAATATCAGATCACCATATTGTACTCTCTTTCCTATAAATAGGAAGATCATTTCATGATTAAGAATACCCAAATTACCCAAAAAAGATGAGAAATGTCAACATGAGTGATCATCATTCATCTCTATTCATTCTCTCCTTTTGTCTCTTTTCATCTCTCCTTACGCTCTATTTTTTAGATGTGACTCAGAGACAAATAAGTATTCAATATCCTAAAAAGTGCAGTGAGCGTGAATCATGCCTTAGATAAGAAGATGACAACCTACGAAGAAGAAGCTCACAATAGAGACACAGACAACATGGAGTGCACCAGAGAGTTTGTGAACAAGCAAATCCAGGAGTTGAAGGATCAAATGTTAGATGCCATTTGAGCTGCATTGGCTCGAGAAAGAGAACAGTACTCCTAAGAGGAAAAAGGTAGCGCCCAACGACCGAAGAGCTCACCAGGCCCTGGAAAGAGAAGACAATCCCAGTATTTTGATAGTGTTGGGTCCGCACCTATCGACCGCTACGAGTTTAGACTTGTTGAGGCGCCCTGACAGCCCGATAATGCATTCTCTCGGCAAATATATGAGGCCGAGCTCCCGGAGAGGTTCAAGATCCCGACATTAGAATTCTACAAGTGTAGGACCGATTCGACAAACCACATAGCCTCATTAATTCGACTGTGTCTGTTGAGGATTAATGACGCACTGAAATGCCGTCCCTTCTTTACCACGCTGAGGGAGTCGACCCTCAGGTTGTTTAATGGTTTAAGGTCAGGAGTGTTTACATCCTTCATTGATTTTAAACGAATATTTGTAGGGTAGTTTGTTAGCGCACAAAAATCTCGGAACAATTCACAGGCCCTCCCACAGATCCGATAGGGACAGAACCAGAGCCTTCATTTGTTCATCACACACCTACAGAAGATGTTAGAAGTGCAGGATCTAGAACCTTCGATCGCGCATGCCGCCCTAGCTCAAGGACTAAAGGACCCTTCTGATACGTGCTAGGCCTGTAGCGACCGAAGATGCTAGCCGAACTGTTGGTACCGACCAACACTCACATATCGACAGAAGGATACAACTCCTCTCTCATATTATTTAGAATCGAGCAAGTCAACTACCACCCACTAAAGAGAATCACCCATGGAGAAAGGAGGGAGTCGAGGTGCAATCCTCACAGCTTACCTCGAAAACTCACAAAGACACTCAGATAACCGACCGATATCAAGAGAGCGTACCACCAAGGGAATCAGGTTCGATATCCTGACCAATGCCCGACATGGCTGAGAATGCTTTATCGTTGCAACCCTTGTATTGTATTGTCAAGATCATAAAAATGGTTATGACTTTTCTAATTATGCACACAATGCCAAGTCAAGCCGACACTCGGAAAACTTAGGAAATTCATGCGAGGGATCGTCAAAATCTGACCAACACTTGGGGAACTCGAATTGATTCGTCAACAGTGATTCCACACAAGCAGCAAAAACCGACAGCGACGTGTAATTTTGATCGGTAAAACTTTCTAAGTAATTGGCAACGACGATTAATGTCTGATCGATAATACTTTCTTAAAAACCGACAGAGACAAGGAACGTCTGATTGATAAAATTTTCTTAAGTGAATGATAACGATGAATAATTATCTGATCAGCAAAACATGCAAGAACCGACTTACAATGCTCATGCATTATAAAAACATGTCTCCTAGCTCGAAGCAGATCAAGCTCTGCTGGCGATTTCCAATCCATTGATAAGATCCGTGGTGGGTAGCGTATGAATCACTCTAGTAGCAAGTCTCAACGATTATCCTCGCGAAGGCTTATACAAGACCTGCTTAATATGTGTGGCGTAAGGTACGACTCGTCTAAGGCGATAACCAAACTAAGCAACCGAGACATGAGAGTGTAAGACCTGAACTGTGCAGCAACTCATAAAAAATGACCGATGACATTCTTAAAAGGCCCGACATATCAATCATTACAACCAAATCATTTATCATAAGATAAATAAAATATACAGTAAACGTAAAGTGCAAAAAATGAAGGTAAAAGTCGACCGAAAGCTTTACTTTATTTCATGATTGAAAAATAACAAAGAATGTCCTATACGTTTATTTACAAGTGTTCAAAAAGAAAAAAAAAGAAGTTTTTTTTAATGTTATAGATGAAGTTGAAGGCAAATCATACATTCGAAGACCCTCCACCGTCTTCACCACTGTCCTCCTCTTCCTCCTCCATGTCCGAAAGCAAGTTAGAATATCTCTCCATATCTATCCATCTTTTACCTCAACGATTATCCTCACGGAGGCTTATACAAGATATGCTTAGTATGTTTGGCGTAAGGTGCGACTCGTTTAAGGCGATGACCAAACCGAACGACCGAAACATGAGATGCATAAGACTTGAGCCAGGCAGCAACTCATAAAAAATGACCGAAGACATTCTTAAAAGCCCCAACCTATCAATCATTACAACCAAGCATTTATCGCAAGATAAATAAAATATACGGTAAACATTAAGTGCAAAAAACGAAGGTGAAAATCGACCGAAAGCTTTACTTTATTTCATGATTGAAAATTTACAAAATATATCCTATATGTTTATTTACAAGTGTTCAAAAAGTAAAAAAGAAAATTTTTTCTTTGTTATAGATGAAGCTGAATGCGAATAACCCATTCAAAGACCCTCCATCGTCTTCACCACAGTCCTCTTCCTCTTCCTCTTCCTCCTCCGAGTCCGAAAGCAAGGTAGAAAATCTATCCATATCTATCCATCTTCTATCTCAACGGTTATCCTCGCGAAGACTTATACAAGATCTGCTTAATATGTCTGGCGTAAGATGCGACTCGTCCAAGGCGACGACCAAACCGGAACTACCTAGACATGAGATGTGTAAGACCTGAGCCGGGCATCAACTCATAAAAAATGACAGAAATTCTTAAAAGCCTCAAACTATCAATCATTACAACCAATCATTTATCACAAGATAAATAAAATTTATGGTAAATGTAAAGTGCAAAAAACGAAGGTGAAAATCGACCAAAAGCTTTACTTTATTTCATGATTGAAAATTTACGAAGAATATCCTATGCATTTATTTACAAGTGTTCAAAAAGAAAAAAAAGAAATTTTTTTCTATGTTATAAATGAAGCTGAAGGCGAATCACATATTCAAAGATCGTCCAACGTCTTCACCACTGTCCTCTTTCTCTTGCTCCAAGTTCGAAAGCAAGGTAGAAAATCTATCCATATTGGCCCACTCAGAGGAGACAAACTTCACTTTCACCTTCCTACCGATGCCAAGGGTCATTCCCTCCCTGAGTTGTGTAGCAGAAGTTCTACCTGACGAGAGTGAGAAGATAATTCAAGAAAGAATTTGTCATGATAGTCATCTTTACATGCAGAGCTCTATTTTCCTCTCATAGCTTAAATGCCACAGCCTCGATTGTTGTTGCCCATTCTTCTACTGCCGTTGCTTGTTTTTCTGCTCTTTTTACTCTCTCCTTGGCTGCGAATAGTTTTTCCTCGCCCTTTAGAAGGACCGTCGATTGGAAGTGTGAAATCTCCCAGACCATCAATTGATATAGATTGGTCATCTATTCTAGACTCGAGAGATTTTGCTTATAGAGGATCTTCTCGTAAGCACGACCATATCAAGTTCGCCATAGTCGAGGTGTAGAGAGACGCAGTGGGGGAGTCGGAGTGCCAATATTTCTTCCGATCAATCATGGCAAACTAACCATCCAACCGGTACTCACCTTCGCCTCATTGTCTTGCATGGGAACCCACTTAAGTGGGGAGCCCCTCTGCTTCTTTTGGGGAAGAGGAGGCAAACCACTTCAATCAGTGGCAGGTGCCTTCCCGTTTCGGCACACCCCTTCTTGGCTGGAGGGCTCCGGCTTGGATGTATGTAAGCTCGGGCCAGCTGGAGAAGGACGACTTGCTTTTTCTCAGGCAGAGAGATCAAGGAGATAGGGATGGTGGATTTTTCTTCTTGATGTTCCACTGAAGCCTCCCCGTCACATTGGCTCGACCCCGCTAAGCTAGCTATACTCTTGGCTTCTTGGTGTTGTNATTTTTTCTATGTTATAGATGAAGCTGAAGACGAATCACACATTCAAAGATCCTCCATCATCTTCGCCACTGTCCTCTTCCTCTTGCTCCTCCAAGTTCGAAAGCAAGGTAGAAAATCTATCCATATTGGCCCACTCGGAGGAGACAAACTTCACTTTCACCTTCCTAGCGACGCCAAGGGTCATTCCCTCCCTGAGCTGTGTAGCAGAAGTTCTACTTGACGGGAGTGAGAAGATAGTTCAACAAAGAATTCGTCATGATAGTCATCTTCACCTGCAGAGCTCTATTTTCCTCTCATAGCTTCAATGCCACAGCCTCGACTGTTGTTGCCCATTCTTCTACTACCGTTGCTTGTTTTTCCGCTCTTTTTACTCTCCTTGGTTGAGAATAGTTTTTTCTCACCCTTTAGGAGGACCGTCGATTGGAAGTATGAAGCCTCCCAGACCATCAATTGATATAGATTGGTCATCTGATCTAGACTCGAGAGATTTTGCTTATAGAGGATCTTCTCATAAGCACGACCATAACACGTTGGCCATAGTCGAGGTGTAGAGAGACGCAGTGGGGGAGTCGGAGTGCCAATATTTCTTTCGATCAATCATGGCAAACTAACCATCTAACCGGTACTCACCTTCGCCTCTTTGTCTGCATGGGAACCAACTTAAGTGGGGAGCCCCTCTGCTTCTTTTGGGGAAGAGGAGGAGGCGAACCACTTCGATCAGTGGCAGGTGCCTTCCCCTTTCGGCACACCCCTTCTTGGCTGGAGGGCTCGGGCTTGGATGTAGGTTAGCTCGGGCCAGCTGCAGAAGGACGACTTGCTTTTTCTCAGGAAGAGAGATCAATGAGATAGGGATGGTGGATTTTTCTTCTTGATGATCCACTGAAGCCTCCCCGTCACATTGGCTCGACCCCGCTAAGCTAGCTATACTCTTGGCTTCTTGGTGTTGTGCCCCATAGAGATCTGTAACTGATGTAGAACTTTTAGTTGGCGCTACAAGAGTTTCTCTCTATGAGGATTAATCTCTAGTGGAGATCCTTTCAAAAACAAAATAGGAATCGTATACAGAGTAATTATTTTTTTGTACCTTCAAGGTTTTGTTGGGCACAAACCACCACGGGTTTTTTTCGGCTCGCCATTGCAGTAGCTTCAGTACTGGCAGATTCGGTACGACCAGTCGTTTGGGCTTTCTTCTTCGCGGCTCGTGCAACAACTGTTTTCTCTAGCTCAGCCTCCTGAGCATTAGAGGCTGCGCAGTCCTTTATCATTTACTTGAAGGCATCCAGTTGCAACATCCGGTTGACAATAACCGGATAAAAATACTAGTGGATTGAAATTTGGTGTCCTTTGATCCCTTTTGCTTCTACCAGTAACCGATTCAACACCTTCTTTGACTTGGCGGGAGGGTTGCTGGATGGAATTTTCCGGATATACCAGCCCCNGGGAGATTTGTAACTGACGTAGAACTTTTAGTTGGCGTTACAAGAGTTTCTCTCTATGAGGATTATATCTCTAGTGGAGATCCTTTCAAAAACAAAATAGGAATCATATACAGAGTAATTATTTTTTTGTATCTTCAAGGTTTTCTTGGGCACAAACCACCAGGAGCTTCTTTCGGCTCGCCATTACAGTAGCTTCGGTACTGGCAGATTCGGTACGGCCAGTCATTTGGTCTTTCTTCTTCGCGGCTCGTGCAACAGTTGTCTCTAGCTCAGCCTCCTGAGCATTAGAGGCCGCGTAGTCCTCTATCATTTACTTGAAGGCATCCAGTTGCAACATCCGGTTGACAATATCCGGATCAAGATACTAGTGGACCGAAATTTGGTGTCTTTACCCCTTTTGCTTCTACCAGTAATCGATCCAACACCTTCTTTGACTTGGCAGGAGTGGCGTTGGATGGAATTTTCCGGATATATAAACCCCGGGGAGAAGAACCATGGTAGGACTGAAGCTTACAATACATTATTTTATTCTCCAACCCCAACAACTGAACCTTGTCAAGGGAGGATAATCCCATTTGGGCCGACCTGTAGCGAAAACAAATATGTGAAGAGCTCCGTTGACGAGGGTATTTTCGACCGATGACCAAAAAGGACTAAGGTCATGATGGCAGTAATGAAATTCAGTAGGATCTGGGCCGGGATAACTCCATAATTTGTAAACGACCCACAGTTCCCGACAGAGAGGCGGTCTCAAGCCAAGCAGAATTGATTCTTGTGGAAGATGCGGTCAAAGCCATATAGAGTGGTCGCTCTGTCATCCTCGTTGACGAACCGAAGCTTGATGGTAGGATCGATGATGCAAGCCTTTTGTAGTCTCTCCACCTCCTATTGAGTCATTGTCGATCAGTAGATTGCGACGGTCGGCTCGAAGGCCTTAGGAGAATAATTTGGAGTCATCAAAACATACCGCAAAGAGCAAAAAGTTGAGGGAGCAAAGAAAAACATAGAGAAAAAACAGTAAAATTATAGCGTCAATCAAACCTTTCACTCATATATATAGAGAAATGGAATAAGCATAACCCTCGTATAGGGGCAAAAATAGATTTGCACAATAGTTTCAAAAACACGCTGATAGAATGATCATGATACAAGAATCAAGATGCAAAAATAAATTTTATTTCTTGAAAAAAGATATTACAAATTATGCTCGAGATCTAGTCCTAGAGGAAATGCTTTAAAAAGAGATCGTCTGCCACTACGATCATAACATACCCCCACCAAAGCAATCTTTTATACAATCTGTCTCAAGTTGAGCTTAGATTATGGAGGTTCTCTCCCAGACGTCCAGCAATTACTGGCGAAGAATGGCCATCGCTTCCCCCTTCCTCCATTTTCTCCACACGAGCAAGCAACTAGTGTATCTCCTCGCCCCATTGAATCTCGACCGACCGAGCGAAACAGTTCTCTATCTCGTCCAGCGGCTGCCAGTGATCCGAGGGAAGTTTGATGTTCATTAGTTGCTTCCCCACGGGCTTCACGAGGATTGCCTTGGCAGTCAATCCCACCATCTTCGTTTTGAAAGTTGGCAGCTCTTGACCGTGTCTGATCCTCGAGGAGATCTAAAGGTCTAGAGTAGAAAAGTACAACAATAGAGGACCCACTGATAGAAGACTATAAGGCTCACTTCTCCGACCAAGTGTTGTAGTTCGAGCCAAAGCAAGTAAGGCCATTGCTGCTCGAGCCACAAAAGACCGAATGATTCGAGTCCGAACCATTCAGTTAAGAATGAGACCGAGGAATTTGAGCCAACCATCATGAAGACACCAACCCGAGGGAAGACCAAATCGCTCAGCATCTCCAATCATATCGAAAATATTCAGAAGTTCTCCTATCCATCATCAAGGGTAGACAACCAAACTAGATCGGTCGACCAAGCCAGTTCTGTCAACCTGAAGCCAAACAAACTCATCCGACCGAGCCATAGAGCAGCTGAGCGATAGACTCATACCTATAAATTTTCAAGAATACCTCGTACAACCTCCACAAAAGCAAGGGTAAATGTAATATCACCATATTATACTCTTTTCCTTTATAAACAGTGAGATAATTTCATAAATAAAGAATATCCAAATTAGCCAAAATGGGCAGGAAATGTCAAACACGATTACAGCTCAAGATTGTTCACTTCTCGCTATATATATCTCTCATAATTTACGTTTTATTCTTTGGGTACGATTCATAGAGAAATAAAGATTCAATATACCAAATGGTCTGGTGAGCGTGGACACGCAACAAACCAGAAGGGGAACAACCTATGGAGAAGAAACTCACAACAGAGACATCAGTAATATGGAGTGCACTAGAGAGTTTGTGAACCAACAGATCCAGGAGTCGAAGGATCAAATGTTGGATGCCATCCGAGACGCGCTAGCTCGGGGAAAAGAGTAGTACCCCCAAGGAAGGGTCGATGCCTAACAGTTGAAGTGCCGACAGGCTCTAAAAAGAGAAGACGACTACCAGTACTTCAACAGTACATTACTGTACTTTGAAGTGATTAGAGAATCAAATAAAATTGAAAATTATATAGTTTCATAGTTTTTGGCAATTATTACCAATCGTCTATTGCAGCCTTTTTTACTTTAGATTTGTAATTATGCAAGAGAAGATGGTTAAAATTTTCTGAATTTCTGAACAATTTGGGAGAAATACCTGAAAGAAGTTGAGTTGTTCAGTTTGAGTCTAAATGCGCCAAATATGTTTTTATGGTCTGGCTACAATTAGGATTTAATAAATATTGTAAATCCAGAATGAGTATATCTTTGAGATGTTAAATCTTGAAAAATATTTTCATGGTAGACATCAAACCTATTTGATGAATATTTTCTAGATTTAGAATTTAAATAAAGAAGAAAAATAAGCACAATGAGATGTGTTGCAAACCATCACCAGGATTTAGCCTAAAATGGGATTTAAGATACTAGTAGGATTTTCTTAGCTCAAAAATAAATTTGAAACTATTTATCCTAAAGTTTGGCTCTTGATCTAGACAGCCCCTAAATTCCCTTCCCAAGAAGCCAATGAAAGCATTCGGCCTGCTGATCCATTTTTGCTCTAAGCATAAGAATCTTTTGGGGGTTTTCTGGCAAAGGATTTAAGCCAGGATTTAACATGGATGATCGTTTTGGACAAAATAAATTTGCAGCTTTCATAAATCCTGATTTCACTAATTTTGACTATAAATCCTGGATTTACTAAATCATCCCATTCTTGAAATATTGTATTTGCTTTGCTATAACAAAAAAATTACAAGAGGCGTACAAAATTATGTTCTCAGGCATTTGCAAAATTAAGCCCATCTTCTATAAGAAGAAATAAAAGAGCATGCTGTTCATTTGCATCTGTTACAGTAAAATCCCTTGGAGGGCTAGGTAAGCACAACAATTTGCAGCTCTATATTCATTTCTAGATATGTGTTGAAAGATCACTTGCTTGAATTGCAATTGGGCAAAGCTTGGGTTGGCTTGATGGTAGGTTTGCCAGACTCCGTCTTGCCTAGACTCCCTGAAGAATTTGAGCACATTTACTCAATGATGATGCATGCCTTTGCACACAAGCATCCAAGGCTCTATGTTCTAAATCCCCCCATTTGGTGGATTTAACTTCGCACGCTGTGGATTTAACGGGGGAGAACTCATTGTGGAATTTTTTATTGGGAGGGATTCGAGTTCCCAAAAGGAATTCACAACGGCAGCCATGTAGAAAGGCGGTTCATTTAATGAGATATTGAGTAGCACTCCATCATATTCCTCTTGCCAGTGCTATTGGTGTTGTTTCCTCAGTTTGACCTGAGCCCGGAGAAATCTACAGCGAAACCTATGAGTTCAAGATCTAGTAGCGAAGGATTTAAGGCTATGAGCTCACCAGAAATGCCCACTCCCTCAATTCTCGAACCATTGAATCCTTTGACAAGGAATAACCTAAACCGACCTCTGATTTCTTCTCTTATATAGAAGAAATTAAATTTTTTGTAACCCCTCACCAAGACTTCCATAACCCTAGCCTCATTTTGACATAACATGCTTAAATTCTGGTAGAAGTTCCCAAACAGTTTGATAAGATTTAACTGGATTTACTAAATTCAATGTCAAACAGTTTTTGAGATTAAAGCTTTTCGGAGATGTATGTCAAGGGAATAGATTTAAGTTAGTTGGATTTAGTAAATCATGTGAATCAGGATTTAGTAAATCCTATAAGGGTTAAATCCAAAAAACTATTTGACAACAAATTTAGTACGTCCAATAAATCCTGTCAAACTGTTTGATAACTTTTACTAGAATTTAAAAGGTTGTTATGTTGGCTAGCATGAAAAATCCTAAAAAAGTTTTGATTATTTTATTGCCATAATTAAAATTTATTTTTAAATTTAATTAAATTAAATTTTAATTTTTTTTCTAATTCTACTAATTAATTAATTATTGACAAAACTAATTATCTATTAATTAATTTTTATTAAACTAAACATTTGTTAAGCAATAATTTAATATGAATCAATTATTAATTATATTAATTAAGAATTGCTTAGAATTTTATTAAATAATTTTAAATGTTAAAAATATATTTTAATTCATTAATTAATTATTTAATAATTATATGTAAATTGATCTAATTATAATTAATTTGATAATAGAGGAGTTAATTATTATTTAGTAATCAATTAAATTAATAAATTTAGCTTAGATATAAATAAATTAAAACCACAAACTTATCTACCCATTCGCTCTCTGACCGAAACCCTTGCCCACGACACTTCCCATCTCTGCTTAAAATCCTAGCCCCGCTCTCCCGGTTGTCCAAAACCATAGCCTTCGTGATTGAACCCTTGCAATTGTCACATTAGAGCTAACCAGAAAGGCAACGACAGGATCATGGCGTACAGAGACTCGAAACTCCCACCCATCGTTGTCCTCCTTCCGCTCTGTGCTTACCCAAAACCATGGAAGAAGGTTAAAATTCACATCCTCCTTTTCTCATGAAGCACCCGTCTTGGATTTATTAAATCCGTTTATTCACTGGATTCAGTAAATCTGGGATTAAGGCCTAAATCCGTGAAACCAGATTTATCAAATTCACAGTTTTATTTACAGTTTGGCAAGATTTAGGTTAAATTTAGGTTATTTGGTAGGATTTTTTAAAATAGGATTTAAGTTAAATTTAACCTAAATCCAACCAAACACTATAAATGGGTTAGATAAATCTATCATTAAGTTAAATTCAATTTTTGCTTGTTTCGTTTGTTAAATCCGGTTGGATTTAACAGATTTAACGTAGGAAAAAAAATATTTCAAATGATTTATGCCAAACACCTCAAATGGATTTAATTGGTTTTAACTTTCATTGAACAAAATATTATTTCAAATTTAATGATATTTAGATTTGATAAATTCTGATTTACCACATTTACTAAATCCTATTTAACATAATTCCTTATTGTAGCCAAACACCAAGTGGAACAGTCCCTTCACGATTTGTTAAAGCTAGATTTACAGGATTTACTAGATCCCACTATCTTAAATCACATCCGTTGCCAGACAGCCCTCAATGTGCAAGAATTGCAACCTAAATGTACAAGGGGCATTTACATACATACCATGCAATTCTTATGTATTTACATATCTAACACAAACTTTCATATTACATATAACACTCTAATCTTTAATATCACATAAGACATATTCTACTATTAATTTCTTAAAAGTGATGTACCCGTTTTCATATATAGATTCAAATATCAAATTTTAGGTGTTAGATATGTAAATATGAAGGATAACAAACCAGAAAAGATTTTTTTTTTTTTTTGCTTGGATTTCCTTATGCTTTACTTGATCATCCTCTCAGAATGGTTTTCCTTCCTCTTCTAACCAGATTCCAGAGTTCTGCTCAAGGGACAA